>CM056380.1:52224341-52312669 GCA_029718625.1 Synaphobranchus kaupii | reverse complement strand
CTAACCTGACCTCTAAATGGTACAAAGTTATGACAAATTTGGGGTGCAAAAACATGACAAATTTCTTCAAATTTTAAAGCAAGATTACTTTTTATTTGAGTTTTTTACAGTTTCTGAATAATCAAAAAGGAAAAAGGCCCTGTGCAAAAGTTTGGGAACCCTTTTGGGTTATTCATTGTTACTTAAAAAAAAAGATGATTACTAAAGCCCAGGCCCAGGTGATTTACTCGTTAGGGCTTCAATGGGTCAGGTGAATATACGTAATTCCAGGGCTGAACTATTTATTCTGAAGTAACTCCATGCCTTCTGAAGCATCCAACTGCGGTGGCTTTTCTGTCTGGTGTTAACAACCATGGGTTCCTCTAAACAATCCAAGGATGTCAGAATCAAGATAGTTAACTTCCACCAACAAGGAGAAGGCTAAAGAAATCTCTCAACATTTCAAACTACCTATTTCCACTGTCAGAAACATTATCAGAAAATGGAAGATAAATGGAACAGTTGAAGTCAAGGCAAGATCTGGAAGACCAAGAACAATTTCAGATAGAATGGCCCGAGACCTGGTGAGAAATTCTCAGAAGAACCCACACATCACTGCAAAGGAGCTGCAAAAAAGAGTAGCAGACGCAGGTCTAGTTCACAGGACAACAATACAATGTACTTTAAACAACATGGCACATAAGAAGCCTTAAAGCGTCTGAAGTATGCAAAAGAAAACATTGAGAAGCCTGAAGCATTTTGGAACAATATGCTCTGGACTGACAAAGCCAAAATGGAACTTTTTGGCCACAACCAAAGAAGGTATGTTTGGAGAAAAAAGGGTGAAGCATTTGTAGAGAGAGAACATGTTAATGTTAAGCATGGAGGTGGATCCATTATGCTTTGGGGTTGTGTGGCAGCGGGGGGCACAGGAAATATTGCGTGGGTGGAAGGAAGAATGCATTCCACCAAATATCAAGAAGTTCTAGAGGCTAATGTTCAAAGGTCAGTCCAGACATTGAAGTTGTAGAGAGGTTGGGTATTCCATGCAAGGAGGCCGAAGAATATTTCTGAGCTAGAGCTGTTCTGCCAGGAAGAATGGGGAAAAATTCCAAAAGCAATAATTGAAAGACTCTTAGCTGGCTACAGGAAGTGTTTGCAAGCTGTTATAGTTGCCCCAGGAGGAGTTACAAAGTACTAACTGACAGGGTTCCCAAACATTTGCACAGGGCCAATTTCCTTTTTTTATTATTTTGAAACTGTAAAAAATTCAAATAAAAAGTAATCTTGCATTAAAATTTGTACCGTTTAGAGGTCAGGCACTTGTTCACTTAATTATTAATTGTAAAAGGCATTTTGACCAGGGGTGCCCAAATTTTTGCACCCCACTGTATATATATTTATATATACAGGGCACTCCAAAAGTGTTAGGACAGTGACACATGTTTTGTTGTTTGGCTCTGTACTCCAGCACATTGGATTTGAAATGGAACAGTGACTATGCGGTTAAAGTGCAGACTTCCAGCTTTAATCTGAGGGTTTTTACATCCATATCGGGTGAACCGTGTAGCAATTGTAGCCATCTTTACACATTTTAGGACATCAAAAGTAATTGGACAAATGAACATAAACTTAAATAAAATCATCATATTTCATATTTGGTTGCATATTATAGAATAATAATAGTGATACCAATGCAACTGTACTGACTCTGCTACATTGTCAATGATCTGTATTAATTTATTTTCACACACAATTATAGAAAACTAAATTTCAGCACAATCAAAAACCTAATCTTCTGCTTTGCCAGTGAATTTCAAGGCGAGGGATGCATAATGTAATCAATGTCATAACTGCACCTGCACTTATCGCACCCCCCACCGCCCCCGACCCAAATCGACTATAAAAGGTTTATTTTGGAGAGGTTACCTCTCTGAAGAGTGACACACTGTCAGCCTGTGTGACAGGCGTTTTATTGGGGGGGAGCGGATTCCAAAGCCGTCGCAGAATGACGCAATCACCCAGAGACCGATCTTTATTTATGCAATCTTTTCCTGGATTCTTTGATGTTTTCAGCCCCCTTTTTTCGGAGCTCGTTGCTCGATCGCTTACACGCTCGGGGGACGTGGGATGGCCACGCCACACTGGTGTTACATTACCCGTCAGATGTTTTCTTTTTTTTTTTTTTGTTTCCTCTGAGCTCCGAACAGCGGATGACATTAAAGGGAGCTTATCTGCCTAGTGAACAATTGCAACCACACTTTGAATGGAGAAGTGGCCTGGGATTGGAAAGGCGTGCGTCTTTTACAACTTTCACTCTGACTGAAGACACAATCAGCCCTTTTCAGAATCTTACGCCTGTCTGTCATGATTTTATACCTCCTGTGTGCTTTCTCTCCAAAAATGCCTCCGCCACACCAAACAGTCAGTGGATTTTTTAACTACTGATAAATGACTGGAAAGGAAATCGTATAAATGGAGAAAGGCATTCAGCCATCGTGCCCAGGGTGGAGGCCTCTTAGACAGGCCTTTAATGCTTTGATGGTGATGCAAAGTCCACGTGAAGTTCAAGGAAATGGGCTCTCGCTGTTTTTTTATGGATCACTGATTTTGCTAGATGTGGAAATGGAGAGTGCAACTGTTTCTCAAATGTTAACACACGTGGGAAAGAAAAATACATACTTAACAGTTTTTTTTTGTTTTTTTTTTGGGGGGGGGGGGGGTTGGGTAGATGCAGCACTGTTAAGTTGCGATGGTTTATTGAGAGTCACTCTTGCTTTTACTTTTTAAACCCATAAGCCTCTTTCAAAACATTAGGCTCCCAAACACCTTCTGCCTTACACACACACACACACACACACACACTCTTCCCACAAACATACACTTCAGACAGACACATACACATTTGCACACACCCCATGTACACACACACACACACACACACACACCTTCTGCCTTAGACACACACACACACACACACACACACAGTTGCACACCCCCCATGTACACACTCCTCCCACAAACATACACAGACAGGCATCCACATAGAATATGCGCACACACACACACCCGCACGCACGCACATACACACACACAAATATACAAACAGCTCTCCTACACAAATGCAACAACATTACACTTCATCTATTTGTATACTGACAGGACTGTTTAAAGAGCTGAATGAGAAAGGGAAGTGGCTCTGTGTTTGTTTTACTAATCCTATGAATGCAGAGACACAAAGACTACGTCTCACCAATAAGAACGAATGAAGACTACAGCTACGGAGGCTTAAAGGGATTTAAAAAGCCAGCTGACCATGTGAAAACACACACAATGCAATGACACAAACTGTTTAAAATCAAATTATGCATAAAGAATCATGAATGCATTCTTGTGTTATTTATAATACAGAATATCTTAAACATGTGCCAACTCTGCAGAAAGCACTTCACCCTGTAGAAATTAACAATGAATGTTGTAGAAGATAGTTCTCTAAGGCTGGAGGTTGAATGAATATCACAGTGATTACACTTTTGAATAAAGCAAATGACCAACCACCAAAACAATGCTACACAAACACTGTATTTATCACAGTACAACAAAGTGAGTCATTCTAAACCTGCTTCAAATTATAAGCTCTCCATTTCCCACAGAAAAAAAGCAAAAATTCTCAAGTTCCACTCTCCTGTGTAGGAAGTGTTAACAGTTTGTATTAAACTCATAGTACTTGCTGTTCTTTTCACAGTTTTGAAATGCTATTTTGGAGTGATTTTACGGTTGAGTGGGTTGACAAAAAAAAATAAAAACCCCGTTTGTGAAACCAAAGTGCCAACTAATTTTACTGTGTGTAATTTTAAACTGTAAAGCACTTTGAGTACCTAGAAAAGCGCTATAGAAATTGAATGTATTATTATTATTATTATTATTATTAACTACCCGTTTAACGAAAGGTGCCAATTCGGATCCAGTCCAGTCCAATCACAGTCCAGTGGGCAGGCTTACATGTGTCAGGGGGGTCAGGAAGGTTAAAACCCGCTGATGAATTTCCATAATCTGAGGATAACCGAGCTGAGTAGGAGTGTCAAAGAAGATTATACGATTTAAATCAAGAGAGGGACCCCAGTCACAGATTAATTCTGTTACAGCACAACTCCCCTTCGTAGTTCCCTTGTGATTCTTCTCTAAGTCCCGGTTCTCTAAACTTCTCTGTCTGTGTCTGAGTGAGAGGTCAGGGCAACTGCAGGAATGACCATGTTCATGGTAACCACGTAAACCCACAAATGTACGCATAAATCGGCCACCCGTTGGCCTGAAGTTCAGACGGACATGTACGTATAAGCATCGACCCGTAACCTTTCTCTGGGATGAGGAAGGGTGGGCATAGGGGTGATGGTTGGGGTGGCATGGTCAGGAACTGGGGGGCGGGGTTTGCGTGAGGGCATGGTGAATCTTCACATTCCAGCGTGTCTCATATATCTGTTCTTTTTTTCAGAGTCAATGCGAGGAATGGGAAGGCAAATATGTCTGCAAATACCCCTTATTTGAATTACTACACGCTGGTGGCCATCCCCCAGAGCATAAGATGTTTGCGCGCCTGTTATCTGAGCCCTCCGAAGGTCCTGTCCTTATTTTAAAACGTTCCGCTGATTGCAAAATTGAAAACTGCATATTTGTTTTTTATTTTTCTCTGGTAAAACAAGCAGAAGACGAGATAAAGAAATGCTTGTTTGCCATGTCATGTCCCAGCAGTGCCGGGGCTGACGATCTGTAACAAAGGTCTTCATTCTGATTGGCCGGATCCATGTAGTAAACAGCACTAACGTAGCCATGACGTTTTCAAGTCGAGTGAATTCACTGACCACCACTTCAACTCGTCCGTCTGACCTCAACCAGCATTACTTTTGCCCCTATTTTTACTTTTGGAAGCCCGTCCAATCAGTGCGCACGTATACTTTTATTACATTTCACTGTGCTATTTTAAAGCACTTTGAACCTGCGGGCTGTAAAGCGCTCAACAAATAACATTTACTTTTATTATTATTGCTGCGACATCTCTCCCATCAGTTACGGAGTGTGCAGAGCAGCGTGAGAGACCAGCCCTGGAGAGCATGCGCAGCCAGCCGCCCCTTCTATTCACGCTGTTGACCCGCTGGGCCGCAGCTGCGGCGCGTTAAGAGTTAAGATGACGCGTCTTACTCACCTGGTGCAGGTAAGCCACAGGTTTCCTGGTCCTCCAGAGGAGACCCTCTTGCGCAACGAGGCAGGGAAATTCCTGCCGACTTAAACGCTCCCTCCCTGCCCACACAGGCCTTGCCGTGGTCAGTTATGCGTCATCCACAGTCTGCACAGGCACGGTCAGGATTCGAAATCCAGCGCGGGGCACGTCAACGGATTATCTAGCCGGTCCTGCTATCTGACAGCCCCGAGTCCTGTATCGACTTTAAAGTTAAGCCGAAACAATCACAGTGACTCAACATAAGTGTCTCAATGCATTATCATTGCTGGTCCATTCATTTGCAGTCCTCCAAACCGAGGCTTCCATTCACATAATGTACAGCTTTGCCGAGTGCCACTTCCGCAGAAACGACGTCGCAGTGAGAATGCAGAAAGGCTTGCAGGCTCACGTACCCTTGCAAGTGGACATGTGGCTCTTTACCGTTTCTGACGGACAGAAGGGTCCTGATTTAATGGCATGGACCTTACTATAGGCAGTGAGTCATTTCCACTGGATGAAGGAGGAGTGGACTTTTAGGCACTGGTATCTATGAAGTTTGGACATCCAGAGTTTTTATTTTATTTTATTTTTAACAGGGAAAACCTCTGGATGCCCAAACACTACCACCACCATCACCACCCCCACCCGCAATCCAGTTTTCCAGCATTGTCCCCATCCCATAAACACACCTCAAATACTACAGGCATCAGAGGGAGAGTGAGATCAGCTTGACAGAGCACCAATCAGGGAATGGGATCGCCATCTAGAGGCAGCAAGTGTCTCTGCACCTCCAAAGACCCTGAACCAATCTCACGCGGCAGCTGGCTCTCGGGAAAAGCGCCGGCACTACCCCCTCACACCCCCCCCCCCCCCCCCCAATTAAATCACAAATAATCTGAGTCTGACCCAGCCAGCATCCTACTTTAAAAGCCGCTGTTACTTGGCAACAGGCAAGGACCACTTCCTCAGGACGGGAAGGGGACAACTAATTCCTTTTTGTTAGATTACGCAGTGGAGTGTGCGGGAACTCTGACGCACCTCCAGGCGCGATACTGCGCCTTGGCAAAGCCGTCCCACCGGCCAGTGTTCGAGAGTTCATCAGCGTGTTCAGCGCCGTGTTGCCAGCACCGCACTGACAGGGGCCAGAAACATGGACTCCAGCAGCGGGAATCGGTGAAACATGCACTCTCCGGGGGGATCGGCAAGGAACCCCACGCAGGGGGTGGGAGTTTGGGGGGGAGAAATGCGGTGCAAAGGGATTTTATACTGCTATACGCGCAACTAGCCTGCACTATTGCATGGGCTCTTTCATCACTCTGCAGAAAGCAAGGCAAGAGTACACCCCCCCCCACACTCCTCCTCAGGAAAGCGGTCCAATAATATACCATATCTCGGTGGTGTACGACGGGTGCACTCTGTCACATGTCAATCATCTCTTCATTTTTTTTATGAAGTTGTGCTGAATGCACTGCTCTCACCTGATATGATGGGAGCTAAGCGGAATATGTCCGACATCCTGCTGTTCACTGTCTCGTAGGGAGAATCCTCCAGTAAGTCATTTCCTGAATGTGGAGTAAGAAGAAGAATTAGTGGCTCTCTCCGAGTGGTTGTTTATGTTCATCTTCAACCTGGAAAGGTTTGGCTGTGATACAACGCCAAGTCGTCTTTAAATGTCAATATGTACTGAAGCTATTTGTTTCAGATCCTCGACTGTGGGATGCTGGTATTATTACGCTAAGCTTCAGTTGGACCAAAACATTTTCAATCCCTTCTAATATAGTATGTCGTATTAATATCAGTTTACCTTAGTCTTAATTACAGCTTGTCCTTCACGGCATCACATCGACTGATTAATTGCAAACTGTGATGTTTCTTTTGGCCCACAAACCTAAAACCATCTGTATTATATATGGATAACCTGTATATATACAGTGCCCTGGGCCCTCCACTATTATTGGCACCCCTGGTAAAGATGAGTAAAAAGGGTTATAAAAAAAATACACCGTTTGGTGAATTAGCTTAATCACACACTGAGAAAATGAGAAAAATCCAACCTTTAATTGAAGTAAATTTATTATGAGAAAAAAAAATTAATCATCAAGAAATTATTATTTTTAACAAAACCACATGTGCCACAATTATTGGCACCCCTGCATTTATATATTGAATAAAGTAATCATTTAAAATATTTGGTCGCATATTTGGTCTTTGCATGCCATGACTTCCTGATGTCTGTGACCCAACAACATCAAAAGAATCTTGATATCTTATTTTCTGGTACTCTTACAAGCGATATTATAACGTCTCTGCATTTCAATGGATCTCTATGGGAATTAGGGGGTGGGCCTAGATTTAGCTGTAAATTACACTGGAACAGTATGAAACACATGGTTGGCTAAATGGCTCTAAGTCATCAAGGGTCTGACATATCAAACAAGCCTTAAACTATCACTCTGCTGCCAGAAATACAGTAGATATGGATGGATAACTTGAAGGGTTTCTTCTCCTGACTTATTTTTCCATAGAGTGCAATAGGAAAATTTGTCAGGAGAAACAACCCTTAAAGTGATCCATCCATATCTATTGCATATCTTGCAGCAGAGTGATGGTTTGAGGCTTGTTTGATACCGCAGACCCTTGATGACTTACAGCCATTTTACCAACCATGTATTCCATACTGTTCCAGCATAATTTACAGCTAAATCTAGTCCCACCCCCCAATTCCCATAGGGATCCTTTCAAATGCAGAGAGATTATAGTATCGCTTGTAAGAGTACCAAAAAATAAGATATCAAGAGTCTTTTGATGTTGTTGGGTCACAGACATCAGGAATCATGGCATGCAAAGGTTATTACTTTATTCTATATATAAATGCAGGGGTGCCAATAATTGTGGCACACATGGTTTTGTTACAAAATAATTAATTCTTGATGAGGGATTTTTTTTCTCATAATAAATTAAAGGTTGAATTTTTCTCATTTTTTCAGTGTGAGATAAAGCTAATTCACCAAACGGTGAATTTTGTATAACCCTTTTTACTCATCTTTACCAGGGGTGCCATGAAAAGTGGAGGGCATTGTATATATATATATATATATATATATATATATATATATATATATATATATATATATATATATATATATATATATATATATATATATAAAACATATGAAATGTTATGAAAATAAACAGTAATGATAATCTATTGTTACATCAGTGTTTCAGCTTGGCCTAAACCAAAAACAACTGTAAATGTATACCTCTCAGTGATCAGAGAGATGAGTGTTAAATTAATGTGAATGCTAAGGAACATTTCTGAAGCTGTTTTAAAATGAATGGATTCAGGGATACTGCACTTTCAGTGATACAATCCCTGCAAAGGTGCCGAATTTCATGAACCCATATAGGCTATCCAAGAATCTCCGATACATTTACAAAATAGTGGACGTCCTATTCTTTCTGGAGAGATATATCTGGATTGTTTTCATTATCTGTGAAACGGGGAATTTAGAAATTGAGATTGATTTTTACAGACTCACATTTCAGTGTGAAATACCTGAGCTGATTAATTTTCGACCTGATAATCGGTGGTCCACAGCGTGCGATTTGTTGTTGTGGTGCCAGGAAATGAATGCAACGTATTTAATTTCCCTAGTATATTTTCTGCACAAGTGCATTGTTTTGTATAAGGCCAATTTGATCCACATTTCTCTCAGCAGACTACTGCGTTATTAATGGATGATTAGTTGTGCTGGTCGTTCGCGCATACTGGCACCGCCTGTATACATCTCCGGAGTCTGATTACCAATAGAAAGTGTCCAAATTGCTTCACGCATCGTTAATTAAAAGGAATCCTTTTTCAAAGCCTATGGTCACTAAACCATATAGGCTAGTGATAACTAAACAATGCAGACGTCCCACGAATACACTGGAAAGCTAGAAGCATTTAGAAACACGTGTCTCTCACATATTGAATATCATGGGGCAGCAATTTACCCTTTGCTTCTATAAGCTTGCCATCATGATTGTGATATTAAGAGAATAGTTTTTTGATTGTGTCCAAATACTTTTTCTGTAGCTATTTGTGTAATTTGGCCGAGCACCAATAAATAAGTAGTTATGTGATATGTTGCTGTGTTGACGTTTGAGTACAACAAATATCACGCTGTACCACACAGTGTGACAGTATTCAAATAAATGAGAATAGATGCGTACCCTGTAAAGTCTGATAAATTCCCCAGTAAATTCGCAAGCAGTTCTTTTCCTTCTTCATGCCGCGTTTACACCTGCAGTTGTAGAGCGGGCTCTGCTTGATGGCATCAATCGCGCTCCGGCATTCGTCCTGCGCTTCAGGTCCCGCTAACATGCTGAAATTGGTCTCTTTCCCCGCGACACACTGCCTCATTGTCCGGTACTTGGTGCTGCAGCCCATCTCTTTCAGACACTGTTCGCTCGCCTTCACGCAGTCCAGCCGGCCCGTGCGGGACAGCATACTCTCCTCGGCAGACAACAGCACATCTGTGTTGAGACGATGATGATGAGGACAACGACAATAGTAACAAACTATTATTACTAGGATTATTATTATTATTATTAAGTAGTATTGTTTTATGTATAGCCGTGATAGTGGTAATAATAATAATAATAATAATAATAATAATAATAATAATAATAATAATAATAATAATCGCAAATTATTTCATACCATGCTTGGAAAAATTAAGGCACACGGAAATGCTACTATCCACCATATGCTATATATTTAAAGGAAATCACGCCGTTGTATATATTAAAATATTTCGCTTACGCCTCTAATATTTTTATACGCATTGATAAACAGAATAATAGGCAACATAAGAGAAATGCAGTGTTTTTGTAGAAACACACACATTCATTTAATTTCATAGTAGCACTCGCAGATTAAGTAGTCTAAATTAAAATATTGAAGAACACAAAAGTAGCCTATTCGTAAAACGCACGAGTTTTTCAGTTGATAGACAAGTTCGTGTGACAGGGAGTTCAAAAACTCATTATTGTGGATATATTGATAAGTAAACACTACCTTACAATTTCTTCTGTAACATTTTACTCTTTAACATAATGTAATATAAATGTGTCGGTTTAACATTCTCTATACATTATTTTCATAATTCAACAATTCAGGACCGATTAACGAAATTTCGGATTCTGCACGATTTGGATAGCTAATAACCAAGGATAAGAAACATCAAAAACTTACCCAGCAGAGGCAACACGACGAATAAAGTTGCGAGAATCATTGCGTTTTCCTTCCTCGTTTACTTACAATATTGTCGTTGAGAGCCTTGAAGCGATTTATAATTTTGATTCCCCGGACAAATCCACTCCTTCCACACTCAAATCCATTGAAGCATTAGCGGCAAGTGGTCCCACGTAAACATCCAAGCGACTTCACAGAGTAACAATTCCCACAAAATGTACTCCAGTGCTACAGCTGTGAACCGAAACCAATAATGAACAGTGCCCGTGTCTGTAGTGTATGGGCAATTCACCGTGACAAAGACAAAAGACGGAAAGGCGAAAAATAAACGCGCAAGTGGTCTCCGAACTCCGGCTCACTGCGATGCTTGCGCCCCACTGAGCGCGCTCTGATGCGACCACTAACGCACTGTACCTAGTCCTACTACTACTACACACTGAAATAAGCGGCAGCGGCAAGTCTGTGCGCTTTCTGACTTTCAGTGTAGGCTACACATCGCTTGATGACAAATCGCTCCATTTTAATCTCACAAATTCGTCCACATTGATTAGATTTGTTCAGCCACTTCCTTAGCCAAATAATGCCTTATAGGCTACACAATATGCAATATAATTGCATGGACGCACTGAAATGTCTCGAGTCGCGAACCAACAAGCTAATCTCTTTGTGAAAGCAATTCTTTCGGGAAATCGTTAAAAGTACTTAGTTAGCCTACTTGAAGGGCCACAGTCGCTCACTGCGACATCGAGTCTTGGAATTACTGTAAAGCGTCCAATTCAAATGGATTTACATGGAGGACAATGTAAATTCATCCAAGTTAAATCTTGAGTAGTCTACACTATCCCTGCGTAGCACAGTCGTGCATTGTTATTACGCGGTTCAGTGTACTCAACTTATGTGAGCAAGTAGCCTACGTTTCATCCCCTCAGTAAAGCGACCAGATGACAATTTGGACAAATCTCCTTAAAAGTTCAGTAGCCAATGCGAATAAACGGAAGTCATAGTAATGGTGTTTGTAGTAGCCTATTTGTATGATTGCTGGTGCCAATTCAGTCACTTAAAAAAACTGGATCCTTATTACAGGAGAAACTATAAGTTCCCCTGTGTTCGAAAGATTCTGCCATATTTTTACATCCCGATTAACGTCAGAATTATCTTTTTTTAAGGAGCACCGAAGGCAACGTTTTATTTATTTATTTGTTTGTTTATTGGGGGTGATTATAGGGGCTATCATGTTTTCATGTCTGACTCTGTACAGTAGGCTATTTTAACATGCTACAGGTCCACTGACAACCACTGCTGAGTATGTTACCATGTGTTTGATTTGATTAAACCAGCTTTGTATTACACTTACTGTATATATTAATTGGCTATAATTAAATCGGATAATCCTTCAAAGGACGCGTCGGTGATACAACGCGCAGTAATCGATGCATCGTACCAGACTGCGAATAAGAAGAATTTAGTAATCGAACCGGCTAAGTTGTGATTAAACTTTGAAATTTTGAGTGATTTCGAAGCAGTGTCGCATTTTCCCACCAAAATCACACCCACGACTGGAATTAAATCTACCATCGAGTAACAATCATTCTCTTTTTGATGATTTTACAATCATTTGCAAACCGGATGAGGGCGTACGGATTCACTTCACTTTGTTTAAGAGTGCTTCTATCACTCAGGAATGATTTTCCCACTGATTACGATTTATTTTGTCTTTGGAAATTTGGGGGAAATCACACGACTTCGCTCGAAGCAAGCAAGGAAGCTGACTAGGCCTACAATACAAACTTGGAACCTTGAGAGCGTAAATTGGACAATGCATCATAAATAATAGACTGGCATGGTTTCCACACGATTCTGAGGTAGTGCAATGTTTTAGGCCTGTTGTCATATTTTAGGAACGGCTAAAAAGTAATCTACGGAAAGAAAAACCAAGTTGATCAGTATCAATCTTTCGTTTTTGCTTTTATAATTTAAGCGTAACCCACATAACACTGATGTTCTCGAAATACCGTGAAGATTCTTAAAAAAAGAAAAAAAAACACTGAGTTTTGAAACAAATCATTCAGAAGTATTTCGACAATCTCTCCACCTTCACCTTAATTTCAGATTATGTACGACTGTGCATGGATATGATATGAACGAAAACGTGGGATGATAGAGCCTCCTGCCGGAATTGAAAAGTATTGCACAGTCTTCTGTATTTACAAAAAAAAAAAGTCAATGCATAATTCAAGCTTTTTTCGGCCACAAACAGTAACCACACAACCAGTCTTAAAATTGATTGTTTTGTTTTCTTTTTGCGGTAATGTTTCTCTTTCTAGAATGAATAAAATACATATATTGCTCATAGGCCTTCATCTGTATAATCAATAGAACTGATAGAACTGCTTGACAATGTACTTGCAGTAGAATTGTTCTAGTAGTTTGAAAAAGCAAATTTTAAAGCTCAGAATTAAATAAGAAAAATATAGCACATGATTTCATAAACAATAAAATGTCATATTTAACATGCAGTATATACTGTGTATTTGAACATTTAGTCAGTTATAGGCTACTCATGTTCTTGAACTCAGACCCAATTTTTGTTTGCTGTTGCTCTTTTCTTGACCAATTTGGGGGTACCACCATGTCACAGTATTTCATAATGCAAATGATAACAATCAGTTTATCGCCTTCTACAATACATACAACTGTGGCTTTAATTGAAAAAACAAAACATGAAAAACGATACCTCTAAAAGAGTTTGCATATCAATATACATTTAAACGTCTGCTATATTTTGTGATAATGAGCCAACTGTCACATTTCATTGTGTAAGAGTATGTAGGAACATGGGAGAAATTAATGGTAATCTCATAGAACAAACAATTTGATGAGTCTGCTAATTTTGGCAGCGTAGAAAATTGCCAACCTCATGAAGGTGTATGGGCATAAATCTAGGTTTTATGAAAACCTTCAATCAATATTTACTATTAATTTTGCAAATGAATGTCAGAATGATATACTCTTGGTCATATAAATGAGCAGGCGTTCACACTTTAATGTGCTTTGTGGCACTGGGTCAAAAACCATCCTTTCTACAGTGCTCAGGAAATTGGATAAAATAAAGAATGATGTGACAAATTTTAAAGGAGCAAATGGCACTGAATTAAAGTTATTGATTGCTGACGGTGCTTACAGACGTCAAACAATACTCCCGCTGGCAGGTCTAATAGCTCTTTGAAAGGGACCTGTGATGAATTGGGAGGGGGGGGGGGGGGGGGGTGGTTGTGGATGGCTCACCTGCAATAGAACATTTCCCATGATTCTCAGGGCATGATCTGATTTCTGTCTCTGGCTCCAGCGTGAATCATTACCCAGTCTTAGATGGTCACTCCCAGCAGGGTCTCCCAATCCCCTGCTCTCACTACTCATGCTGGGGAATGGTAGTGTGTGTGTGTGTGTGTGTGTGTGTGTGTGTGTGTGTGTGTGTGTGTGTGTGTGTGTGTGTGTGTGTGTGTGTGTGTGTGTGTGTGTATGAAGTATGAAGACCCATTGATGTCAAAAATAACGAAACACATGCGCAGCAACGCCTGCTTTGACGCCTGTGCAGCACAGCAGCGCCTGACGTGTCATGTAATTTCCCCATTGACTTATAACGGTCACGCGTGCACGCGTACGTTCACGCGTAATGACTGTTGCGCACCACTAATCGTATTTATGAGACGGTCCAACAGTGTCAAAAATAACGAAACACATGCGCAGCAAACGCGTGTGTGCCTGCGTGATTAACTTGGTAAATTTTGGTACGCGTGCGTGCGTGTGTCCGTTGTTACGTGCGCATTGTATTTCACGCGTGACAAGATGATGCGTACTGCACTCAAAGCGTGTACACGTTCGTCTGTCACTGTTAGAGAAATTTTGTCACGCGTTCACGTGTAATGACTGTTGCGCACCACTAATCGTATTTATGAGACGGTCCAACAGTGTCAAAAATAACGAAACACATGCGCAGCATCCCGCGTACATGGCCGCGTACATGGCCGCGTACATGGACTTATAACGGTCACGCGTTCACGTGTAATGACTGTTGCGCACCACTAATCGTATTTATGAGACGGTCCAACAGTGTCAAAAATAACGAAACACATGCGCAGCATCCCGCGTACATGGCCGCGTACATGGACTTATAACGGTCACGCGTTCACGTGTAATGACTGTTGCGCACCACTAATCGTATTTATGAGACGGTCCAACAGTGTCAAAAATAACGAAACACATGCGCAGCATCCCGCGTACATGGACGCGTACATGGCCGCGTACATGGACGCGTGCATGAACGCGTACATGAATTTTACCGACCTACCTTTCAAAATCTAATACTCCATGTAAAATATAGGGAAATATTTTCAGTCTCAACAGACTAATGTCCATATAGTCCTATGCTGGAATCACTGTAAACGTTAAATAGACATACATTTATAGTTTACATTAAAAATCTAACAAAAAAGATCATTTGTTTTATAATTGCCTTGAAGATCAAATGTTCCCATAGAACTAGGGCTGCAACTAGCTATTTTGATAATTAGAAGAAGTTTTGTAGTCCAAGGCAGCTCTACAAAATTAAAAAGCCTTTATTGAATGGCTCACATTATTTAGAATATTAAAAAACCAACATGTTTCGGCCTACATAGGGACTTCATCAGCTGGTGCTGAAAGAATGGAACAATATATAACATAGCCAGAAGGGGTCAGTCGAGATACAATCTATTAAATAGATCGTTATATAGATCATTATGTCAAATGAATAAACAATATTACTTACAAAATAATGCATCAAACCAATACATAATGTATATATATATATATATATATATATATATATATATAAACAACAACTCAAAAAACTAAAAGGAAAAAATAAATACTGTAGCAACATAAGAAAACAAGTCAGATCAAATCAATAAGTCAAACATACTAGATTGATGTTAAACAGAAAATAATATAATATAAACAATATAATATAACCAATATAATATAAAAATATAATGTAAAAATAAAATAAAGAAAATATCAGGAAATGAGCAATGAACAATGGACAAAGTAATAAAGTAACCTACTTAACCTATAGAAATGACACCAAGTCTATGGAGTCATTTAGACCTGGGGGTGAGGTGGCCTGTAGCCTATCGATCCAGCGGCTCTCTTTTTGGTTTAATTTCTTCTGTCTATCTCCTCCCCTAGAGGTGGGGGGGGGGGACCATGTCAATGCCGATAGCTGTAAATATAACTGAGGCACTTTGGTGAGCGTTTTTAAGATGTTTAGCCATCGCGTAATCCATATTGTTTTTATTGCATATTTGTGATCAGCCAGTCGATCAAGTAAGCGGCGTTTCGTACGACCCACATAAAAATAATTACATTTAGAGCAGGACAGTATATAAATAACATGAGTAGTTTGACAATTAATGAAGCTGTTAGATGTATATGTTTGTTTAGTTACTGGGTGGGTGAACCCTTTAGATCTCTCCACCACATCACATTGTTTACAGTGACCGCATCTATAAATTCCTGCAGGAGGCTTGAACCATGTGGATTTAACATCAGCCGGTAGATGGCTTCGTACTAATTTATCTCCGAGATTGGGCAATAGCATCCATCTGCAGACCCGCAGACCTGGCCTCATTCGTGATCGGCCTCAATCGTGATCGGCCTCATTCGTGATTACAGGAAGTTCGCAAGTGCGCATGCGCTTACAAGACGAAGATAAAAAACAGAAAGAGCATAAAGCCACACTGAAATAAAACAATCGCTCGTAATTAATGGAACCTTCTGAATTTCAAAAGCAATGCTATCTAGCCTACTGAGTGAAAGTCTGAGAGTTATTCAGCTGAAGTTCGCTCGGTTGCCAGTTAGTGATCAACTATTAGTGTTAGCTATTACGTGTTACGTGATTTATTGTTGTAATTAAAGAAGAAAAAGTCGGTAACACTTTGCAATAATGTTAGGCTACATGAATTGACATTAACTAATGTAGCTATGTTGTTGCTAACATTAATTAATGATGTACAAATCCATTAACAAAGCATTCGATTAACTTTTCATTATTTCGTACCCTTATTGAAAGTACAAACCTTTAGCTAATGTATTTGTTTCTGTATGCACTTATTGTATGTCGCTTTGGATAAAAGCGTCTGCTAAATGACTGTAATGTAATTTTCAACCGGTAACTAACTAATGGTAATTAAGTTTAGCCCATGATAATGGACTTAATTTATCATTAGTTAATGCTACAATCTTAATCGAATTCCGCCTCACTACTGCTGCTGTTGTTTTGGTCAGACGTGTATATACGTGGTCTAGCTAGCTAATAATTTTCTTAGCTAGAAAACATCATGTCAGCTTCTGAATCAACTTCGGATGAGCCACCGAGGACGAAACGTTGTTGTCAGTAGCTCGTGTTGTACTATTCAGCTAAACACAGCGCGGCGCAGACATTACGGATTGTAGCCTACTGTTAATAAACAGTTGACAAATACATTTAACTAATGGTTTGTCATTTCAAACCATTTGTTAATGTTTGAAAATACTTCAATAATATTTGTACATCATTAATTCATATGAACAACTACATTAGTTCATGCTAATTCATGTAACCTTATTGTAAAGTGTTACCAGATAGGCCAGTCTTTGGTAGTCAAACCAAGGGCTCTGTTCTACCCTCTATTGTCAAACTTTCCGCCTGACTGCTATTGTTCTACCAGTGATGAACAACTATTGCTGATTTTAACATACTCCTGATGTAGAGTATCGATTTCTCGTGTCTCTTTTTTCCAGCCTCACATTCAGTGTGTGCCGAACAACCTCTCTCCAGAGCCACCTTATTTCCATCATTCATATATTCATCATTCATGTCCTTGCTGTTACAGGACTGCTATAAATAAACTAAAACTTTTTGATCCACTACTACCCTTGTTATCTATTGTCCCTTTTGTGTTCAGTCACCAGCCCTGGCCTTAACAATCCTGGATAGGATTCATTCTTCCACAATTTTTTTAAAGTAATGAATAGAGCAAATTAGACTTTTTTAATATACAATGAACAAAATTTATCTAAAAGAGAAAATAGCTTGATCCATAATGAAACCAGAATGAGTACACTGGATCATTAGCATAGCCTATCTAGCTACAAATTTTTATGTGAAATGGCAACAAATTGGATAAATTAAATAACCTTAGTCACTACAAGCAAAATATTGGGGAAATAGGATTAAAGCTGCAGTAGGCAAGTTTGAAAATACAGAAGGCTAAAAGACTTCCCTTTTGCTCTCCTCCCTCCAATCTCTATTCTAAGCCCCGCCCACCAAATTTTGCTCTGTGCACATGCAGAGACGGAGGGGTTTATTCTACAGGGAGGATATTTTGTTTGTAGATAGTTGCCCTGATTGGAGCTCTCTCGAACCAGGGCCTGAAGGTGGTCATCCAAGGCCAAACGATGGGCCAGCTGCCCGTCATCCCTGGCCCCGGGCAGCAGCTCAAGCTGGCGGCCATGCCCAGTGGAATGAGAACCTGTGTCATGAGGCCATCAGCGGCCTGTCCCGGTTGTGAAGTAGGACCCGGTGTCAGACTGCTATCTGGTGACCTCATCAGCAAATTTTCTTCCTTAGCATACAACTATGCATAAAATGTTATAGTTTATCAGAGTTTGTTTGGATCTGTCCCATAGTGTTTTAAATCACCTCTTGATACCATGCATGCTTTTCTGGCACACCATTCAGGGTAATTACACTGTTTTGATTGGTATGTGTACAGTATATGAGCTTATTTCAAATGCCTTGGATCAAATTTTTAAAACTATTTTATGCTCATTTGCATTTCTCCACTGAATCGATATTTTGAGACGAATGGAGATGTTTAACAAAAAAGGCCAAAATCGACTCAATCGAATTGAGAGAATGTGATTATTACATTACATTATTGGTGGGCAGTCTTTATGGGATGAGACCTACAATGATCCTGATCTAGGGCTGGAAATTAAGGAACCATTAAGATAAAGCAAATGTTGAATTTGAGTTATGTCATCAATGGACCTCTTGTAAATATGTCATACAGATCATTAGCCTGGATTTAATATCATTAAACATATCTGATGCACCCTTGTTTCCCACTCTTAATCCATATAGTTAATGTTGTATTGCCTTTTTCATTAATTGCAGCTTTAAACTAAATGCCCCATTGTGGCTTTTTAGCCAATCAAGCATGCTTCTAGCTTGCTGTCAAACACAATACTCCCTTATACAAGGTTTTTGAGTGTAGGCTACGTGAGTAATATGTAAGAAAGAATGATACTTGAGTCAGTAATTTACATTTTTATTAAGAGACAATTCAATTCATGTAACATTATTGCAAAGTGTTAGCGACTTTTTTGTTTTCTTTTATTACAACAATAAAGCACGTAACACGTCATAGCTAACACTAATGGCTCATAGCTGTTTCGACAATCTGAAGCCGAGCCAACACGCACCATTCACATAAAAATGAGTACATTTTAGCATATTATCACTAACTGGCAACCGAGGGAACTTCAGCTGAATAACTCTCAAACTTTCACTCAGTAGGCTAGATACCATTGCTTTTGAAATTCAGAAGGTTCCATTAATTACGAGCGACTGTTTTATTTCAGTGTGGCTTTACCTGCACGCTGCTCTTTCTGTTTTTTTCCCCTTCGTCTTGTAAGCGCATGCGCACTTGCGAACTTCCTGTAATCACGAATGAGGCCGATCACGATTGAGGCCGATCACGAATGAGGCCAGGTCTGCGGGTCTGCAGATGGACCCTTCTCAGATTGGGGGCTCTTCTAAATGTACAGAGAGGGGGGTCAGGGAATATGTTGGACAAGGCATCATCACATTGGATCAGGCTCCAATTCTTTTTAATTATGTTGCCGACAGCGAGGGCCTTAGTGCTGTATGTGGTGGAGAAAAACACCCTATCGGATTTCTCTTTCTGCATCTTTCTTGTTAAGAGAGAGTCGCGTTCTACAGTAGCGGCTTTAGATAGAGCTGTTTTAAGAGTATTATGTGTATAGCCACGTTCTCTGAAGCGATCATACATCGCTGGCTAAACATCTTAAAAACGCTCACCAAAGTGCCTCAGTTATATTTACAGCTATCGGCATTGACATGGTCCCCCCCCACCTCTAGGGGAGGAGATAGACAGAAGAAATTAAACCAAAAAGAGAGCCGCTGGATCGATAGGCTACAGGCCACCTCACCCCCAGGTCTAAATGACTCCATAGACTTGGTGTCATTTCTATAGGTTAAGTAGGTTACTTTATTACTTTGTCCATTGTTCATTGCTCATTTCCTGATATTTTCTTTATTTTATTTTTACATTATATTTTTATATTATATTGGTTATATTATATTGTTTATATTATATTATTTTCTGTTTAACATCAATCTAGTATGTTTGACTTATTGATTTGATCTGACTTGTTTTCTTATGTTGCTACAGTATTTATTTTTTCCTTTTAGTTTTTTGAGTTGTTGTTTATATATATATATATATATATATATATATATATATATATATATATATATATATATATATATATACATTATGTATTAGTTTGATGCATTATTTTGTAAGTAATATTGTTTATTCATTTGACATAATGATCTATATAACGATCTATTTAATAGATTGTATCTCGACTGACCCCTTCTGGCTATGTTATATATTGTTCCATTCTTTCAGCACCAGCTGATGAAGTCCCTATGTAGGCCGAAACATGTTGGTTTTTTAATATTCTAAATAATGTGAGCCATTCAATAAAGGCTTTTTAATTTTGTAGAGCTGCCTTGGACTACAAAACTTCTTCTAATTATCAAAATAGCTAGTTGCAGCCCTAGTTCTATGGGAACATTTGATCTTCAAGGCAATTATAAAACAAATGATCTTTTTTGTTAGATTTTTAATGTAAACTATACATGTATGTCTATTTAACGTTTACAGTGATTCCAGCATAGGACTATATGGACATTAGTCTGTTGAGACTGAAAATATTTCCCTATATTTTACATGGAGTATTAGATTTTGAAAGGGTAGGTCGGTAAAATTCATGTACGCGTTCATGCACGCGTCCATGTACGCGTCCATGCACGCGGCCATGTACGCGTCCATGTACGCGGCCATGTACGCGGGATGCTGCGCATGTGTTTCGTTATTTTTGACACTGTTGGACCGTCTCATAAATACGATTAGTGGGTGCGCAACAGTCATTACACGTGAACGCGTGACCGTTATAAGTCCATGTACGCGGCCATGTACGCGTCCATGTACGCGGCCATGTACGCGGGATGCTGCGCATGTGTTTCGTTATTTTTGACACTGTTGGACCGTCTCATAAATACGATTAGTGGTGCGCAACAGTCATTACACGTGAACGCGTGACCGTTATAAGTCCATGTACGCGGCCATGTACGCGTCCATGTACGCGGCCATGTACGCGGGATGCTGCGCATGTGTTTCGTTATTTTTGACACTGTTGGACCGTCTCATAAATACGATTAGTGGTGCGCAACAGTCATTACACGTGAACGCGTGACAAAATTTCTCTAATAGTGACAGACGAACGTGTACACGCTTTGAGTGCAGTACGCATCATCTTTGTCCACGCGTGAAATACAATGCGCACGTAACAACGGACACACGCACGCACGCGTACCAAAATTTACCAAGTTAATCACGCAGGCACACACGCGTTGCTGCGCATGTGTTTCGTTATTTTTGACACTGTTGGAGACCGTCTCATAAATACGATTAGTGGTGCGCAACAGTCATTACGCGTGAACGTACGCGTGCACGCGTGACCGTTATAAGTCAATGGGGAAATTACATGACACGTCAGGCGCTGCTGTGCTGCACATGCATCAAAGCAGGCGTTGCTGCGCATGTGTTTCGTTATTTTTGACATCAATGGGTCTTCATAGTGTGTGTGTGTGTGTGTGTGTGAATGGCTTCAGTTTCCTCTTGTTTTCATGCAATTAATTCAAATGCAGTATTACAATATTATATATAATAGCAAAAACTGACTGTTATTCCACAGTGTTGTCCTCCTAAACTGTAGGATACAGATAAAAACAAACATTATTTTTGAAATCCTCATATGTTCATTAGCCAATATACAAAAATATAATTATATATTGACTGGCCATATATTAGACCCAAATGTCCAGCTGAAATGAATCAAATGAATTGTCAATGTGAAACGTTCATTATACATTGATCAATCTTCCTCAAACTAAAGACTTATGATGATTTGGATGCTCAAGATGATACAGTATACAGTATAGGCCTACATGTAAAACCATTTTTAACTTGATTGATGGAAGGCCCTAATAAAGTTATAATATCTTTCTGAGGCTGTCAACATAGCTTGGGCCGTGTCCGAATCAGCACTCTTCCACACTGTTGAGTAGCCTTGGTGAGTAGATAGGGCGAGAAAGTCGTAGAGTACGCAAATTTTTTTCAAAGTGCAGTATACTTCAAACACCCGGATGACACACTTACTTCCGGGGTTTCGCTGAGTACATTCGGGAGCACACTTCAAGAACTACACGAACATTTTGGTAACATGAATATGAAGTGAAGCTTCGTTTTTAAAAATGAGGCGCAGCTTCGCTGACGTTTTCCTTCAAATACAACAAAAACAACACGCGACATGGCAGCGCAAGAGTGGGGCACAGGGTTGCCAGATCTTGTAAGACTTTCCAGGCAAATGGTGACTCAAAACTGACCCAATTTATAGGCTATTTTTAACCAAAACCAATGTATTTTAAATAGAAATCATCATGTTTTTACTTTTTAAAATAAGTGTGTGCTTTGCGACTTTTCATTTTTATCTGTGACTGGTCTGGTATCCAAATTTAGCTGTAAAACCGCGGACATGGCAACACTGGTGGGACGTCTTATGACCTGCTTACACTTCCACAGTACGGGTTGGAAATAGTATAGCGGATATTTTTTTGCGTCCTGCTAAACAGTGCACATTAAACAGCACACTTCTGCCAGTGCACTATTCGTAGGAGACAGGGCGCAGTAGATATTATTGAGTGACTCAATAACCCATAATGACAACCATGGGTTCCATACTATTCCCGTGGTAAGCATGGTCAGAGTCAGAGTTGGAAAATCCAGGTTCAGAAAGTAAATGTCCTCCCCAGCATTTTGTTCCAATCACCTGGATTTGCTAATTAGCACAATTATTCAGCCAGGTGGTAGAAGTAATTAGTGAAATCAGCTGGCTGAGTTCATGGCTGGAACAAACACGTGGAAAGACCTTTACATTCTGACCTATGGACTTTCCATCTCTGGTCAAAGTAGTATTACAAGCTTAAAACGTTTTTTTATGTTTCTGTTAACTTCGTTTATGTAACGATGTATATAATGTTTCTGTTAACTATTTCTCTCCATTAAAATAAATCTTAATGTTACTATCATGTCACGTGGTGAAAATAAATCGGCGAGATCTTGGAAAAGGGTTTGACCCGCCAGGCCGCCACTCGCCGAAGGTGCCAGTGCTTCACCTGTGCAGTAATGACTGTTTTTGTGGAACCTGAAGCACGGCAGAGATTGTAAAATTAAAGTACAGTTCCAATGTGTTTGCACAGAATTCCACCTCTCATTGTAAGCTGTTTTCATATTCGAAGAGAGCCAAATAAGACACGTTCATCGGGGAAAGAGTTGAGTGTGCCTCTACCAGAAAGGTGCGTTAGCTTGTGGTGGCCGGATTAACCTGAGGTGAGTTACCTGAGGACGTCTGTATTTACAATGCAAATACTTATTTGGTAGTTATCTAAGCGCGTATACGGTTTAGAAACCACAGCTGCTGACCGATGAAGAGAAACCAGTGATTACAAATATTGCGTTATCGCATTAAGATCGCATTTAAAAAGAAACAACCAAGCAAACAAAACGTCTTTACAATCTTGGGTTTTTGAGGGGGAGGGGGCATGACTGGGTATTTGTTTGACTTTAACCCGACGATGCTGAAAAGGGTACCATTATTAAGCTCGTTCGTCTAAGCAGTATATTGAAACAATTGTATCACAAAGGTAAACAAGCTATAATGGTTTACAGGGTTTCATTTTCAATTGTTAACAAATTGTTGTCACCGTAGGTTAATGGAACAAATAGCAGTGAACCTGTGTTTTAAACTGGAATGTAGGGGGCCAAAGTGCTTTTAAATTGGTAACACTGTTTTATTTACATGAAGGGCCTAATTAATTGTACGAGACATGGAGTAGATCACCAAATCAAAAACGGTAACGGGATAATGAGAATCACAAGGAAAATGAAGAGAAACTCCAAGTTAACCCACTCTCTTAAAAAAACACAAGTAAAAAAAAAAAAAAAAAAAAAAAAAAACACAAGTAGGACTCATTTTTCTTAGTCAAAAAGTGCCAAGAACCTAGTTTCTCTGAGACAGAGACAACGTTTGATATTCTCTGAAAATATCTTTTAAAAAAAAAAAACACGCACAATTGATTTAAACATTTTTTGTTCTCCCAACAAAGGAAGCTGTCACCAGGTGTCAAGAAAAGAATATAGCCTGCAACAGAAGAGTTTGACGGCAGAGACTTCAAGACTTCAAGACGGCAAGTGGAAGGAAAGGTGAGATGACAAGCGAATCTGACCTACTTAGGAAGGGGGGACAGTGAGAGAATAAAAGTGTATCTTTTTGCGTTCCAAATGGGGGGATGGGGGGATTAAACACAGAGCATCTTATGTTGCAAAGCCTACGTGGTCACAGTGATACGCTTTACTGTAAAGCAATTTCCATATGTCTTGCAACAATGCAATGTCTCATTCAAATGTGTGTGTGTGTGTGTGTGTGTTTTGTGTGACCAGCCTTAGTCTGCTTTGTACCAATGTCTGAATGTTCAGTTACAGCCTTCATTTTTTTTTGGGGATACTTTACAGAAAAAATATTATCCGTTTAGGAATTACAGGCCTTTTTATACATAGTCAAATTTTATGGTACTAAACATAATTGGACAATTGGCTGTTCAGCTGTTTCTTGGCTAGCTTTGAGTTGTTGCATCATTAGTTCATGCACAGGAAAGCATACAATTTTAGATGTGGCACTTGCACTTGGAGTCTGTCGCTGTTGTCTCAACAAGAGGACCAAAGCAGTGTCAATGCCAGTAAAGCAGGACATCATGAGGCTGAAAAATCACAATACTTCTATCAGATACATACCCGGGCGTGTTGAAATCAACTGTTTGATACATTGTTCAGAAGCAATAATGCACTGGTGAGCTCAGCAGTAGCAAACAACCTGGTAGACCATGGAAGACCATTGAAGTGGATGACCGAAGAATACTTTCAATTGTGAAGAAAAACTCCTTCAACTGTCGAAACGGCTATTAACACTCTCGCGATATTGATGACTCAGACTTCCTACACCAGCTAGAGATTTCACTGCAAGATGCAAATGACTGGTAAGCCCCAAGAACAGAATGGCCAGGTTAGAGTTTGCTAAAAAAAAAAGTACATTCAGAAAGCCATAGAGTTCTGGAACAAAGTCTTATGGACAGATGAGTTTAGTATTAACCTTTACCAAAGTGATGGAACATGGAAAGTGTGGAACAAGAAAGGAACTGCTCATGATCCAAAGCATCCCCCTCCTTCATCTGTGAAACATGGTGGAGGTAGTGTTATGGGCATGTATGGCTGCCACTAGAACTGGCTCGCTTGTCTTCACTGATGATGTGACTGCAGACAGCGGCAGCAGGATGAATTCTGAAGTGGAGAGAAACATCTAATCAGCTCAGATCTAACAAAATACGTCAAAACTCATTTTACGGCTTTACCTCACAGCAGGACAATGACCCCAAACATAGTGCTAATGCAACCAATGAGTTTTTCAGGGCCAAAAAGTGGGATGTTCTTGACTAGCCAAGTAAGTTCCATGATCTGAATCCAATTGAACTTCCTTTTCACTTGCTTAAGGCAAAATGCCCTGGAAACAGGATACCGATGTAGAGGTGGCACACAAGTACCTGGTTGTACACCTGGATGACCGATTAGACTGGTGTGTGGACTCTTTTATAAAAAATAAAAAATAAAAAAATAAAAAAATAATAATAATAAAAAAAAAAAGGCCAACAAATTATTTTTCTGAAGGACACTGAGGGCTTTTAATGCCTGCAACAAAATGTTGCTGCTTTGTGAAAGCATTATGGAGAAGTGTTTGTGTCCTTGAACCATCTTATTTCAGGGCGGATGTGTTCTTTCAGCGGTCTGTTCATCACCCCAGATGATCCACTGGGAGATTTAGGAAGTCTTTCCTGCCTGCAGCCATGCATTGTTTTAGCCAGGCCGGATAAGGGTCTCGTTTATCTTATTTATTTTTCTTAGTTGTGTGTTGCGGTAATCACTTTTTGGCACTTTTTTTGCTTTGGACTCTTAAATTGGTGTTTTTTTTTTATGTCGCCCCTGTTCAATATTTTCTTGCTCTGTTTTTAACTGTTGGCTGTTTTTAATGGTATGCTGTTTTGATTGTACGCTGCTGCTGACGCATAAATTTCCCTGCGGGGATTAATAAAGTTCTATCTTAATTTATCTCATCTCAAATGGGGGATTACGTATAAAAAGGGCTGAAATGCCTACACAGATCTCCTGATATGGATGCAAATGCCCTCATGTGAAAGCTGGCAGGCTGCAGTGTAGCCTCATATTCATTGTTTCATTTCAAATCCACTGTGCTGGAGTACAGAGCCAAAGCAACAAAAATGATGTCACTGTCCAAATACATACATACTGTATGTATGTAAGAACAGGTTCTTTGATTTGTTAAAGTTGTGACCTCACACCTATTTGATGTCTAGAAAAAAAATACATCAGCTTTGTTTTAATAAAAAGTCGTGAAGCATAAAACGTTAATTAGAGGGTACTAGAGCAATTTGGCATTGAGTTTCTTTGGAGCATGTTTTTGGATGCTGTGACAGGTGCAGTGATTTTGCAGTTTGTAGGCAGGACCGTCCTGAGTGGAGGGGGGCGGTATTCAAAGTGGGGAGCGGACATGCAGTGTTGATGCTGATTGCCGCCGCTAAGTGCCGTTTCGTTTTATTACAAAAACGCTTAATCTTTTGAAAAGCCCTCGTTAAAGAGAGTGTGGATCAATCGCAGTGCCTGCAAGATCGATTGCTAATTTCCGTTGGATTACATTAACATTACTATGGGAAGCCTTTTTAAGATCTTTGAATGATGTGATGAAGATAAGAGCCATTGACCCTTCAAAAACGTTGCTTATGTGTATCTTGTAATGTTTGACATACATTTTGAATGGCAAATAAATGCTTAGGCTCGAAAGGGAGTTATACAGTGCCCTCCACTGTTATTGGCACCCCTGGTAAAGATGAGTAAAAAGTGTTATAAAAAAATTCTCAATTTGGTGAATTATATTAATCTCACACTGATAAAATTATAAAAATCCAACCTTTAATTGAAGTAAATTTATTATGAGAAAAAAAAAACCCTCTTCAAAGAAATAATTATTTTTAACAAAACCATGTGTGCCACAATTATTGGCACCCCTGCATTTATATATAGAATAAAGTAATCATTTTTAATATTTGGTCGCATATCCTTTGCATGTCATGACTTCCTGATGTCTGTGACCCAACAACATCAAAATGCTCTTGATATCTTCTTTTCTGGTACTCTTACAAGCGATACTATAACATCTCTGGACTTGAATGGATCTCTATGGGAATTGGGGGATGGGACTAGATTTAGCTGTAAATTATGCTGGAACAGTAAGGAATACATGGTTGGTAAAATGGCTGTAAGTCATCAAGGGTCTAAGGTATCAAACCAGCCTCAAACCATCACTCTGCTGCCAGATACATTTGTCAGGAGAAACAACCCTTAAAGTGATCCATTCATATCTACTGCATATCTGGCAGCAGAGTGATGGTTAGAGGCTGGTTTGATACCTCAGACTCTTGATGATGTAGAGCCACTTACAGCCAGTGCAGTTATCCAGCTAACTAAGTAATCCTGCTTTGTAGTATACCCACCAGGACAAGTCTTGCTGTTTTGAGAATTGATAGAGTAGTACTCTTCGGGTGATGATTAGACTTGAGGCAGTGCTGAGTGAGAACCACCCCAGAGTGTTTATTGAGCTTGTGTGTGTATGTGTATATATGTGCGTGCGTGCGTGCGCTTTGCTGGGCAGACATGGTTCATGTCCTCAATTGGCTAATTTAATTTAAAAAAACATTTAAAGTATCATCTAAATGTTATAAACAATGAGCTTAAAACAAAAAAAATAATGTCTTGTTTAAAAATAAATAAATAAAAGTTTATAAAGAATAGTTCCCCCCTTGGCAGGTTTAAATTGATAGCCCCCTCTGTGTAACGTGTGTGTGTGTGTGTGTGTGTGTGTGTGTGTGTGTGTGTGTGTGTGTGTGTGTGTGTGTGTGTGTGTGTGTGTGTGTGTGTGTGTGTGTGTGTGTGTGTGTGTGTGTGTGTGTGTGTGTGTGTGTGTGTGTGTGTGTGTGTGTGTGTGTGTGTGAGACTACTGTACTCAAAATACATGATAAATTGCAGTTGTCACAGGTAGCCATTCTGCAAGAGATGTCTAAATTCTCTTGACTGATTTTCTATTTATGAATTAATTTATTTTCTATCATTTTCCATATTAATCTTTACCTGGTTACAAACACTGGTCCTGCCATTGAGTTATGAAGCAGAGATGACAGCATTACTTGAGTGCGCATTTGGCAGTATAGAGAAGGTATGAAAGGATACACATTGAAAGTAAACTTTTATAATCTAGTATTATTTTCATTAGTAGTTGTGGCTTGATCTAGGGCAGTGGTGCCCAATCATGTGCCACGGAGGGCCGAGAGATGCAGGTTTTCATTCCAACCAATCACTACACCTGGTGATTTCACTAATTAACATGCCTTCAACCAGAGAGGAGGTAACTAATTAGTGAAATCAGCAGGTGTAGTGATTGGTTGGAATGAAAACCTGCATACTCTTGGCCCTCCATGGCACATGATTGGGCACCACTGATCTAGGGCATCAGAGACCTTAAACTGCTTGAAGTAAAAAAAAAAAATATTTCAAAAACATTTGTAAGCAGCAGTATCTGAGCTGGGTGTGTGTCTTTCCTGTCCTGTATCTGACGAGCCTTTTAGGCCACAACGACAACCAGTTCATTCTGGCCTCACGTAAATCATTCCTTATGAAATGCTGCCACCCAGTGTCATCGTCTTTAACTGAATGGTCTTTATTCTAACTTAATGTAATGCTTTTCCCCCTGTTTCTCCCCAATTCGAAATGCCCTGTCATGTACGTCTATATCAGCACTCATTATTGCAACCTCTGATGTGGATCTGGTTAGGGACTGCAGTGTTTTTAGTGTTTAGCAGGGATGTGAGGGTAGGCTGTGCTGGTTTATACCAATATGCTAAAGTGGTGGTTCCCAAAACTATATGGACACATGCTCATCGAACATCTCATTACATTACATTACAATCATTTGGCAGACGCTTTTATCCAAAGCGACGTACAATACGTGCATATTGAAGGTCATTGATGCGACTACAAAGCAAATCCGACAAAGCACAACTTTCTCACAGCGTAGGAGCTATCCGTAGTAATAAACATGAGTAGTACACGCAGTCAGCTATACATTCTGAACTATACAATAACGAAAAACACAAGTTAAATGGAAAACAAGCAAAAAAAAAAAAAAAAAAAGGGGGGCGTAAGTACCATTTGGCAAATTTACAGGAGAGCCAAAATAAATTTTCACCAAACTTTCAACAACTGTATTTATTAACATTCAACCATAGCATTAGAGCCCCATACATAATAACATAATTGGCACTAACTGAGCAATGTTATTACAATACAATATTCCAAAACTTTAAAAAATATTTAAAAGTTCCTTTTTGGCACGAAAAAATTTATTTTCGTATGTGAGGGGCATATGTGATTAACAATACAGAAACTCACCTAGTCTCATTTGCCAATTAAAAAAAACATTTGAACAATTAGAATGAATGATTAGAAAAAAGTAGAATGGATACAATTAAAATTGATCACGACAATCCAGTTTAATTTTTTTCAATCTAAAATTCACTCAAATCACTAGGTCTTACTGTCACTAAAAATTAAATCATTAATTCCATTTCCATCAAATTTTAATTTTATTGATATCTACACATACAGTATTATCTCTCCATATCAACACGTTTAATTAATTTCATGTAAATTGTATCCATTTAAATTAGGAGCCTGAATAAAAGGTACAATAAGGGTAACAGTCGCCTGAACCATATTTAGATATTACTTTGTGTTTGTATGTGCATATAATAGTGTTCATTCATTCTTAGTACTACGTGTTTTCACTTAGCCAGATCAGGCCAAAACAATAGGATTAGCAATGCTAAAAGGCAATGTCAATTATATACATTACCTTCATCATTCACAGCTGACTCTGACTCGGATTCCTTACTCAATTCATCGAACTCTTCAAGATCATCTGGTTCTTGCATTAAACTCATTAAAACCTCTTCTGCTGTTAACAGTTATCTTGTCTGCATGTATGACCTTGATGTGTTGGCAGCCATTTTGGCTTAATTGCTGTCTTAAGGCTCCACCTGCAATGCATTGTTCAGAGCCAGAATGGTGTAAGTGTACTTACACCCTTCTGGCTCCAAACCATTCTCAATTTTTGTGTTAGGTCTTTGTTGTTTTGTTGCTTTATTCAATACTGTTCAGTTGTGTCCTTTTGGCACTGTATAGAGCTCATCAAGAGCTTTCATTTGATAGAACTAATTTTCACCCAAAATGCCACTTACGCTCCTCTGGTTCCAAGCCCAAAATTGGTGAGGTTGGGAACTGATGTTAGGCGATTAGGCCTGGCTCACAGTCAGCTTTCCAATTGATCCTAAAGGTGTTTGATGCAGTTGAAGTCAGGTCTCTGGGCAGGCCAGTCACACAATGACTCGACAAACCATTTCTGTATGGCCCTCGCTTTGTGTATGGGGGCATTGCCCTTCTGAAATGGGAAAGGGCCTTCCTCAAACTGTTGCCACAAAGTTGGAAGCACAGAATCATATAGAATGTCATTGTATGCTGTACTCTTAAGATTTGCTTTCACTCAAACTAAGGGGCCTAGCCCGAACCATGCAAAACAGCCCCAGACCAAGAGGTGTCCGGATATGTTTGGCCATATAGTGTACTTCTGACAGCACGATGTGGAAGGGGTTCAGTTGGGTGACGATGGTTGGGGTTTGACATCCAATCTCACTCATTGCTCGCGTCTGTACCGTTATCTACACTGAACAAAATATAAACGCAACACTTTTGTTTTCGCTCTCATTTTTCACGAGTTGAAATAAAACATCTAAGACTTTTTCTTTGCACACAAAAGGTTTATTTCTCTCAAATTCTATGCACAAATGTGTTAAAATCCGTGTTAGTGAGCACTTCTACTTTGCCAAGATATTCCATCCACCCTGACAGGTGTGGCATATCAAGATTAAACTGCAGGATTATTACACCGGTGTGCCTTGGGCTGGTCACAATAAAAGGCCACTCTAAAATGTGCAATTTTATCACACAACACAATGCCACAGATGTTGCAGGTTTTTTGAGGGAGCGTGCAATTGGCATGCTGACTGCAGGAATGTCCCTCCGAGCTGTTGCTGCACAGTGCAATGTGCATTTCTCCACCATCAACCGCTTGCGATGCCATTTCTGACAGTTTGGCGCAACAGCCAATCAACCACATGCCCGCAGACCACGTGACCACAGCACCTCAGGATCGGTACATCCGGCTTCTCCACCTGCATGATCGTCTGTGACCAGCGACACAGACAGCACAAGAGACGGTTGGTCTGAATAACCGTCGAATCACAGGACAGACCGTACAAAATTGTCTCTGGGAAATCAATCTTCATGCCCGTCGTCCTCACCAGGGTCTTGACCTGACTGATGTTCGCCGTCGGAACCGACTACAGTGGGCGAACGCACATTTTCGATGGCCCCTGGCACGCTGGAGAAGAGTCCTTTCACGGACGAATCCCGCTTCCAACTCTTCCGAGCCGACGGTAGACAACGTGTATGGCGTCGTGTCGGCGAGCACCTTGCCGATGCTAACGCTGTCAGCAGTGGCCTTTGGTGGTGGTGGGGTTATGGTGTGGGCAGGCATTTCCGATGGACATCGTACACGGCTGCACTTCATCGACGGCAAATTGAATGCAGCACGATACCGCGACGAGATACTGCGACCTATCGTTGTGCCGTTTGTCCGCCTCCATGACATCGTGCTCCAGCAGGACAATGCTCGGCCTCATGTTGCCAGGGTCTGCGCACAGTTTCTGGAAGCTGAACACGTCCCAGTCCTCCCGTGGCCTGCCTATTCGCCAGACGTGTCTCCCATAGAGCACGTTTGCGATGTTCTGGATCGTCGTGTACGGCAACGTGTCCCTATTCCCGGCAACGTCCGTGAACTCCGCGCTGCCCTCGAAGAAGAGTGGGAAAATTTTCCACAAGCCACAATCAACAACCTGGTGGGGTCCATGCGCAGGCGATGTACTGCGCTGCGAGATGCCAACGGAGGACATACCAGATACTGAGAAGTGAATTTCAGACACATGACCCCCCTATGTTCTAATGAGTCTCTGTGATCACCCATTGGATATCTGTTTGTAAAAATGTCTGAAATGTCTGTTGCATAATGATCCATGAATTAATTTTGAATGAATTGATTTATTACTTGAACCATAACGGGAAAAAATCATTGAAAATGTTGGATGTTGCGTTTATAATTTTGTTGAGTGTAGATGCAATAGATAATGGCTATACTGTACATTTCTGTGAAATGTGTCCTGAAACTGCAGTAAAAATGTCTCATTGTGTCCTTCAGCTTTTTTTTTCTCTTAAAAGACAAGACGCAGAGAATTTTTTTCAATTCATTTTATTTTCAATTATAAAAAGCCCATGTGCCTTTGCAGCACATAATGCATTGAAAAAATTAAACTTTTGTTCAATGCCTGCCACTTGTTTGTTTTTCTTCTGACAATGTTGTTATAAAACAATATAAAGAACCAAAAGTACACAATACTGTGACCCAGTAACAATGGGATATATTTTGAGTCTTAATTTTGTCAAAACATTATATTGTACCCTTAGTGTTGAGTTGTCTTTAGCATCTGTGTGTATCAAGCATTTACCTAATGTTAATTTGCTTGTTTTCTATGAAGCCAGGTAGCGTGTAATTGCTACCTGAACGATAACATTTGCCTTTCATGGCTGAGTGACCCCCTTTAGAGAGGAAGTGTGTGTGTTTGGGGGGGGGGGGGGGGGGGGGGGTGGTTGGTGAAATAGGGGAGTGTTTGAGGTTTAAATGACAATATTGTTGCAATTACTGAATGACCTAGAAAATCAAAACTATCCAAAGTCACTTAATTTCTCTTCCAGCTATATTTATAATGTCCATAAATTAGCAAATAAATTACTGTGAAGTGTTATTGCTCATAATCTGTATTTAAATGTAATATTAATAAATGCATTGCATAGAATCTCGACCGTGCCAGTAGCTCCACTGGGCAACGCATAATTGGTGCCTGTGTTGTCTAGGCTATGAAAAGGTTAATTCGGACAGGGGTCACTATCACTGTTGAGCTCGCAAGACCGCGTGTCAAAAGCCGCTTATGAAAGGTCTTCCTCTGATGCTGCTCTGTGAGCTTTGCTGTGGTCTGCAATGCGCAAAAAGGCAGTTGTTGGACACCACGTGTTTCGGAGCGAAACCATGGATGTCCCAGTTTTTTGTCAACTCATCTAGCTACACGGCATTGTTAAACATACCTCTGAAAAATCCTTTCTTTAGTATGATTAATAAAACTAGTTGCCTTCTGATGGTATCATAAATGAGTCTGTGTTCAGTTGAAGTTGAAAGTTTACATATACCATAGCCAACTCCATTTAAAATCAGTTTTTCACAATTCCTGACATTTAATCCTAGTAAACATTCCCTGTCTTAGGTCAGTTAGGATCACGACTTTATTTTAAGAATGTGAAATGTCAGAATAATCGAGAGAATGATTTATTTCAGCTTTTATATCATCACATTCCCAGTGGGTCAGAAGTTTACATACACTCTTTTAGTATTTGGTAGTATTGCTTTTAAATCATTTAACTTGGGTCAAACATTTCGGGTAGCGTTCCACAAGCTTCTCACAATAAGTTGCTGGAATTTTGGCCAATTCCTCCTGACAGAACTGGTGTAACTGAGTCAGGTTTTTAGGCCTCCTTGCTCGCACACGCCATTTCAGTTTTGCTCACAAATGTTCGATTGGATTAAGGTCAGGACTTTGTGATGGCCACTCCAATACCTTGACTTTGTTGTCCTTAAGCCATTTTGCCACAACTTTGGATGTATGCTTTGGATCATTGTCCATTTGGAAGAGCCATTTGTGACCAAGCTTTAACTTCCTGGCTGATGTCTTGAGATGTTGCTTCAATATATCCACATAATTTTCCTTCCTCATGATGCCATCTATTTTAGGAAGTGCACCAGTCCCTCATGCAGCAAAGCACCCCCACAACATGATGCTGCCACCCCTGTGCTTCACGGTTAGTTCTTCAGCTTGCAAACCTCACCCTTTTTCCTCCAAACATAACGATGGTCATTATGGCTAAACAGTTCAATTTTTGTTTCATCAGACCAGAAGACATTTCTCCAAAAAGTATGATCTTGGGTTTTGGAGTGATGGCTTCTTCCTTGCTGAGCAGCCTTTCAGGTTATATCGATATAGGACTCGTTTTACTGTGGATATAGATACTTTTGTACCTGTTCCCTCCAGCATCTTCACAAGGTCCTTTGCTGTTGTTCTGGGATTGATTTGAAGGTAAACCTTAAAATACATCCACAGGTACACCTCCAATTGACTCAATGTCAATTAGCCTATCAGTTTCTAAAGCGATGACATCATTTTCTGGAATTTTCCAAGCTGTTTAAAGGCACAGTCAACTTAGTGTATGTAAACTTCTGACCCACTGGAATTGTGATATACTGAATTAAAAGTGAAATAATCTGTCTGTAAACAACTGTTGGAAAAATTACTTGTGTCATGCACAAAGTAGATGTCCTAACTGACTTGCCAACACTATAGTTTGCTAACATGAAATCTGTGGAGTGGTTAAAAATGAGTATTAATGACTTCAACGTAAGTGTATGTAAACTTCCGACTTCAACTGTATATTAAATTGTATCATAGCACATTATATTGTGCTTAAATGGAAACAAACTTTTTTTTTGTATCGAAGCATAATTAATATTAATATTTGCAAGTCATACTCGTTAGGATGTGATGCTGAAGATGAAACAGCAAATGGTGGGTTGAAGTTTGCTTCCTTAGGTTAAGTCAAGTGAGGACTAGAGCCTTTTCTAAATTTAAGAAAAAATATTTTATATTCTTGCGCATTCTGCCTTGCTGCTTCCATCTTCTGTTGTAATTACTTGGTTCAGTAATTGTCTGAGGTTTGGAACGAGAAGGAGGTATGCATATTTTACAGCTGTAACCAAGGACATTTTTCAACCAGGTAAAAACCACTACTTGGCAAAACATGACCAACATGGAGCAAAGATTTGAATACTATGCAATATATTTTAAACATTTAGGGCCTGATTTACGAAAACCTTTTTGCGCACACACAAATAATAACAACCACTGATTGGTGCAAAAAGGTTTTGGACACGCTACAGGTATTAGTAAATCAGGCCCTTATTGTACAATTGTGCAATAAGAAGCAGTTGTGAGCATACGGTGGATGTAAGCCTGCTGCAGGTAGCGACTTCGCTAGCCGTGCTGCATAAGATGCAATGAGCTTGCTGAACGAACCGAGGGAGCTAATAGCAGCATTATTGCAGTTTCAGTGGGGCAGCACCTTCTGTCTGTGATGTTCATTCTCAGCGACATTTCTGAATTAGTGCTCACACATCACAAGCTCTAATTTTCATGATAAGAGTTTAAAATGATGAAGAGCTTATAGTTATATTATGTCATTAACAAAAATAAAAAAATAAAAAAACATTAAAAAAAATATGCATGTTGAATGATAAAACATGCAGTGGTGCATGTTTTATTTACACTACAATTGTGATCTGACAGCTGTTGTAAGATTATTCATATATAAACACTGAAGATAGTCATGTCACACAAAATAATGTATGTTAGGTTTTGATATGCTATGTAGGGGGTATTGAGGGCGGGGGGGTATTGTCCATTATATTATTTGAAATTGGAGTTGACGGGATTATTAGCAAGCCCACCACGCTCATTCCAGGCAGCTTCTAAGCTGGCCTGTTTGTTCTTCCTGACCCACTGCCATTCAGTCACAGGGAAATGTTCTCAAGTTCAGTTATGCCGTCGTAGGGCCTTCATGAAACATGCATGAGCGGAGGAGCATTTTCATGGAAACTGTGGTAAACGTGCTCCCCATGTGAGCAGGCCTGGCCAGTTAATTACAGCTCTGAGTCTCTGCCTTGTTATTTGTTCTCTATGACAAACAGTTGACAAAGAAGGCCACAGGAGGATGCTGCATAAAGAAGGAAATCGTAGTCTGGGTCCAGTGTGAGACGGCTGCCCCTACTTCTTCAGTAGTACAGCTGTCCTACCTGGGTCAGCATTTCTGGTCCGCTACAGCCGAGAGCCAGGAACAAATCCAGCTCACCACAGAACTTCAGTCAATTAGACACTCAGGAAATTGTATTACAATTACATTGTCTGATGTACTGAACCAAAATTTGGAGAGTCATTACTGTTGCATCCTCATTTTTGCCGTCATCGTGAATTGCCATCCACTCAACAACTAGAATCAACCTGCCTGCTGGGATGAATAGGCTTTAAAAAAAATACTAACCTGAGTTTATGAGGCTGAATTAACTTTGCTGTCAACCTAAAATACAGTTTCTGGTCTGCGGTTGCCTCTGAAAATTAGTTGTGTGATAGTGGCAAGCTAGCACAGCTGACTTTTATTTTAATTGATTAGTTCTGTCTGAAGCACATCCGATTGTAATTGTCAGTTATTTATGAGAACCCCAGCAGGCCACGATCTTAAAATAAAATCCAATAGCTCTGGTTGGGAAGCGCTGAATGGTAGTTTGGCACTGTTAGCACAAGGAAGTGTAAATAATGCAACATTATCTCAATCTCTTTAATTAAGACTTTGATCTGTTGCCCGTGTTATCCGCGAAGAACAGGAAGCCTCTGGCACATGAAGAGCTAACTGAAAGGGAAATCAATATGGAACCTGTCACAGGAAGGCAGAGGAGCCCCTCTGGCCCTTAAATCACACGGGGAGGAGCGCAGATATCCACAAATCTCCTCCATTACCGGGGGAATACGGCAGGGGATGTGCTGAAGACGCCGTCTGCCGGAAACTGTCCTCTGGCACTTTCACTAACCGCCATCATAACCCGCCCTTTAAACATGATGGACATTCACTTTGGCATCGATTACCGAATGTATCAACACTCGCGTGCGTGATTTAGAAAATAGATAAATAGTTTGCTGGCTGTGCTAGATGTGTGGCACTGTTACGTCTCTATGCCGCCTCATGAGTGCGCCCCTTTAAATCTTTTGTATGCTAACGAGTTTTCTTCGACTCACTTGAGCCTTGATTGGAAATTGCCAACACCGTGCTGGATTTTCCAAGAGCGTGTACGTATATTGGTGGTGTTCTCTAACTCGAGGTGGCTGATTTTCCCTTTGGTTAACTGCATGCACATTGCCAGCTTTTGCTGCTGTGCTGAAGCACATTTTGATGTTGCATTGTAGTGTTTGTTTCAGCTTGTAGCCTATGCAGCGCTTACTATATTTTGTGGTTTGTGTAGTTGCAGTGTTGTGGGGGGTGCACGTTTGCCTGGGTGTTTTTCCGCGCAATTCCCTGTTTTTAAAAGCTGGTGTTAACTTTGCTTTGTGCTAGCGTTTTTGTGTTTTTCATACTCTGCGCATTGTTTGTGCAAATTATTGACAAACCACTTCTTGGGACTAAGCTGCTTGAGGGTTTGTGGCTATTTTTGCTGTTACATTTGTAGTTTGTCCCTTATGTAAACTGTTGTAGTTTGTCCCTTATGTAAACTGATGTGTCTGGTGTTACTTGTTTCATGTCCTTGTGATACCTGGAAGTAATGCGTAAATATGGAGACTGGACAATGGAGAGGAGATCTAGAGGCAAAGGTCATTGGAGGCAATTTGACCGGGGTTTTGTTTTGGAGAATTTTGTGTCGTTCTCATGTGGATAACTTTTTGTACTCATTTTGGGGAGGTTGGATACAGGGTTCCAACGCTTCCCGTTTTGAAACCGCCGGCCGTCTCGTCTCACCGTCCTAGAACGTTGGATTCCCGATCTTGTGTTTGTCTTGTTTCTTGTTTGCCCATACTTCTACCAGAACCCCTTTCCCCTTGTTTCATATCTGTTTATTGTGATATTTTTAATAAAACAATTTTGTAACCGTTCCCTTTTGTGTTTTAAATCCTTTTTATGTTGCAGCCCTTTGAGTGGGGTCGTAACAGGCACACACTGTAGGGCAGCTGACCCTCGAACGATTTACTAGTCCCCTCCCCCGTTTGGGTCGGGGTTTGACCCCCCCCCCCCCCCCCCCCCCCACAATGGCACCTTTCAAGCCGGGACCCCTTCTCTGTCCGTTACCCTCTGCTTTCTGCCCGTCTGTAAAGCATATAAAGCAAAGAATATGAAAGTCAGGTGGAGTATAAAGCAAAGAATATGAAAGTCAGGTGGAGTGGAGTGCATTGTGAGATGACATGGTGTGAAAAATGTATGAATTGTTATAAACCTCAGTTGTCATTTCTTACATTTGATCTCTTATGGTTTGGAGAAATCTGATGGAGTAATTTAGATTCTCTTCTGAAGACATGAGATGGAGCAATGAGTTATCTTTTTGGGAGTCATACCAAAACGTTACTCTCATACCAAAACTCCAGTGAATTGTGTTGTCAATGTTTTCAGTTTAAAAAATTTTTTTTTATTGTACCTGTGGCCTAATAATAATGATGATCATTATTATTAGTATAGTGGATTAAGAACGGTAAAACACTTTGCATTACTTCTCATCAGCACATGTATAAACATCCCTTATTTCATTTTGTGTTTTACACACTCTGTTTTTGCTGAAGGAATTGAGAATTAGTGACCTCTAGTGCTGGTTATGAGTACTGTAATTTCAAAGTATGCATCGTCATAGAAAGCTTCAGCTGGCTTCATCACTGAAGCTCCTGCCGAATGTGCCACAAAGAATCTCCCCTTTCAGAGCCACCGAGGTCTCATCTTAGCCACACTAGACATAATTATAGACAACTAGGCCTGCCAAGCCTTTTACCTGAACCTGATAGTGCTGGGATAATAACTGCTTTTAAGTCAGGAAATGCACATTGAAGTTAATTCCGCTTTCAGTATATTTAATACTTGCTTTGCATGTGCTTATTTTATATACAGGTGTTTCTGACATTTTAGCCATTATCTATAAGTGCAGTTTTTGCAGGTGTGTAATTATCTTTATCTGTAGAAAGAGACCATATAGCCCTCATTTAGCAGTCACCCTAATCCAAAGGGTACGACTGCACCCGCCTTCATTTTGAGTGAGAAATCTCCGTTCACCATTTAAGAATGCATTGCTTTTATTTCCACTTGCTAAACAGGAGCAAAATGGTAGCAGTGAAATAATCACCTAAGACACTATTTTTGCCGAGTGCATTGTGAAGTTCGGAGCAAGAGAAATGGAGAAATCGGCTGATACAAGACTGCCACCTAGAGGCTGCTGCTGCTGCATACGCGTAGTCAGTGTAACTCAGCTGGATTTGGAATTAGTGTGCAGTGTGTGACGTCCCTCGTATTTTATTGCTGTCAGAGCATGGAAGGGCCCTTTTTCACGAGTTTTATCGGATTACAAATCAAGTATTTTTTTGTCTTTCCGAACAACAGTGTACAGCTGCTTTGTGTTCCAGAATGAGTTTTTCCCCCCCTTTTTTTCTCTCTCACCGTTTTTGGAATGCTGAATAGCATTGTCAAATAAGCACCCGATCTACGAGTTGTTCCTTCTTACTTGATGAGATGGGTACAACACTATACACAAATACAAGTAGATTTACACCAGTGTGATAGATCAGATCCACATTCAAACCTTTCTGAAAATCAGATATAAAGCACAGCTGTTTAACATTTCTGGCTGTGTGGTGGTGATACTGTAGATAGTATTCAGATTGAATGATTAGGAAGAAAAAAATCACTAAATTATTCTGAAATGTAGGTTTTTTTATTTTTTTATTTTCCTTGTGAGAAATGTCAGCTTGCGTTTTAAAGGTGAAGTGAGGAAAAAACCTGAGGATGTGGATGTGCTCAAATCCCATGTCCCACGCTGGCATTTTGGCCTTTTAATCTGCATTGTTCCAGACAAACCCACGATTAAATGCTTTTCAGCATTAGTTTTGTAATTCCCTTTTGATGCCAAAGCATTACTGTAATGATAGCATAGAAGGCAAGCAGGCTTGAGCTCACCAGCCCATCTTGATCTCTTATAATAAATCCATCCACTTGTAGTATTGCGTGTTTTAGATTATTTATTGTTTGGAGACATGGGGATATTTTGGTCTGTCTGTCCCCACTTGAAAAAAGAGCCTCATCTCCTTTTCTCGTTGCCCTCACAAGAGGATTGTGGGAAAAGCACAATGCTTAATAAGGACCTGTCTGTGGAAGGGCCTTAACTAATTGCTGTTACTGTAGGAAGGCCTGAAAAGACTGGGATTTTTTGTAGATTTTTTGCATTTAACGAGAGGATGGTTTGGGAACATACTATGCGACACTCTTTAGACAACCGAGGTGGGAGAGGGGGTATTAATGACATCTTTGAAGACTACCGGTGCCCCCGCCTGCCCCCCCCCCCCCCCCCCCCACCATGTCTATTCCTAGCGTGTGCAGATTGGAACCATGTGGTTATAATTGCCTGGCCGCCATCCAAGGTTTTCCATGGGCCCAGAGCTGGAGATAAGAATACTCGTAACCAACAGCGTGCTGACATTAAAATAGCAGTTCAAAAAACCTTGTTGAAAGGACAGCCACCTTTTGAAGGGAAAATTGTGTGGCTGGTTTGCCATTTAAATCAGAAATTGTTTGTAGCACTTACAGGATGTTTGTTTGTTTAATTAATTAGCTTTATGTGGTATTCATTTACAAACCCCAATTACCAAAAAGAAAGCAGTGATTTGTAAATTATTTTACGTACAGTGAGCACCATAATTCATTGGACAGTGACACATTTTTTGTTATTTTGGGACGTATAACTCAGACCCTTGATGACTTACTGCCATTTAGCCAACCCTGGGTTCCATACTATTCCTGTGTAATTTACAGCTTAATCTAGTCCCACCCCCAAATTCCCAAAGAGATCCATTCAAATGCAGAGAGGTTATAGTATCGCTTGTAAGAGTACCTGCAAATAAGATATCAAGAGTCGTTTTGATATCCTTTTATACCCAGTCATGATAGCATCACCTGTTTATCTGTGGAATGTTCCAGACAGGTGTTTTTTTAACTTCCCAGTCATACATAGATTAAATATATTTTCTTTGTACTGTTTTCAATTAAATATATGTAAAAGACAATTTACAAATCACTGCTTTCTGCTTTTATGTGCAGTATTTACATACTGTCCCGACTTTTTGGAATTGCGGTTTGTATTATGATTTTTCTTTGTTGTTAAAAAGTTACCCATAGCCTACCATAGGAGGGTCCTTCATTTCATGAATCTGATCATATTGAGAATTTTGTGTACTTAGGAATGAATGTGCATTTTACTGATTTTTTTTTTAAAGTTAAAAACTGAAAATGTCAGGATGCGTTTTCCCCTTGCGTCTCCCAGCACATAAAACCCATTAATGTGTGGTTATGCAAGAACATTAAGCCAAGTTCTAACACAGATAATGATATAATTATGATTTCTTTTCATGCTGTTATCATCAGTCTTGAACCTGTGTTAATAGACACTGCATACCCAGTTCCTTATCGGCCAATGGTTTGCTGTACTGTCGTTGGCATTCATTCTTTACGGAGCCTGTGAGCTGTGTGATCACTTTATTTTTCATTGTCGGGGTGAGAATTAATAGTGTAATCGCTTAGTGAAACATGACCAATGTATCATGTTAAATGGGGATAATGGCTGTCACTGAATAAACCTTCCACTGGCAATTGATTATTCATGTGCCAGGGTCACTGAAGCATTTCTGCAGTTTACTTTGCCAAGGACTTTCTTATGATCATAATTTTGTCATACTGATTAGCTTCAACAAGGCCATGAAATATGATAGATGTGGTTCATTTCAATAGGTGAAAGTTAGAATTTTGCACTGTGGGTGGGGGTGCTAATGTGTTAAAATGATAAGCTCTTGCAAAATATGTTGCTGCTGAACTTTAGAGAGGAGCACAGATGACCACATATAAATAAATCTGTCAGGACCTGGCCTACTGTGTGCTTTTCAAAGGTTGTGAAGTTTCTGTACAAATATGGGGCCTGCAAATAATATTGGCTTCATTAAATTTGGATATTTGATTGCTTTAGTGAGTGAAATCCCCTTCCCAGTTTTAACAGGTTGGGAATATGTATATGAATAATGAAATTCTGTATTCTATCCGGGGAAAATGTGAATGGTATCATTATCTCCACAAAACACAACCGCACAACATTTAGGCTGCTTCCTGCAATGTGTATGCAGTCGGCTTGCTAATATGGCTTTTCAGTAAATGCGTCTCTGCCCAAAGATTACCCGTTGGCTGTTCTTGGTCTCCCTTGGAAATGATTTTGCAGTGGTGCATTGTGGGAAATGTCCCCCATGTGATTCAGTGTTGTAATCATTAGGGTAAAATGTCACTACTTTTTTTCCATCATGCTTGGTTTAGTGATGCTGGCTTTTATTACATGATGGTGATGTGCTTGCAGAAGAAAAGAGCACACCATCTGGCACAGAACGTAAGAACACAAGAATGCTGGATGACAGGGTCATTCAACCCATCCAAGCCTTTAATTTAACTTACTCTCTAGAGAGTATCCTGTCCTGTGTCTAACCTAGTCTTGGGAAAAAGAAACTCATCCGGCAAATAAGGATATTTGACAGTGAGAGCAGGTTATTGGGCCTGTCAAGGTTTACAAGTTTACCTGCTGTGTCGAGGGTATTTGAACAAGCCGCAGTTGCCAGTAAACAGTGGCGTAGAGATATAATGATAATGCTGAATCCGGTGAAGAACACAAGCCCATTGTTAAGATATGAAGCGTGGCATGGGTTAAGTCCCTTGGTGAGTTAAACCCAGTTCTCCCGGTTATAGCAGCTGGATGGGGGGTCTCTGCACAGCGGGGTCTCAGCGGGGCCGTCATCCACAGATGAGGCACTTGTACTCCGGCACCCCCTGGATGCCCGTGCTCTGGAGCTCGGACACAAAGATCCGCGTGATGTTCCTCTCCAGGTCACTTTCGCTCTTGGTTTTCAGGCAGTCCTGGCCCTCTGGGAAATAGGCGCTCTTGGCTCCCGCGATTTGAATGGTGGACTCTGCAGAGATGAGACATCGTGAATAGTTCATATTAAACGGGGCTATTCTGGTATCAAAGATGAGAGGATCAAGGGCAGCCGGTAAAGGTTCAGTCCTCGCAAGGAGAAGCCAGGACGCGAGAGAATGAAGAAATGCGTGATCACCCTTTGCTCCAGGAACGAGACGCTGATTTAAATGGCTGCTCTAATTTTACCCTCTTTCCAGGAAGTGAGTTGAGCTTGGAGTGCAGTGTGAAGTCTCTGGACACGTGCCCAGGGTTGTCCTGGATGTATTCAAGGATTTGCATCACAGTGATGACTGAATCCAGACCACCGCTTGTTGGCGGGAGCTAGAGAACCCTGCTGTTACAGACAGCCAATCAGAGGAGGTACTTACTGTTACAGACTGCAAATCAGAGGAGGTACTCACTGTTACAGTCGGCCAGTCTTTTCCCACCAATGTATTGCGTGGACCAACTGGTCTTGTTCCCTGCTTTACAGTGCTCGTACAGCCGGCTCCTCCTGAGGAAGGCGAAATCATATCCCTGCAGGACCCCAGAAGAATAGGAAACACTGTCGCGTCACACTGTGACTCACCACCATATAATTTAACAAGAATTAAACTATAGACTGCCTACGTATACATTTGAATGAAATGCGTATTTTAAAAAATATATTATTTCAGTTTTATTGTATGTTTTTTATTGGCCCATACAGTTATGTGCAGTGTAGGATGTTCTTGATACTTAGAAAGGTTTCCGATAACTTACAATCAGAACAGGTTTACAATCACAGCTATGGGGACATTCAGGCACCAGCATTTAAAGCAATACAATATAAGGAACCAAAAAATAAGCTTGTACACTGTACAGCTTTGCCTCTTCAATCTTAAATATTTCCTCTATGTGTATTTATCTGTTTTGATGTCATATAATGCCAGTGTATATAGGAACGAGTCATGTTTTCTTCGAAAATGTATGAGTGAATTCCACACTGCTGAAAAACATGTAGTTTATTCTTGAGTGGGAAATAGAACTGTAGGGGGCAGTGTTGTGCCAGGAAAGCTGGCAGACAGTCTATGGGAGAAACACTGAAGGCACAATGCATATTGTTGGGCATTGTTGTCATTTTAGTTTTTTTTCCTTCTCTTGCTCAATCCTGCAGTTATGTTTAGCTAGCGCAATAGTTTAGGTGAGTGTGAAGGCGTCAGTCAGTGTGAGGATGAAGGTGTTGGTAAGTCTGATGGTGTAGGTCAGTGTGAGAGAGTTGGTCAGTGAGGATGTAGATTAGTGTGATGGTGTAGGTCGGTATAAGTGTGTAGGTTAGTGTGTGACGGTGTATGTTATGGTGAGGGTTTAGGGTAGTTCGATGGTGGTGTTGGCTGATGCTGTGTAGGGCAGTGTGAGGGTGTAGCTCGGTGTGAGGGTGTAGCTCGGTGTGAGGGTGTAGCTCGGTGTGAGGGTGTAGCTCAGGGTGAGGGTGTAGGTCTGTGTACCTCATTGCACATGGGCTTGCAGTAGCGTACATCTCCCATGGTGACACACACCAGTCCTCCTTTACTGTGGACCATGGGGTTCCCACACCGTTTGGGATGGGGCTCTGTGCATGCTGGCAGCAAGAATACAGTGTACATCACACACACATTTCTGAACACACACTTCCCAGCAGTTAAGATACTGAACACACACTGCTAGCGCTTAAAATGCTCAACACTCACACTGCTGAACACACACCCATTCACACTCCTCAATACTGAAACAGTCAGCGTGCGTGCGTGTGCGTGTGTGTTGAGGGGGTGGGGGGGGTGGTGATGGTATGAAACTTGCCTGTTTTATGGTGTTTCTGCAGTACTTTGATAGCTGTGTTCAGGGAGTCCAGCACCGAAGCAGTCTGGTTCTCTGCCCACTTGCTTGCCAACGTGTCTATGCAATCCAGTGATTCCTAGTGGCAAAGTTTACCCTCATCAGCTTTGTAGTGCATTTTGGGTTCTCGCTGCAGTGATTTACAGTTAAGCCATGAACTCGGCATATGTGAAGGGCTCCCTGTTTGCAGGCTTTCATCGTTTTCAAATTCAGGTCTGTAGCGCCTGCCTTTTTTCCCCACAACTGTTTCCTTAGGTGACTTGGCAAGGGAGTAATCTCTGTTTTTGCTTTTAATACATTTAAATGTGCTTGAATGTCAATGTTTACAGTTTTTTCTTTTGCAATTTAGTATTTCGGCTGCAGAAAAGCAGTATTAAAATGTGTCAACTTTATGGATCAGAAAAAGATCCATCCTAGATGTGGAATTGATTGTAAGGTCTCTTTTTGCTTAGTCATTCAGCTTTGGAAATACTCTCAAAGGACCTGCTGTGTTGCCTTCAACTGTGCTTTACAGTATTGGAAAATAATTTAGTGCTCAAATTAATTGAGGGAGTACATCATTCCTGTTTGATAATTGATAAGTAGGCTAGTTCTCTGTAAACATAAAACATCCATAGGTACTTGGATAAGTATAACGATGTTCCTGTTTAACCCAATTATTGTTAGTATTTTTCCGACGGGCGCAGTGTATCGGATTTTGTTTAACACCAATCTGGAGGCACAAGACTGACAAAAAGGCCGCAGTACACATCTACTGCAGTGAAGTGGCTGCTGCAAGTGTTGGTTGAGGGCCTCAGTATTGCTCACAGACGGACTGTTACAGGTTGGCTGGTTAGTTGGTGATGCGCAGCGGTGAAGGGGAGGCAGTGTGCTGTGGGTACCTTGAGCTGAGCGGACAGACGTTCATGCGGCACGGACTCAGCTGAGCAGTTGCTGGGGTTGGCAGCTTCCTGTTCGGACGCGAGCAACGGGTGAACTGCAACGCAAACAAAATGGCGTTGTCACAGAACGCCTCGACCGGTCTGTCAGAATTCTTTCCGCCATTTGTTCCAGCTGGTTATTAATGTGTGAAGTACAGGATGTCAGGAACATGAGTTTGCCCCCCCCCTCCACTACACACGCCCTCAGAAACGCTCTGTGCTGAATGCAGGTCACTGCTTGCTCTTAAGGCCCCCGGAGGCAGAATACCATATTCGCCCCAGAGCCTTAACCCTGATATAGTTACGGTAGAAAAATCATTTTAGACATTCTCGGAGCACATCGGATTTGTTGATCGTGTTTACCTGCATTTCTATCAGGTCTTGAAAATAGTTCTCCGATTGATGTTTAAATCTATGTGCAGAGCCGGCAAAACGACACTAATGGTCAACTAATTAAAGATGATTTGCTTTCAGATTTGTAAGGTTTTATAATTGCCCACATATTGCATATACAGTAATAGAGTAGTATACTTACACATTGGCAGCACTAAACAGATGAACCTAAGGATTGTCGGCTTCATTATTACGGCGTTCTGCTTCGTCCTTCCTCGTCTGGCTTTGATGGCTCTGTGTAGTGGTCTTATTTATATTGTGTGTGTGTGTGTGTGTGTGTGTGTGTGTGTGTGTGTGTGTGTGTGTGTTAATTTTACAAATGTGTGTCCTGTTGGCTGTGGGATTTCTGAATCGCGTTTACTGGAACTTAGCTCAGGTACAGAGTTCGTGCTGGAAACTCTTGCAGTAAGAGCAAGCAGTTACGACACCACAGGGCTGAACAAATACTTCTGACAGAAAGCAGAGTTTAAAATTATCTTTCTTATACACAGTCATTTCCAGCTCTTTATCAACATTTACTGGTCCTACATGTTCAATCAGTGTTTATCTTGGGGAGTTCATTTAGTATTATTTTTTTTTCTGTTTCATCTGTAAAGCGTCTTTGTGGCAGTGTTTCTAAATTCATTGATTTGAATCAACTATTTTAGCTTTCCATTTTCTCACCTTCACTCATCCCACTTTCTTTAATGAGTATAGACTGTGCTCCCTGGTCTGTTCTTTGGTGGTGTCTTAGATGAAGCTGAAGGATTGTAGTTGTGGATAGGTATCGGAGGTAGTGCGCCATTTCTTTCAACAATGGCTTCTTAATGATTTTCCTTATAACCCCCCCCCCAGTTTTAACATTGGTAATGTAGTCTGTAGGACCAAGATGAAAATAATTAAATTTAAAATCAAAATGGGGAAAATCACCATAGCAGTTGGTGGTGTTGAGAAGTATGTTGGCCTGTAAATCTCATCTCAAAGTATGCACTGGTTTATTCTGAGGGACAGCGGTGCCACTACATTCACTGTCCCCTGTGTGCATTTACAGGGTCAAGCAAGCTAATCCCCCACCAAGCACATAACCTGTGGCAAGTTACTGTGTTACACAATGGTACTGCATATTAAAGAAGGGAATTTGACTGGATTAGGAGCTAGATGAAGTTATGTCATTTGGCACCACCCGGGGTAGAGGATGTAACACACAGGTACTGCATATCAAAGAAGGGAATTTGACTAGATTAAGGGCTAGACGTGGTTATCTCATATTGGCCCACTACAAGGTGAGCCACTTCAAGGGGGGGTTAACTGTAATTGGCTCCCATGATTTCCAACTGTTACATGCGGGTTATTTCATGAGGAATCTCTCCTCCTGCTTTTCATCTGAGAGATGACTTGACTGGTCCGGTTCCTGGCCCCCATGTTTTCACTCCGTGAAGTGTCCCTCTGAGCCCGGTCAGTTGGACTCGGTCAGGATCAATAGTGAATTTGGATGTCGTTGGGTGAACACACTGCCTGACCACGAGCCGCGAGTGTGCTCTTTCAAGTTAATTCCTCAGGCTCACGGTACTTTCTTGAGCCATGCTAACACAGAGATTTGTGACTGAACTCACAGAGGGACACAATCCCATCCTCTCAGCTGTCAGCGTGGCGGACTGTGGAGCACACAGAGGGACACAGTCCCGTCCTCTCAGCTGTCAGAGTGGCGGACTGTGGAGCACACAGAGGGACACAGTCCCGTCCTCTCAGCTGTCAGAGTGGAGACTGTGGAGCACACAGAGGGACACAGTCCCGTCCTCTCAGCTGTCAGAGTGGCGGACTGTGGAGCACACAGAGGGACACAGTCCCGTCCTCTCAGCTGTCAGAGTGGAGACTGTGGAGCACACAGAGGGACACAGTCCCGTCCTCTCAGCTGTCAGAGTGGCGGACTGTGGAGCACACAGAGGGACACAGTCCCATCCTCTCAGCTGTCAGAGTGGAGGACTGTGGAGCACACAGAGGGACACAGTCCCGTCCTCTCAGCTGTCAGAGTGGCGGACTGTGGAGCACACAGAGGGACACAGTCCCGTCCTCTCAGCTGTCAGAGTGGCGGACTGTGGAGCACACAGAGGGACACAGTCCCGTCCTCTCAGCTGTCAGAGTGGCGGACTGTGGAGCACACTGGGGGACACAGTCCCGTCCTCTCAGCTGTCAGAGTGGAGGACTGTGGAGCACACAGAGGGACACAGTCCCGTCCTCTCAGCTGTCAGAGTGGAGGACTGTGGAGCACGGCCATGCGCTGTCCGGGGAGACCTGTTCACTAACACAGAAAAGTAAAATGAGAGCCTTAATTATTCACCATAAATTCCATTTATTATGGATGACTGAAAAGCAAGCGGGGAAAGACATATTCAGTTAATAATTTAGATCTTTTTGGAAAAGAAATTGAGTTCATTAAACACCAGTTTAATTGGAAAAGACACAAATTTTAAAAATTAAATGCCCAGTGTTCCAAAAAGAGTGAAACTGCCAAGCAGTTTGGTTAACAGTTTTCATCAATATCTGCAGTTACGTGACATGGTACAAATCTTGTATACAGGGTGCAAATCTTGTAATCTATAGGCTTTCTGATAAATGATGTCCTCTTAACCTGAAGTCAGTCATTTTTGTTAATTAAACATACATCAATTCTCTGAATTTGTGTAAATATTGGCTTTGTGAATCACAATATCTGCAATCACATATTTATTGATGTTTTACAATAGAAGGGCAGATGGTATGCAGTCATATCAGTTCTGATAGCCGAAAACAAAATGATTGCAGTGCATTTTCTTAATGTCAAAAGACAGTGTATGTAGTTTAAAAAAAAATACATCAAAGTTCACTAAGCCTGAAAAAAAGTTTAGAAATTCATGTGCGATAATGAGCCATATCGTCTCGCCTTCTTTGCGGTTTATTTCCTCTGGTTGTGTTTTTCGGTCTTGCTGGAAAATGATGTCACCCATCCCATCCCGTCAAGTTAGAGCTGATGCTCATCTATAATGAATGGTCCGTCTGCGGCAGCGATGTCTGGCGTACGAAGCAGCCGTCGGCCGCCTGAACCCTGCCTCGCCGAGCGCTCTGCTCCGGTTGTGCCCGGAGGCGCTGGCGCTGCTGAACCTTTAACCGGGTTGAGTGTGCGGTTCTGCCGAAACAGGGCGAATCAGTCGAAACAGGGCACCGAATCCACTCTGCCTCCCCAGTCGAAACAGGGCACCAAATCCACTCTGCCTCCCCAGTCGAAACAGGGCACCAAATCCATTCAGCCTCCCCAGTCATCGCCTCACTCCTTCCCCGTCCTCCTCTCCCTTTTTCCCCGATGGCCTTCGAGGATTGCCCGCAGTCCCTGATCAGTCCCGATACCAAGCCACTCAAACTCCCTTGAAAAAAAAACCTTGTTGCCGCAGATCCATTGGACATTCCAGACGGACTTGTCATAAATGCGTCTCCACGGTGATGACCATAAACAATGTCATAATTGTAAAAAAGAGCAGCCAGAGTGCCCCGATAAATGTTCAGCTTGCCGCCCTGTCTCACACCAGACACACCAGCGCATGAAAATACAAATGACAAAAACTCATTTTCCAATTTCAGTAAACTGAAGAGTTTAAAGGGTAACTACACTCGATCACTTTTTTTTTTTCTCGCTGTAAACGTGTTTGTAGCCTATGCCTACCTTATAATGAAACTTATTCATGCATTCCGTTATTTCAATAATTCTGAAATAATATTGTATATCATAAGAAACTGGTAGAAAAGCATCTGTGCTGCCCCTAATGGTTGAAATTTTCTTTCTGCTTCCCCACACTGCCCCCGCCCCAATCGTGATGTCAGAGTACCTCTTTGGAGGTGCTTCTACATCATATGGATAATTGTTGTCGCCCACAACGGAAACAGCCGGCACCTGATTGGTTAGACCCGCTACTTTACTTTCGTTTCGCCTCCACGTTTTTAAACCGGAACAACTTGGCATCCTGTTCAATTCTCTTATTCCACCTAAATAGTCCACTAAAATATGTTTCTGAAAATATTTGAGGTGAGAAATAAGCCATGCAGTTGCTGAATCTTGATTCATGATGTGCATTGTCTAGTTTGACAATTTGATCCGAGTTATACGAAATCATACAATGTACGTTAATTTATGCAAATGACGATGGACACAGCACCTCCGCCCCCACCCCCTCTTCCTCGCTCACCCCACAAAGTATTTTTCAAAATTGTTACTGGGCGGAGACAGGCTGCGACGGTGGGTGTAGTCACTCTTTAAAGTCCTTAATTCTGGAATTAGATATTTCAAACCTGTGGCCTGGGTTAAAGTTTAAAGTGAAAACTAAAGTTAAACCATTTTTCCCTTATCAAATCCAAATGATGTTCCGCTCCCTGTCTGGAATCAATAACCTTGTAATAGATTCATACCACATTATTTGGGTGAGAATCTTTTAAAGACAGCAGAGAAATGCTTATTTTATTCTGTAATGAGTGCTCACTCTACCTCTATTTTATCTGGTATCTTCATGCAAACCTCAAAAGAAAGTTCATCACCGCAATTCATTAATTGATAGCATGTTCTTGTACGATAGCAAATTCAATTTGTAAATTGCTACAACATATCACAGCAGCCGCAATGTTTTAATTACAATTAATTTGTGAGAATTTGTTGCAAATTATTGCCATTTAAATCATTGCTTTTTCATGGAAATCCTCTCATAGTAAGTATCGGAAGATAAGTCCTTAGAAAGCAAATTTCCTCTTCGTGCTCTCCAGGAAAATTTGCTGAGATTGTAACAAAAGCAGCTTTATGACGGCTTTGCATAATTAAACACTAGAAGCCCAACAAGCCATGTGATCTGAGAGGCCTGCCTGTCTCATGTTATATGTACACAAGTTAAGTACTTTGGGAGAAAACATTGATTTGCATCTTTAAGCAGCTGTGAAAAGAATTTGTATTGCACACGAGAACAGACTGCTCTCCTACGCTTCTGCTGCTCGGCCTAACGACCACTGTACTGCACTGTACTACACTGTACAGCTCCCCTCAGACACACCAAACAGTGCACGCATCCGAAGGAACGCATGTAGCCTTACCTGGTGCTGCTGGAACGGGATTCATTTAATGTTATTTCAATTTTGCTTGATTATCTGACAAATTATCATTTTAACCTTTCCTCTGTGCTAACAGTTGTACATCGAATGAGGCTGCATTTGAGGGACTATAGCCTGTTTCCACCTATAGTGTGGCTCTATACGGATCGCTATCTATCTTTTTAGACGTGGACGTGCCTCTGGCTTGTGTAGATCTTGCGATGGCAGTAATGTATAGACGAGTGACTATGGGGTGCAGATATCCTTAATTCTATGTGTGTGGGGATAAGGTTTACTGGATAAGGTTCTGTAGGACCCAAAGCTTTCCTGTTTTACTGGATAAAGTTCTGTAGGACCCAAAGCTTCCCAGCTTTACTTTTTTTCTGAAAAAAGCTTCCCCACCACTTTTCAAAACAAAGTGACGCCCTTGCATTTATCACACCACGTTAACCATTTTTTTGCATTACCTACTGGTCACTTTTGATATGAATAACCTAAGGTTACATAATGTTGTTCCAACTTCAGTAGTCCTGTTACGCAGCACAGACACAGTGGAATAGTGTGCTCTTGGGCAATAGCATTGTTTCTTTATCAGACCTTGCTGATTTCCTGCCAGCAAGGTAAACAGTCAGTTCACCTTTGTTAGTCAGGATAAGGGACACACTCCTGTAAACCCCCCTACAGTACCAAATCATTCCCAGATTTCTGTCCACTGCATGTTTGTGGGGCTCTCTCTCTTGTTTGTATGTATGCTTGGTCTGTTGGGGATGTTATTGGAGGTGGCTGTGTGTGTGTGTGTGTGTGTGTGTGTGAGAGAGAGAGTGGTGTGTGTGTGTGTGTGTGTGTGTGTGTGTGTGTGTGTGTGTGTGTATGTACATTCTGGTTTGGGGTCTGTAGGATTAGAACAGGTCTGTTGTGTAAGAAGCTCCAGTTCTTCTAGGGGTGGATATCCATCTGAATTACTGCTGACCTCTCATTCTTGACAGTAACACAGAAATGAAGGAGAAATGAATGACGAGCCATTTTACATTATTTAAAGTGGTTATATTCTGCACACACAATCTTTCCCTGCAGTTCAGTAGAAGGACAAGGTCAGCTCAAGGTTAAATTGCCTTCAGGAAGTATTTATTTGCTTTAAGATGATTAAACATTCAATCCCAAATGTGAGCGGATTATTTAGTCTGGGTTTCCCGATCCGAATCCCTCAACAACACTCACTGAGCCCCTCGATGCACACTGAACTCCTCAGCCTTCAGCCGTTTGCTGTGGTGCACTCAAGCACACAGAGCTTGTAATAATGAGAGAGGTCACATAAAACCCCACATACTCCATTTTACATCAAATGGGCATGTGAGTTATGCCTTTAATTCCTGCCTTTGTGAAGCTGCAAATGAACCATTTGAATAAAACCACGTCGGGCAAGGAAAATACCAGGGCTGGAGAAGAGTGTCCCGTGTCACACTCCTCCTCCTTCATGAGAAGATGGATAGTGAGGGCTGTTACTTAAAGCATGCTTCAGTCCCATACGCTCGGAGGGAGCAGCGATGCCATTATGTGATAGTTTTGAGCTGTGAATGACACCGACACTGACGGGGAATAGGATGGCAACACGATTCGGCTTTATCGCCTCTGCAGGGACCCGGGTTCTTTTTTTTCCAGTTTATGTTCCCTTCGGAAAAGGTCCGTCATGAACCGCTATGTGACAACCTGACGCTACATGATGATGCTATACAAAATCAAGATGGGCTGATGGACTGTTGGTGGGCCGGGTGCAGAATAGCGTCGGTCTTTGGTTCTGCTCTCCGATTGGTGCCATGCCATCGGCCAGCTGGTGTTTGTTTTCATCTTAAAAGCAGCAGCCATTCCGGGCACAAAAGCCCAGCTTGAGGCGAATGATCATTGAATTTCTGGGTGACAACATTAACCAGCAGACACTGCAGCTGTCTACAGCTAGGGTTGTGGAACCCTGTTGTTCAGTCTCATTTGTTGAATTTTAGCATTCGCTCTGATCGAGAGCAACTCACAAGTAAATGTGTCAAACTAGTTTTGTGTGACTCAGAATAAAGGTTTGTGAGTTTCATGGTTTTTTGACACATTTTAATTTGCAGTGTACCCTGGTCTTACTGTGCACCAGGCCAGCCTCATTTGCTATGTAATATTTGCTATGTTATTGCATATGCTAATTACACAAAGTGCTTTGAATGGTTTGCATACATTCATATTATTGCTCAAACGTTATGTGTTGAAGGTCCTCCACTCACAATGTGATTGCAATGTACAGTATAATTTTGGCTTTCATGTACAGAATTCTGAACTTTGTCTTATTGGATTCTTTAGACTGTGTTAAAATAACACACATAGCCAACACACTTGTGCCTGGAGCCTGACGAACCGGTTCAAACCATCGCTGGATCTGTTTGTAATTATTTACACATAACGCTATCAAATACAAAGGCATTTCATATTGTGCACATTGAGCAATTTGCTTCAAGTATATTTTTATGAATACATTATCTCCTCCCTATCAGCGAGTCATACCAGCTTCTGCTTTCCCCTCAAATAAATTATTAACTTTGCGCTGTCTGTGACAATGGTTTGCAAATACCTCACGGCAGATATTGGCTGTGTATTAATCTTCATGAAGTTTGTTAGCAGATAAGTAAAAAAAACCTAGCCCTCTGAGTTAAATTATGTGCTTGTTGATTTATGGTCACTGTTACTGAAAACTGCATGAAGGCCATTCCTCTTTTTTTTAATGAATTGATTTCTTGTGCCAGGTCCACTTGGGTGCGGCTCACAGGTAAATATAATGATGAAGAGCGTGACTACGTGACAAATAAATATCACAAGCAAGCTTCCTCTACTCTTCACATGACAGGTAGGTCATGCATGCTAAGAAACCTTGTTTATCACTTCTTAGGATCTTTTGACCCATTTCTCATACATGGCCGTCCACCCATTCATATGGCCAAGTTACAGATGGCATTCCTTTGGAATAGCGCTTTAGTTTCAGCGAAACAGATTAGTGAAAGTTTTACTGTGACTGTTGTTGCATCATGTTGATGTCAGTATTGTGGTATGAATACAGATTTTAGGAAGTGTGTTTTTACAGATGTATATTGTATGTTTCAGTAATGTGATTGTGTGATCTTTTTTTACATTGGTAAAGCTTTGTGGAGATGAGTTTTAACAGCCTGTAGAATGCACTTGAAGATGCATACTGTATTTTTAACAGTTGTAATCCAGTTAGATTATAAAAGATGCAAGTAGCAGAAGTATTTCCTGAAGGGTCAGAAAACTGGGTTAAAATGAATAAGATGAGCAACAGAGGAAAAGCGCAATGCCAACCTGAAGAATGAAAACTAAGGATGATATGCAGTTCAGGGCCTCTGGTCCCGACTGGCTTGGCTCGGCTTAGCTTGGCTCGGCTTGACTTGGGTTGGCTTGACTCAGCTTCTCCACGTCCTGCTCTTATAACCAGGTATCTGTCCTGAGTTGAGTAACATGAACATAATAAGCAAATTTATATGTCACATGCTACTTGTACAAGTGATTTCAAATCGCATCAAGCAGAGAACTAGAACAATCTTTAAATATGACCATTTCTAAGTGAGTCCCTAAGCCACACTCCCCATCACGTCGTGAATGTAAAGATCTAAAAGGACACGCAGACCACTGTGGACGCACTCAGTCAGCAATAGCTAATGGTGGCAATTTCAAAGTGCCTGTGTTGACACGGAAGCTGGGGGGGGGGGGGGGGGGGGGCAGACCACAGTTGGCCCTTTCTGACAGCCGGAAGACTTCACACAGAAAGACTCCATTGGCTCCTGGGTCGGGACTGAGAGACCGAGATCCATTCTTGAGGCCAGTGACGTCTTCTGCGGTTTGTGGCTGATCGTGCTCCCATATTAGCACTTATTGCAGTTAAATGCAGTTAAATTGCTGCATTATGACTGAATGCACTCCGTACATGTTATTTTCTTAGCTGCATTAGTTATCAGTGATGAATATGTTCATACTATTACTGCTTTCTGATAAATCCAGTGGTGTGGCTTTAGAGAGTGAAGTGAAACTGGCCTTTGGGTTTTTTTTTTTTTTGTCACGTTTCAGGCACTGCTTCGTGTGACCAGGACCGTTTTAAATAAGCAGTGCTGTTTTTGTGAATGAGGTCAGGAATCTAAGGGTTTGTGTTCTATATGACTTGTGTGCTGTTTATTTTGCCAGTAAAAATTATAATAAAAAAAACAATGGGGGGGGGTGATAATATTGGAACAGCTTAAGGAAAATGTATGGAAGAGGAAATTGCAGTTTAATATGAGTGTGGGGGTGGAATGGGTTTTGATGGTTAGCTACTGTAAGTAAATGGGAATTTGCCTGGCAGGGTAACAGTGAATGAGTGGAAGATGGGATGGGGGGTGGCAGAGATGAGGAGAGAGGGAAGGGAAAGGGAGAAATTAAATAACTCAAGTGAATGTGTGAGACAGAGAGACTTGATTTTCCCACTGATGTTTGCAGCGACAGAGAATTTCACCCAATTTGCTAAGACACACAAAAAGGCTGTTTTTAGATCACTGAGGGAGGGTGGATCAGTATTCAACATCATGCTAATAAAGCAGTGTGGAGAGTCAATGTGGTTATGTGCTGTGTGTGGAGTTTGTGTGGTTAACTGCAGTGTGGTGAGTCAGTGTGGTTAAGGGCAGTGTGGTGAGTCAGTGTGGTTAAGTGCAGTGTGGGGAGTCAGTGTGGTTAAGTGCAGTGTGGGGAGTCAGTGTGGTTAAGTGCAGTGTGGGGAGTCAGTGTGGTTAAGTGCAGTGTGGGGAGTCAGTGTGGTTAACTGCAGTGTGGGGAGTCAGTGTGGTTAAGTGCAGTGTGGGGAGTCAGTGTGGTTAAGTGCAGTGTGGGGAGTCAGTGTGGTTGTGCAGCGTGGGGAGTCAGTGTGGTTAAGTGCAGTGTGGGGAGTCAGTGTGATTAAGTGCAGTGTGGGGAGTCAGTGTGGTTAAGTGCAGTGTGGGGAGTCAGTGTGGTTAAGTGCAGTGTGGGGAGTCAGTGTGGTTAAGTGCAGTGTGGGGAGTCAGTGTGATTAAGTGCAGTGTGGGGAGTCAGTGTGGTTAAGTGCAGTGTGGGGAGTCAGTGTGGTTAAGTGCAGTGTGGGGAGTCAGTGTGGTTAAGTGCAGTGTGGGGAGTCAGTGTGGTTAAGTGCAGTGTGGTGAATCAGTGTGGTTAAGTGCAGTGTGGTGAGTCAGTGTGGTTAAGTGCAGTGTGGGGAGTCAGTGTGGTTAAGTGCAGTGTGGTGAGTCAGTGTGGTTAAGGCAGTGTGGGGAGTCAGTGTGGTTAAGTGCAGTGTGGGGAGTCAGTGTGGTTAACTGCAGTGTGGTGAGTCAGTGTGGTTAAGTGCAGTGTGGTGAGTCAGTGTGGTTAAGTGCAGTGTGGGGAGTCAGTGTGATTAAGTGCAGTGTGGGGAGTCAGTGTGGTTAAGGGCAGTGTGGGGAGTCAGTGTGGTTAAGTGCAGTGTGGGGAGTCAGTGTGGTTAAGTGCAGTGCGGGGAGTCAGTGTGGTTAAGTGCAGTGCGGGGAGTCAGTGTGGTTAAGTGCAGTGCGGGAATCAGTGTGTTGCTGCACCCATGTAACATGCAGTGCAGTAGTTAGAGCGCTGAAACCACAGGTGGGACAGTACTTGTGTAAACTGCTCTGTTACCTTAGTGGGTACAAATGTATTTATTGTTTTAGCAAATCTTTGTGAAATGACCACAGAACGTGGCAAATGGACATGCAAATTTGGCTAAGCATAGCAGACTGAAGAGCTTCCTGTATTTTAGTGAAGTCGGTCTCCACCTGTACTTTGCTGCAGTGAAATTTTGTGCCCAAACTAAGTGAATTTCATAGTTCTCTTACACGCTTGTAATTTAACGTAGCGGCAGTATTCTTATTTTATTATTCAAATGCCGAGCATCTAAACACGAGTTCAGTCACATTTACATTAGTGTGTGACTCAAACCTTTGGCAGCTGTTCCCCAAAGTGTGTGACATTTACTCTGGGGAAAGGCAGCAAACAGAGAGGAAGACAGCGGCGTCAGACGTCGTTCTCTTCAAAGCGAAGGAAGGGGAAAACGAGACCCCCCCCCACCCGGCCGGCTGGCCAACACCGCGCCTTCTTCCGACTCCTGCCTCATTTAGCATCTCTTTCTGGTTCATCCATTATTTTTCAAATGTTACTCTCCTTTCTGCTGCTTCACAGCACCTCTGCCAAAAAAGCCCCGGCCACCTGGTCCCGGGACCATGAGCCGCCCTAATCTGCAGTGCATCTGTTTTCATGAACATTATGTAATATTGATTTCTCGGTCACCGTACAAAGTCCTTGGTGCATTTAGATTTTTGCCATGCAACGCAGGCCGCCCTGATGCCTTATTGACTCCGACCCAGTCCTGTTTCGCTGGCGTCCTTTGAAGATTGGGATTTTTTGAGTATGAATTATTAAAACGTAGAAAATGTTTAACTGTAATGATTTATTTTTTAATACACTTTGATTTTTGTTTCCCCTTCGGTTTGATCTCCACTCGAATTTCAGAATGAGGTCACACTCCATTCTGCCCTCTCTCCCTCTTGCTTTTAGTATGCATTACTTTTTGCAGTCACAAAACCACAGCACTCTGAACACTGATGAACACAGCACACTGCTGATGAACACAGCACTCTGAACACTGATGAACACAGCACACTGCTGATGAACAGTAACAATAAGCACCATTCTGATGTGTGCAAGCGTCATCCCATCTGAAAGGACGTGCTTCCCAGCAGTACCCTCGCGCCTTGTGTTCTGTGTGTCTGCATATGTAGTGGAGGGGGTGTCTGGAGTGGGCTATTGGCCGTTATTTATGGGCTATAACCGAGGGGGTGTGGGGGGTAATGAAATATCAGCGTTCATGTCGACGCTACAGTCCTGCAGACCAAACACAGCTGGGGCCTTTGTAGTTCGGCAGCTCAAACGCAGCTTCTTTTAAAACATGCCTTAATAGCACATCCATTAAAGTCTGAAAAGTGTGGGGACATCCTTGATCCTTTGACTGTGAGATTCTGTAGATGTGATTCCTGTGTTGTTCCTGCACTGCAAGGTATGCCCCTGCCTGTAACTCAGACGTGTGAGTTGCTCTGCTTGGCCTTCATAGGAAATGGGGGGGTGGGTGATGCCTTTTAAACCCACGCATTTTTCATGCAAGTTGGAGTGCACGAACAAGGCACTGCCATATCACCACTTATATTTCCTCTTTGATCTCAAGCACGACTACAATGCTGTCGAGAGCCCCACTCGAACCAGACCGTCTGCTTCTTTCTGGTGTTGGCCAGTGTCACAAGCACCTCAAGTGGTGTGAGATGCTGGAGCCCATGGTGCATTCTGGGTCATGACTCATGTGACAACATTGATGAACTGACAGAGGTGGTTTGCAACTATATATTACCTTTTGTGAGGACCTTGTGATTCCTTACAAATCAGTGAAAATATATCCTAATAATAAGCCGTGGGTTAATACGTCATTGAAGGGTTTTTTGGCCAAGAAGCATCACGCTTTCCAACAAGGTAACTATGTTGCAATTAGAGAAACCAGAAGTGAGGTCAGGTCAGAGATTGCAAAGGCCAAATTAAAGTACAAGGAGAAAATTGAGGGTGAGCTTGGTTCAAATAATATGAGATCAGCTTGGAACGGAATGAAAACCATGGTTGGGTTGCAGGACAAAGGTAACAAGTCCAAAAACGTGATTAATATTGACGGTTTTAAAACTAATAAAGAATTTGCAGATGGAATAAATGGTTTTTCTCTATGGTTTGATAACCATGACTTTAGTGCTGAGATTAGGGAGACCCAAAAGAAGGTCACTGCTACGACTCAGATTGAGTTTGATGCTGAGAGTGTTAGGAACATTTTCAAACAAACTAAAGTTAGGAAAAGTCCTGGACCTGATTGCATTAGTGGGCATTCTTGTGCTGAACAACTCTGTGGTATTTTTCACTACATTTTTAAATTGTCTTTGAACCTGCAGAAAGTACCCAAACTGTGGAAACAGGCTATTATTGTCCCAGTAGCAAACGAAACATCACCCAAGGTCCTCAATGACTTTAGGCCAGTGGCGCTGACATCTCTAGTAATGAAGTCATTCGAGAAGTTGGTGGAAAGGCATATTCTTGACCAGGTAGAGCACGTACTGGATCCCATGCAATTTGCTTATAGGGCCAAAAGAGGAGTCGATGATGCTACGCTCACACTTCTTAACCTTTTATACACACACTTGGAAGGCCCCAAGACACACGCTAGGCTTTTATTTGTTGACTTCTCCTCCGCCTTTAACACAATTCAACCACATGTTTTAGCAGAAAGGCTTTTAACACAATTCAACCACATGTTTTAGCAGAAAGGCTTTTAACACCATTCAACCACATCTTTTAGCAGAAAGGCTTTTAACACCATTCAACCACATCTTTTAGCAGAAAGGCTTTTAACACCATTCAACCACATCTTTTAGCAGAAAGGCTTTTAACACCATTCAACCACATCTTTTAGCAGAAAGGCGTTTAACACATTTTAAACTGGATTTTAACATTGTTGGTTGGATTTTGGATTTTTTGACAGAGGTCAAAATGTGAAGGTCAAGGGTTGTATGTCAGACAAACTCTGCTCATCTACTGGGTCTCCTCAGGGATGTGTATTATCCCCCGTTCTGTACATTCTTTCTACAGAGTCAGTAAGACAATAGACACATCATAAAGTTTGCTGATGACTCAGTCATTGTGAGTCTCCTCCATGACGGGGACACTGAACATGGGCCTGTAGTGGAAGATTTTGTTAAGTGGTGTGACTGCTCTTTCCTCCAACTTAAAGTGTCTAAAACCAAAGACATGATCATCGATTTTAGAAAAGAGCCTCAAGTCACAAAGCCTACTGTTATCAATGAACAAAATGTTGAAATAGCAAGCAGCTACAAGTACCTAGGCACAGTGGTCGATCATAAACTTTTATTTGAGGAAAATACAGATGCCATTTGCAAAAAGAGCCAGCAACGTCTGTTTTTTCTCAGAAAACTTCGATCTTTTAATATATGCAAGACGATGATGACCTTATTTTACAGGTCGTTCGTGGAATCAGTTTTAACCTTTAATATGGTGGCTTGGTTTGGTAATCTGAACACTAGCAACAGGGACAGATTGTGCAGGATTGTGAAGGTTGCTAGCAAAATCATTGGTGCACAGCAGAAACAACTGAAAGACATATACCACAAACAAATTGTACGTAAGACCAACACCATTATGGATTGCCACGACCATCCTTTATACAGTAAATTTGAGCTCCTTCCATCTGGATGTCGATTCAGAGCACCCAAATTTAAGTGCAATAGAACAAGAAACTCCTTTATCCCTACCGCCATTAATCTGCTGAACACGCACAAGTAATGACACTGCTTTTATGTGCTTAATTTGATGACATTCTTGTTAGGATTACCTTTTATTTATTTATTTAACCTATTAAAGCGCTGTATAATGCTATATATTGACAAATATCGATAACTGGTTATGCCCAGATTATGCACTTTATGGTCAAGTGTTTCCTGTTTGTTTTTTAATCTCATGTCTGTTAAGTGTCTGTACTTTTATGACTGTTGTGTATAATGTTGTCAGTGTCGTTTTAATCTTTGTATACCTGCCTGCAAAGCAAATTTCCCTCCGGGGACAATAAAAAGTTGATTGATTGATGAAGTCCAAGCAGTGAGGCTCCTCAGAGGATTGCTATTCCCAGTGCATGGCCCCGCCGTTTATATCCCCCTCTCCCTCTCTGAAAGCTTGTTTTGTGGTGTCCCGACCTTCCCTGAGAGGTTTGTGGTATTGATTCAGCCCTCCTCTCTCCTCTGTGGTTTTTGTCTGAACACACATCCCTTCTTTCATCTGGTTGGTGTTTCAGCTGCTGGGCTAATGGGGAGAACCGGGAAGATTTCTGGTGGGCTGCTGTTTTTTGGGACGGTGGGAAAAGCAGTCATTTCATAAAAAGATCCATCATGTAGGCCATGGATACTCAACTCTGGCCCTCGAATCCAAGTCCAGCCCTGGTTTTCTTTTCTCTCAGTAATAAACGGAACAATTAGTGCTACTGATTGGCCAGACTGTCTTCACACCTGACTCCCAGGTAAACGGATGGTGGAAAACCAGCAGTTCTTGTGACTTGAGTAACACTGATGTAGGCTATACTTATGGCAGTGTGGGCCACTCCTTTGACTTCTCTCACCCAGCTGGCTCTCTGAGCCTTACAGAGACACTGCTACTGACACGCCCCCGTTTCCCTCGAAAGCAGCCACACCAAAAACTTGAATGCTGATGGGGGGGGGGGGGGGGGGGGGGGGGGTGAGAGTGAGAGCAGCCCCCTTCCAAATCAAGTTGGTTGAGCCCAGGTTCGTTTTAGATTATGATTGGTTACCTAATGACGCCAATGACAAGGGGGAGTAGAAAAAGCAAGGATAAAAAAATAAATAAAATAAATGGTTAGGAGATGACCTGGCCAAATGTGCCAAACCTAGTGATATATTTCCTGTTCAATAGAGCTTACGGCTGGCGACTCGAGTCCCGGAGAACATAGCGGTAATGCCAATGGTGGTGAGACAGGTAGCATACAGTGCCTAATGTCGTAGCCGTGCAAAGCACGATACTACTACACAAAGGCAGTAACTACAATTTTGGTCAAAATTGGCCCAAGGGTTTAGATGCTCTGCTCCCTTTCTCCTGCTGTCTCTCTCTTTTTGTTGGTGCGACCTCTTATTCCTCATCATGGTCGCATTAAGCTAGTGGCACGAAGGCCTCCTGGACATGTTGCCAATCCATCACGGGGCACACACAACATTCACTCACACACTCCTACTTACAGGCAATTTAGAGTCTCCAATTAGCCTAACCTGCATGTCTTTGTGCTGTGGGAGGAAACCGGAGTACCCGAAGGGAAGCCCACGCAGACACGGGTAGAACATGGAAAATCCACACAAAGGCCCCTGGATTCAAACCCAAGGCCTTGTTGCTGTGAGGCGACAGTGCTATCCACTGCACCACCATTGGGGGGGGGGGGGGAAGCTAGTGTTAAAGTGCTATGTGGTCCAATGAAAGATTAGAAAGTGTGGCACGGATGTGAATATTTAAAGGGAAAGTTCAATTTCTTGGTTTCATTAAATATAAAGTTTCCAGTTTTGGCCCAGACAGTTTCAGGTAAAGATGACCTGGAAGTGTAACATTGCAGTACAAGCTGCTTTGCACTTGGTGTGTGTGTTCTTGCTTTCAACCCCAAACCCCCAAATGCCCCTACACCTGCCATTTTATAGTCGGCAGGTTGTCCGAAACTTCTGTAGACATATGAAACATCCTTTGTCACACACAGAAACAATCCGGGCCGCGAAAAATACACTATAATGGTCTGGCCCAAACAAAAATGTACACTAAGCCTGTCTGGGCCTGTCAAAAATATATACTAATCCTGTCTGGGCCAATGGGAAACCTAAATTAAAGAATATTCAGTGCCATGTGTAGAGAGCACCTACAGAATCCTGGGATATCACACACAGCAAGGGGGAGGAGTTCTAGATCACAAACCAAAAGGGGGAGGAGTTTACCAGCCAATTGCTTGTAAAATTTTAAATGTGGGTGGTAAGATTTTCTACTCTAGCAGCGAATTTAGCAGGTAACCAACCAGATTGTGTTCTATTGCCAAAGGTATGAAAAAATGTTGAAAATGGCTGATGATTTTTAGAAAGCACAGCCCCACTGGTCAGCGGGGTGGGAAGGTTAATTTCATGCCCTGCCGTTTGATAGGCCTACATGTGAAAACGATGCTTTGCGGCATGAGAAGGTGGAGCGTGTGTGGGCTGCAGGCGGTTGGCGCAGAGCCGGCGGCTGCAGGCGGTTGGCGCAGAGCTGGCAGCTGCAGTCATCGCGCTGCACTTCTCACATTGCTATTGGACGGGTGCAGCTTCCTCCTCCCGAACCGCCCAGATTTTGCAGGTGCAGCACTTTCCAGGACTGTTTGCTGCCAGATACCCAGCTTTGCAGATTGATTCGTTATCATCATATTAAATTACTTTTGTGTCTCAATTAACTTCTCTGCAGGGCTTCCCCAATGTGCAAGAGAACAAATTATGTGTCTGTTGGACAGGAAAAAAATAATTGTCAGAGTGAATGTGTGGTTTTCTTGGCCCAGTTTAATATGTTTTAATAACTGCATTGTGTGGGGGTGCGCGCGTGTGGTTTATGTGTCTGATTGTGTCTGTGCGCACACTTGCGCATGTGTGTTGCAGTTTTGCATCAGCCTCAGCATTGCGTGCCGTGACCACGAGGGAAATCCGCCCCCAAATTTCTGCCAATGCGTCTCCGTGTTCACCGCCTTGTCCTGAACTCCATCGCTCCCATTGAGACTGTGAGCTAATCGCTTTCTCAATAAATCAATCAATCAGTAAATAACCATTACCTCAAATTAAAGTAACCCTCCTCATCCTGAATAGCTGACACGCTCATAAAACGGCTTTCATTAGGCGGTATCGACGAAGCCATCACGGGCGTATTGGGAAGGCGCGGTGCGCGCGCTCTGTGTTGATCAGCAGCGCAGAGGCAGTTTGTAGGGAGATGCAGCAGTCAATCTGCTGAATCAAGCGGCCTGCTGTGACTCTCCTGTGAATGGATGTTCTTAGCCCAGCAAGGAAAGCAAGAAGGGAAGGAAAATAAGACCGATCTGCAAGGAAGCACATAACACAGCTCAGGATATTTCAAAGCTACTTCCACAGCACCTATTCTTTCAGAAATGTTGGCGTTTTTATTTTCTCCTTTGGCTCCAGGGAAACTTCTAAATATGACTTTTCTTTGATTGTGTACGTTATTGCTTTTTAAGGATTTTGGTGGAGCGCCCTTGGGAAACGGAAGCAGTACCGCCCTGAAATACTCGTTCATATCCACTCCTCATTACTGCCTTTTACATCAATTATTTATAGGTTATGGTGTGATATGCTTTCAGTTTGAAATTTTGCGTGGTAATTAAAGACTTGGCACAAAGTGCTTTTATGAGTTGTTAGAAAGCTTTGTCAATCTCACACCTCAAGGCTACATTACAATGTATTCAAATATTCTGTCGTTGCTCTACAGCGTCATTGCAGTGCAGAAGGTGGCCTGCAGGTGGCAGTATGGTATAGATCGGAGTCGTGAGTCTGGTGCTGCGTGGTGAGTTTCCCAGACCTCAGACAGCGCGTCTCTTCATTCTCAGACCAGCAGGCCTCACTGTTTGCCCCCTGCTCAAAATACATAAATGTATCATTTCAAGACCTTTCAGGAATTGATCAGGAAAATGCAGGGTAAAAAAACCGTCTGTGAGCATCAGGCTGTGAGCTGCTTTTTGTGCGTCACACTGGCTGCAGATTTATTTATTTATTTTCCTCTAAATATCTGGAGAGATCAATTGGTCATTACCGCGGTGTAGGTCGGACCCTCGCTCTCTTGGCGCGGTGCACATGCTGCTGTGCCTGCTGCATTCTGGGCCAGGTGGGCGTGGCCTGCAATCCATATGGATTGGATATTGTTGTTGGTTCCCCAAAAGAACGATGCTCCCCACGGTCCACAGTTTAATCCTGCTTTGTGCCAATGCCAACCATGAGGCCACAAGTCCCTTTGGGTGCTGCAGAATTGTCAGAAGTGTCAAAAAGGGATCAGTCAGTCTAAAGGTCATTGTCTGCCCAGGTAAAACCGCTGCCTGTGGTCTGCCCAGGTAAATCCGCTGCCTGTGGTCTGCCCAGGTAAAACCGCTACCTGTGGTCTGCCCAGGTAAAACCGCTACCTGTGGTCTGCCCAGGTAAAACCGCTACCTGTCGTCTGCCCAGGTAAAACTGCTGCCTGTGGTCTGCCCAGGTAAATCCGCTGCCTGTGGTCCGTTTGCACCAGCTGGACATTAGCAGTGTTTTCCTGACGTGATGGTGACATGGGTAGCTTCGCCGGTGCCTTGCAGTGTAGCGCTACACTTTCTGCCTGGTGTGGCACTGAGCCAGAACAGTGGCTGGAAATGGCTTTAATGTTGTCGTGTTGCGTTATTCATTTCTTTTTTATTCCGTGAATAAATATTTTTTTTTTCTTTGTTTTTTCTTTTTATTTTCTTTGTTTTTTCTTTTTTTTTTCTTTGTTTTTTCTTTTTTTTCTCCATGAATTGTACAGAAGTGCCCCTCGCATGCTCAGTTTCTCAGTGAGCTTTCGAGCCACAGTGAAAATGTATGCAGGTATAATCCACAGGCTTTGGTGATGGGGTGAGGATAGAAATGCTATGCTGCTGTGAATTAATGCTCGGACTTCCTAGCCAATTTTGTGCTACTGTAATTGACCCAGTTGCGCATTGATTAAGCATTTGGTGCACGCCAACATCATCCTCCAGTGCACTGGCGTATGTCTTTGATTGATGCGCTATTTTGATATGTTTAAACCCCCCCCCCCCCCCACACACACACACACACAAAAGCAATTGAAAATATATATATATACAGTGCCCTCCACTATTATTGGCACCCCTGGTAAAGATGAATAAAAAGGGTTACAAAAAGTTCACCTGTGAATTAGCTTAATCTCACACTGAAAAAATGTAAAAAATCCAACCTTTAATTGAAGTAAATTTATTATGAGAAAAAAAAATCCAGAAATAATGATTTTTAACAAAACCATGTGTGCCACAATTATAGGCACCCCTGCATTTATATATAGAATAAAGTCATCATTTACAGCTAAATCTAGTCCCACCCCCCAATTCCCTTAGAGATCCATTCAAATGCAGAGACGTTATAGTATCGCTTGTAAGAGTACCAGAAAATAAGATATCAAGAGTCTTTTGATGTTGTTGGGTCACAGACATCAGGAAGTCATGGCATGCAAAGGATATGCGACCAAATATTAAAAATGATTACTATTATTATTCTATATATAAATGCAGGGGTGCCAATAATTGTGGCACATGTAGTTTTGTTAAAAATAATAATTCCTTGATGAGGGATTTTTTTCTCATAATAAATTTACTTCATTTAAGGTTGGATTTTTCTCATTTTTTCAGTGTGAGATTAAACGAATTCACCAAACGGTGAATTTTTTTATAACCCTTTTTACTCTTCTTTACCAGGGGTGCCAATAATAGTGGAGGGCACTGTATATGTTTTTTGGTCACTCTTCTGGAACATCTTATTCGCAGCCTGGAGCCCTGATTATATCTGTATAGCCACATTCTTGCACACGCCGGCACGCTCTGCTTGACATAGGCATAGCTGCACGTTCTGTTCCTACTCTATTATACATGGGCACACCTATGCTGATGAATCCCCCACCTGCTGTACGGGGATTAAAAGCAATTAAAATCCTTCTGCTGAGAAGGAATATTGATCGGTTTATATATTCATAGACCTGAACGCGGAGTTCCTCCTGCATTGTGTTATATTTCATTCCTGATAGGGAAAGGGAGCATTACCATCGTTTTATGGTTCAAAAATGAAATAGATGTAAAATAATAAATTATTATTGGCTGCTCTGTGAGGTATGCTTCTGTCCTGTTCATCAGAGATGAAGCACTATCAGTGCACTTAAGCATTGTTTCTTTGTGACGTGAATCATGTGATGTGTGTTCGATACACTAGTTTACCAGATGTAATCTAAGATAATAATCTAAGGTATAATCTGTGACTTAACCCGGTCCGCACATCTTTTTGAGACTGATCGAAAGTACTTCACTCCCTGCTCCTCTTAATTAATGCAGAGGCCGAGTTGTAGTTTTGACTAGCGTTGTCATGTCAATCCAGATTTTTTTCCCCCTCGTTCTCCAACTCCTCTGCATGCTCTCCACGTTTTCAATTATTTCTGACTTGATTACATACTTAAAATGTGACATTGAAGGGCAAATGGCTACTTACTCTACAAGAAAAGTTATTTTAGTCCCATATCCAATGTGCTGAATTATATCCCTTATATCAAATATTGGTTTATTTTGGTATTGAGTGTTACTTTCTTCATGGACCATTTTGAAAAGCTTTTAGTTGCATTCAGAAATGATACTATTGACAGTTCATAAAAGAACAAACAAAAGAGTGCTAAACCACATCAATCAAATATTTTAAACTCAGTGTATTGACACGATCACATAACATTCACCCTGGTGTTACATGAGGATAGCATGCTTTGACCAAGACTGTTTAGAAAAAACTTTCTCTTTACATTCTGTACACAGACATCAGTCATGCATGTTCTTCTCTATGAGAAGTTCTTCTCATATTCCTGATTCCCCTCCGGGGGAAGTTTAATAAATAGTGTACATTTGAACAGTTTTACAGTTCGATGCGTTTGAATCTGGGCTTGGGATCATGCCTGGCGATTAGGGCGGGGTCCGTCACAGCAGGGCATGTTCCTCAGGAGCCTGACTTTCCAATGAGGATTTTAATATTTCATAAAGTACATGATTCTGTTACATTGCCAGCACAGCACAAAAAGTGACTTTACATATTTTGTCTTTTCATTCCTTCCTTGTTTACCCTGGGTGAAATCTTTGTATTTCTAATTTCTGTGTGTAGATGTCTTTATGTATATTATGGAATAGCTTGAGGAGTTTTCTCTCTCAATGCATGATCTCCTGAAGTCATTGTACTGGTAAACATCATGTCTGCTCAAGTTGAGCAAGAGGTTCGTGAAGGAGGCAAAGTGATGAGTTCCGAGTCATGCGACTGGTTGATAAATTAAGAGGGTGTAGGAGGGTGTGTAGGTGGAACAGTTATTCACACATAAAAATGTGTGCTCTCAGCCAGTGTCGTCACTGAAGTGCATGGAACGTGTATCACACGGGTGTGTGTCTACTCAGACATGTAGAGGGAGGGAGGGAGAGGGAGAGAGAGTGATAATATTTCTCCTGCTCTGTGAGATGGTGTTGTACCTCTGCTGGCCTGCAGAGGGGAATGGGTATGTTCATCTCATTTTCACAGAAACAGCAGGCTGCTTCACAGACCTTTCTGGCTGAAACAGGCCAGATAATAATTGACGTTTTACTCCTTCCCCAGTGATTACAACATACTCCCAGAGCCAGCACTACATCCACACTCTTCGAGCCTCCCAGAGCTAGTGCTACAGATCCATGCTTTCCTAGCCTCCGAGAGCTCGTGCTACAGCTCCATGCTTTCCTAGCCTCCGAGAGCTAGCGCTAGAGCTCCACGCTCTCCAAGCCTCCCAGAGCTAGTGCTACACCTCCATGTTTTCCTAGCCTCCCACAGCTAGCACTACATGTCCATGCTCTCCTAGCCTCCCAGAGCTAGCACTACAGCTCCATGCTCACCTAGCCTCCCAGAGCTAGTGCTGCATCTCCACGTTCTCCTAGCCTCCCACAGCTAGCACTACATGTCCATGCTCTCCTAGCCTCCCAGAGATAGCACTACATCTCCATGCTCACCTAGCCTCCCAGAGCTAGCGCTACAGCTCCACGCTCACCTAGCCTCCCAGAGCTAGCACTACAGCTCCATGCTCACCTAGCCTCCCAGAGCTAGTGCTGCATCTCCACGTTCTCCTAGCCTCCCAGTGCTAGCGCTACATCTCCATGCTGTCCTAGCCTCCCAGAGCTAGCGCTACAGCTCCACGCTCACCTAGCCTCCCAGAGCTAGTGCTGCATCTCCATGCTCTTCTAGCCTCCCAGAGCTAGCGCTACATGTCCATGCTCTCCTAGCCTCCCAGAGCTAGCACTACATCTCCATGCTCTCCTAGCCTCCCAGAGCTAGCGCTACAGCTCCATGCTCACCTAGCCTCCCAGAGCTAGTGCTGCATCTCCATGCTCTTCTAGCCTCCCAGAGCTAGCGCTACATGTCCATGCTCTCCTAGCCTCCCAAAGCTAGCACTACATCTCCATGCTCTCCTAGCCTCCCAGAGCTAGCGCTACAGCTCCATGCTCACCTAGCCTCCCAGAGCCAGTGCTGCATCCACGTTCTCCTAGCCTCCCAGAGCTAGCGCTACAGCTCCACGCTCACCTAGCCTCCCAGAGCCAGTGCTGCATCCACATTCTCCTAGCCTCCCAGAGCTAGCGCTACATCTCCACACTCTCCTAGCCTCCCAGAGCTAACGCTACAGCTCCACGCTCACCTAGCCTCCCAGAGCTAGCGCTACATCTCCACGCTCTCATAATCTGCTGTTATGATTAGGAGCCGGCCTAGAACAGGACCTCAGACATCACAATTGTCATTTGCTGGGACAAAATGGTTCCCTGTAATCCACCTGGCATGGGGGGAAAGATAGTATAATTGGCATTAATTTCTCTCTCATCTCTACCAACCCCTCAACTACCCCGTGTGATTTCCCCCACAGACTCCCCTCACTCCAATACATCAGACTGTGAAGCCCCCCCTTCCAACAACCCCTGTGCTTAGAATTATCTTATATGTTCAGTTGTGCACATAAAATATCTGTTCATTCATTCTGACCTTGCTGCATTTGGAATCTGTGGACTTGTTTTGAAAATGATGTACAGACAAAGATAAAAGTTTTGTTTTTTTGTTGCCTAGAACATGAAATTAAATATTTGGACCACAGGCTTGGGCCTTTAGTACTTCAGTTCTCCCTCAGCCTCTGGCCCACATTAGACCCGCTCAAGCATTCAGTGGATCCCAGAACAACCTATCTGCTAGCTAAAAAAAAATAGAAAATCCATATTAAATGTGAGGCATTTGGTTTGAGCAATTCCACAGCTGTAGGGTAGTATTGTTCCTCCAGTCAATCAGGAGGAGGAACAGGGGGAGGGGGGTTGTTTACACAGATTGGCTGTAATGTTAGAGCGCCCTGCGCCAGAAGAGCTGAAGACTCATGTGTTTTGAAATCCCTCCCTCCACCTCAAAAAAGTTTATTTCGTTGTGAAGAGTAGTAGAGGGACACAGTGGATGCATAATCCGCATTCATCCACTCTCAAAACCTTATCCTTGAGGCGCGGGTGGGCCCCGATTAACCTGGAGCTCGACAGAAGCAGAGTACGGTTTTGTATTTTCGGATGTCCATCCCTTTCTCTGTGCCCTTGCTCTTCTTTTTCCAGGTATGCCCTCCGCTCATGTGAGTCTCCTTGAAGGCCAGTGGAACTTGTGTGTTTAACACTGGCTGCTCCACATGTGGACTCATTTTCCTATAGAACTCTATGGGGAAAAAAGTCAGGAGAAACAACCCTTAAAGTGATCCATCCACATCTACTCCATATCTGGAAACAGAGTGATGGTTTGGGGCTCGTTTGATAGCTCAGACCCTTGATAACTTACAGCCATTTAGCCAGCCATGTGTTCCATACTGTACCAGTGTAATTTACACCTGAATCTAGTCTCACCCCCCAATTTCCATAGAGATCCATTCAAATGCAGAGAGGTTATAGTATTGCTTGTAACAGTACCTGAAAATAAGATATCGACTGTTTTTTGATGTTGATGGTCACAGACTTCAGGAAGTAACAGCATGTAAAGGATATGCGACCAAATATGAAATATGATACTTTAAAAATACGTTAAAGCAAAGGGTATGAATACTTATGTAAATGAGAAATTTTAGTTTTTTATTTTTAATAAATTTGCAAAAATCTCAAAAAAACTTCACATTGTCATTATGGGGTGTTGTGTGTAGAATTTTGAGGGAAAAAATTAATTTAATCAATTTTGGAATAAGGCTGTAACAGAACAAAATGTGGAAAAAGTGAAGCGCTGTGAATACTTTCCGGATGCACTGTATATACGACCAAATATTAAATGAATTAAATTATGTATCAAATGTTTTCATATGCCATGACAATAAACCCCTGGGAAGAACGGCAAAATGCAGAGAAATAGTGTTTCAATTGGTCTTTCCACCCTTTATTTCATCCACCTACAGGAGGGGAACACTGAGAGAGATGTTAGGCACATGCCTCGGGTAACGAAAATAAACAGAAATGCAGTTCACCATCACCCTCACAGGTTTCGGTAAAGAAATGGAAATTAATAAACTGAAATAATAAACCAAATCAAAAATGCGCCCCTTGGCAAAAACTCACCTTTTCAGCATTTGTCGGTCTCTTATATGCTTTCTGTCTCTTGCTCCCTGTCAGTAGGCGTGGTCCTGGTCAGCTCGATTCCCCTGCCCAGACCAACGCCTTCCACATGTATATGCAGTATATAGTGTACAATATTGCTGCTGTGGTTTTTCTTTGCAGCCTGTGTTCAGCACATGTGTCTTTAGTCTGCCTGACTGTCCTTGCACTGTGTGTGCACTAGGGGTGTCACGATACCGATTCGAAATCTAAAATCGATCGAAATGAGCGTTCGATTTCGAACTTCGAAATCACAAGCTGGTTCGCGATTCTCCAAGTTTTTTTTTTTTCTCTCCACCCCCGCCCCCGCGCGCTCTTCTTAGCCTTTCATGTGATGGGTAAAATGTAAAAAAAGGTAGCCTACTAGGCCATCTCTAATGTAAGCGTTTCCGACAAAACGAAACTTGACGCCTTCCACTGCATTTTGTTCGTCCACGCAGGCGTGCGTCCGAAGAAAAAAAAACAACGATATTTCAAAGAAGACACAGCTGCTAGTTAACGTTAGCTTACCGGTAGCCTGCATTACTTTTCGACACATGGCCACTGCCGGAGTCAGAGATGGAGAAACAGAACTGCAAAATCCTCCTGCTTCCCTCAAGTCACCGGTGTGGCAACAGTTTGCCTTCCCCGTGAGTTATATAAACAACGAACGCGTCATTGACAAAAAAACGACAGTTTGTCGGCTATGCTATACGCAAGTACCATACGCCACCTCAGGCAACACGTCAAATATGGCAGGACATATTCGCAGGCATCACAAAGAAATAGATTTGACTGGGAAAAAAACATTGACACAGGCAACTCTTCCATTCTCATTTAGAGCCAAGCTTCCACAAAATTCAACTTGCGCTAAAGAAATAACTAGCGCAATAGGAGTGTTTGTAGCATCAGACATGCGACCCTATTCGGTGGTGGAGAACGCTGGATTTAAGCATTTAATGCAGAATTAATTGCCTTGACGACAATGTAAATGTAAATGACCATTGTCAGGGCATAAAACCAATGTGTAAATTGTTAATAGCGTGGTAAATGTTCAACTGTTTATTATTCTAGAGTCTAGTTTTGATAAAGCTCTTAACTGTTTAGGTGTGTTTAAATATTCTCATATTTTTGTTATTATTTATAATTGTTATTATTCAAATAAAAGTTACTTATTGAGAAACAAGTATTTTTCTTTACAAATCAAGACTCGATAGTCTAACAATGGCATAGCCATTAGTTAGACTATAGTGCTGGAAAAAAAAATAGTGCTGAAAAAAAATCGAGAATCGAATCGTGACCTTAAAATCGAAATCGAAAGTCAAATCGAATCGCGGATTTGGAGAATCGTGACACCCCTAGTGTGCACACTTGACTGAGTGTGTGTCTTGACTTTGAGGTTTTGTTGAATGGCTGTGCTGAATGAGAGTTGAGCCTGTGTTGAATGGCTGTGCTGAATGAGAGTTGAGCCTGTGTTGAATGGCTTGCTGAGTGAGAGTTGAGCCTGTGTTGAATGGCTGTGCTGAGTGAGAGTTGAGCCTGTGTTGAATGGCTGTGCTGAGTGAGAGTTGAGCCTGTGTTGAATGGCTGTGCTGAGAAAGTTGAGCCTTTGTTGAATGGCTGTGCTGAATGAGAGTTGAGCCTGTGTTGAATGGCTGTGCTGAGTGAGAGTTGAGCCTGTGTTGAATGGCTGTGCTGAGAGAGTTGAGCCTTTGTTGAATGGCTGTGCTGAATGAGAGTTGAGCCTGTGTTGAATGGCTGTGCTGAGAGAGTTGAGCCTTTGTTGAATGGCTGTGCTGAATGAGAGTTGAGCCTGTGTTGAATGGCTGTGCTGAGTGAGAGTTGAGCCTGTGTTGAATGGCTGTGCTGAGTGAGAGTTGAGCCTGTGTTGAATGGCTGTGCTGAGTGAGAGTTGTAGGTGTAGCCGTGGCCGTGTTTGTCCTCTGTGGTGGTGTGGGTGGGGCTGTAGTCTAGCTCCTGGTTCTCCTCTATGATTAACGAGATGTAATGGCTCTGTGGTCACGAGCGCCCCAATGCTTAATTAGTCTGCTGCCTTTATTCATGCCGGCTGGAGATCTAACGAGATGTAAATTAAAAAGGGGGTGATCCCAAACGCGCTACTCTCTCTCTCCGAATTAATGTAAATTAATTCGGAGAGAGAGAGGTCCTAGTTTTCTCCCCTTCCCTGGACTGCACCGCCCATGTGCCCTGTCACCTCCGAACCATAGCACTGACCCCCAGCCAATCAGAGCCATGCACAGCGGTGTCTGCATGCTAAAGAGACCCTCTACAAATTCTGTTTTGTAAATTTAAGATAACATTTTAATGTGGGTGCCTGGAATTTTTGCTCAGTTCACAAATGACATTCACAAAGGTCTTATACCGGCCAGAGTTAACATCTGCTTTGTCACTCTAGCCTCTCGGCGAACTTAATTTAATTCATTCTTATCAGGACCAGGGACATTGACCTTCTCTTCCCTGTCATCTCACACCTGCAATTCCCTACAATTTCCCTTTTCCTTTTGTGACATGCACACATCTTACTCTCTCCCTTTTGCTTGCTCTTGCTCAAATTAGGGTTTTTTGTCAGCAATACACAGTGTTCACAACTAAGGAGATGAACAGGGTGGTGGGGAAACTGGAAAGGGATATACTTGGTATTGAAAGGCAGATGGCACTTGGGAGTGAGGAAGATCTGAGTTTGGTTTTAACACGTTTGCACAGTGAACTTGGGGAATTATTGCGGCAAAGAGCACACGGGGTAATGGTGAGGGCTAGGTACACGTTTTTGAAAGATATGGATGCTCCAAGTTCTTTCTTTTTTAATTTGGAGAAGAGGGACAGGGAAAGGAAGCAGATGCATTGTCTGCAGTTACCTGATGGGAGGCTCCCCATGATAGGGGGTAAATAAGGGAAGCAGCAGTGTGGTTTTATGAAGAGCTATACAAAGGCTGCTGTATCACGAAGATGTCTGCTGGAAGGAACCAGCATGTAGTCTGTTGAGGCGGATGGGGGGAATAGGGCTGGACCGCCATTGGTTCCTCATGAAGCCAGAGAACCTGAATACTGATGGCTGTACTAAGTTTTATAAGTCTGTGCTGAGGGCTTGGCAGGGCCTGCGGGTCTCCCGAGAGTGGGGGATGGTCCCAAGCCAGTGGGTCCTGGAAGAGCCTATTTTTTGTAACCCACTAATACCTCTGGGGCTGGTATGTTCAAATGCTCTGCAGTACCTGTGTGTAAGAGCAGGGATATGTAAGTTGGCTCACCTGTGGGACCCGGCTGGGTGGAGGACGGCGTGCTCCATAGAAGAGAAAATAGGGGCTCATTCAGTGAGAACTGTCGGAAAACTCCTGGATGGTATAAGGACGGCTTTGCCTGTCACCATCCGGGAAATGCTTGCGAACAGGTCAGCTTCCCAGGAGGAAGAGGATGGGCTGGTATTCCCTGGTCTGAGAGTTTCCGCAGAAGTTGGGGAATGGCAGGAGAAAGAGGGCCACTTATTGTCCTTTGAGTCTCCTAAACTGGGGGACTTTGAGGGTGTAGACAAAAATAAATTGTATGTCGTCTGCACAAAGACACGGCATTTAAATTCCCTAAAAGAGGTGAAGCAAAGCAAGTGGCAAGAGCTGCTTGGAAGGGGGGGTTTACCAAGGGGGGCATGGAGGTTGTTCTATAAACACCCGCTACCCAAAAGGTCGGGAGACCTTCAGTGGAGAATTGTTCATGGGGCAGTAGCCACAAATGTTCACCTGGCACATATGGACCCAGGGAACAATAGGGAGTGTCCTTTTTGCTCAGACATTGAAACAACAGCTCATATTTTTACAGAGTGTAAGAGATTAGAAGAGTTGTTTGTTGTGTTGGGAGTGGTGTGTGGGAGACTGGATACAAGGTTTTCACCAGAGGTTTTTGTGTTTGGACCTGGGTACTCTTATAGTAACAGGTGGAAACTGTGTCTAGTGAATTTTATTTTTGGCCAAGCAAAGTTGGCAATATGGATCACCAGAAAAAACAAAATTAGGTCAGATGGGCCTATCTGTGTAAGACTCCTGTTCCGACAATTTGTCCTGTCACGGTTAAGAATGGAGTATGCATATGCTGACATGACGAATGACCATGAGGGGTTTAAAAGAGTATGGGCTGTGGGAGAGGCGGTGTGTGTATGTACAGAAGAGGGGTATAATGAGTGCCTCCCTTGAATACGGGGGGGCCTGTGGGGGGGTTTAACTGTTTGTTTTTTGCTATGATTTTTTACCTTCTTTGTTTGTTTCTAGTGGGAGGGATGTTTTAATTTTAAATTATATATATTTTTTTTTTTTTTATTTAAAAAAAAAAAAGTTATTTTTTTTTTTCCCTCTCTTGCTTTGGAATTCTTTGGTTTCTGAAATGTTGAAGGAATTTTTGTTTTGTCTCCTTAAATGTGTTCATAATAAAGGAGAATCAAAGGTCTCTCTCTCTCTCTCTCTCTCCCTCACACCAATCAAACATGAAAGGCTTGCAGGGAGAGCTAAAGTGCTGTGGAAAATAAAAAGTAACAAGAGCAGGCAACTAAGAGGATAACTTTTATATTTAACAAGCATATGGGGATGTTGCTAAAACTGTTAAAACTGTTTTTGACCTGGTTTTTGTCTTTGTTTCTAAGAAATGTTCTGGTAAAATTAAATTGAGGAGTCCAGATGTATTTTATGAGTGAGGCGTGGGTTTCCATCTGACACGCTGATGTGGACTGGTACATTGTTCTGGTACAGAATCTGGTACAGACTCTGATGGATATCACAAGATATTAGATAAATGTGACATGCCTGTCGTCATTTTAACATACCGATTTCCCCGGGAGAGAGAGGGCGAGAGAGATTTTTTAAGTAGTATATCGGCACCTTTTGAGATCAATCACGGAGAGCTGTCACAAAAGGTCGCGACTCTTGCGTTTATTTCCTTTGAGTCTGTTCTGTGATTTTCCAGCTCACAGTGAACAAATATATATATATTTTTATATATAATGTATTTGTTTTTATTCTTGCGCATTCTTCTTATTTATTTTATTAAATCATAGACTGAAATAAAATTTTTAAAGGAAACATCATTTTATTGAAACACTTCATTTTATTGAAACAGTTTTTTATTGTTTCAACAGTGCACAAGATGTGGAATTATGAACTGCATGCACTGGATTCATTATTGAAAATTGAGATGACTGTGCCTCATTATTCCTTGAGTTGTTTCCCATGTCCGTGCTCATTGGCTTGTGCTTGGCAATATGATATTTTAGGAATGGGAGGGTAATCTGCAGGGTCCGTCCTCTTATTACACAATCAGCCAACTGATTCAGCTGCTCAGTCAGATGAGATTATGACCGATTAGATTGCAACCAAATCTCCTGATTCTGATGCTAGCTAGGAGGAAAAGGGAATCTTTAAAACCTAAATGTAATACACGAACAGCATTGGATGCCATTGGTTCATTAAGTGTGTTTGTGTGTGTGTGTGTGTGTGTGTGTGTGTGTGTGTGTGTGTGTGTGTGTTGTGCAATATTGTGTGTGTCAGTGCATCTTTAATTTCACCCGCCAGTAGCATTGCATGTGCCTGTAGTGGTTTGTTGTACGTGTGACAACTGTTGCTATACATTTCAGTGCAATGTTCATCGATAAGCCTTATAAATTCAGGACAGGTGAACAAACCTCTGCGTGTGTGCTCTGTCACATGACCAAACAGCAGGCTGGGGCTGAACCAGCTTCACACTGGCAGGCGAGGACGGCCTCATTCTCGAGCAGCACAGACCTATCCACACGCATGGCGTGCGGCGTTTCCTTAAGCTCGACTCCTCTAACAGTCATCCTTTTTTCTTTTTTTTTCCCAAACACTGCTCCAACCTCGGTTTCCCTGCCACGGGTTCCACATCACGAATCTGCCACCGCCTCCTTCTGCTCTCCGCTCACGGATGCTCTATTTATAGCGGGAAAGTTCACACGTCACACCCAGATATTAGCGTCGCGGCGGCTTTCAGCTCCGCTTCTTTTGTGGCTCGCGGTTCAGTCGACAGCGAGTCTGTTGTTGGAGTTTTTAAGACGACACAGATTTGTGAGAGAAGTGTCCCAATAATCCCTTATGGCATTGCCTCCACCTGCGGAATCAAAGTGGGTGGGCTTCTGGGGTATTTAAATTTCAGTGTATTATTTGGTAGTAGGCACACCTCTGCTTTTTAAATAACCTAGAAGAGTATGTTTAACCCCTGGGTTTGAGCTAAGCCTGAGAGAGCCGTATCTGTGCAGCATAACTGCCTTAGCTTGCGGGAGAGCTGGAGAGCCAAAGGTACTTTTATCCACAGGTTCACTTTTTTATTGATTATGAGTCGTATGTAAACCCGTTTCCCACGCTCCGATATATATACATACACTACTCACAAAAAGTTAGGGATATTTGGCTTTCGGGTGAAATTTATGGAAAATGTAAGTTCACGCTACAGTGATATTATACGTATCATGAAAGTAGGGCATTTAAGTAGAAGCCTGCAATGGTGATTTCCTCATCTCAAACAATTTATTGAAACAAAAGCCAACAACAGTGGTGGGTATACCACAACAAAAATGTCAATGTCTCAATAACTTGTCATGTGCCCTTGAGCATCAATTACAGCTTGACAATGACGTCTCATGCTGTTCACAAGTCGACTTATTGTCTGCTGAGGCATGGCATCCCACTCTTCTTGAAGGGCGGCCCTCAGGTCATTGAGATTCTGGGGTACAGAGTTACGAGCCTCTACACGGTGAGTCAGCTGATCCCATAGGTTTTCTATGGGATTCAGGTCTGGAGAAAGTGCAGGCCACTCCATTTGAGGTACCCCAGTCTCCAGCAGCCTTTCCCTAATGATGCGACCTCGATGAGCTGGAGCATTGTCGTCCATGAAGATGAAATTAGGCCTGTGTTGTTCATGCAGGGGCACAATGACTGGATTAATGATGTTATTCAGGTAGTATGGGCTTGTCACTGTACCATTCACAAAGTGTAGGGCAGTTCTGTATTGACTAGACACACCTGCCCACACTGTAACACCGCCACCACCAAAGGGTCGTCTGGTGACAACAGTGGCTGATGCATAGCGCTCTCCTTGACGTCTCCAACATCGTTGGCGGCCATCATTTCTGCTCAACGTGAATCGACTTTCATCAGAGAACAGCACTGAGGCCCACTGGTCCCTCGTCCAGCGTAAATGCTCCCTGGCCCATGCAAGACGATGACGCCTGTGCCTGGTGGTGTGGTCAGGTACCCTTGCAGGTCGTCTAGCACGCAGACCACGCTGATGTAAACGGTTTCGAATGGTCTGACGTGACACTTGGGTGCCTCTCACCTCCCTTAAATGTGCCTGGAGTTGAGTGGCATTCATCATCCAGTTCCGCAGGGCACTGTTCACAATGAAGCGGTCATGTGTTACAGTGTGGGTCATTAGTGTGGGATGTGGCCAAAGGACATCCACTTCTATGCCTTTCTGTGACTCTTCCAGTCTCTCTGTATCTCTGTTGCAACCTGCTGATGACACTCTGTGACACTCTAAGCTCAGTGGCCACTTCCCTCTGAGAACATCCTGTTTGAAGCCTCGCAATGGCGAGGTACTGTTGATCAATTGTTAGGTGTCGTCTTGGTCTCATGATGTCAAAATGTGAACAGCATGATGAAGAGGACTGTTTAAATACCAATTCTAATTGAACCAGGAAATTTATTGGTCGATTCATGGATCAAACACCTGTTGTGAATTTTGCCGTTCAGCTCCTTGTTAGAGAACAGCAAGTTGTGCAAAAAGTACTGAAACATTGAATAGTTGGACATGTGCATTCAAAAGTTTAGAGAAGGTCAAATTAATTTCACCTGTAAAGGTTATAGTGCATTTTAGGTTCATCCTGAAATTTCACCCGAAAGCCGAATATCCCTAACTTTTTGTGAGTAGTGTATATATATATATATATCATTTTACTTATTTATTTTTTGACATCCATTAAATATACAGAAATAAGAAATTATGTAGTATACCCGGCTACACCTTTCTTCAGAATTACAGGGGAATCACTCTTTATCTGGTCACGGTTTACAGAGTGCAGTGCACACTCAATCTTGGGCTCTTTCCACCACCCTGCACAGTTTCAAATGAATGTCTACAGGGAAGTGACTTCAGTTCCTGAGGAATTGAAAGCCTGAGGAAAAACAAGGTGTTTTTAATGATTATATATTTCTTGACTTTCATGTCTCACCCGCCGTCGATCGATTAGGTCCTGCCGCCGTTCTGCGTGCCTCCAAGGCTGCCCGTCTCCTTTTTCGTCCTTTTGAGACATGGTTCTAATGTAATGTCCTGATGCCATGCTGGTTCTTGTGTACTGTGGAATCAGGGCCAAGGTCGGGCCTGTGTTCTGTCTGCAGGCAGGCCTCTGTAACCCAGCTTTGGATTGGATTTTGTTTTTGAACAGTCTTCCTGTGCTAATCACACATTAAAACAAAGAATACTGTATATGACAATGTATGCCCATTGACACAACCACACCTACATGTATATACTCAATATATAGAGAGAGCGCTGCATTTAAAGCCCTGGCGAGCAGAACTCACCCATTACCGCCACGGCGCTATTACTCCTTTCCCCAGAGGAGGAGGCGCCAGTAACTCTTGGCAAACGCCATCCCCTCGCACGCGCCAAATCGCCGGGTATTTTAAGATGTTAAACTCTCCATCCATCACGCAAGGACAGATTTTTCTCTTGAGAACGTCACCCCATTTCAACCCCCCCCCCCCCCCCCCCAAAAAAAATCCCAACATCACCCACTTCCCCTACCTCAGAAAAAGAGCGATCTATAACTTTGTGGATGGGGGGGTGTATTTCGGAATAGCAGGTCTGTGTAATGGGCAGAATAAATGTGAGTGTTGATGGAGTAATCAGGCTGACACAGCTGTGAGACGGGGAACGGGGCGCAGGATGAGCGACGTGGTCATTACTCCTCCCGCTCTAAAAAGCCTCCGCCCGTGGCTTCATTAGACCACGGCGCCGGTGTCACTTTCAGCTCTATTTTAATTCTATACTCCCAGGGCCTAGAGAGCCCCTTTGTGTCCCCTTCCTCAGAGCCTCTAACCAGCTTAATTGAATCCCTTATTGCCTTAATTGGCTGAATTAATTGCTTTCTTTGACCTTTAGCCTTTTGAAGCCTTTAATGGTGGAGGGATCTGCTGCCCAACAGGATGGGCAGAGCGTATCACCGGGCTGATGTGTGCTAGGGTTGGGGGGGGGGTCATGTCTCTCTAAGAGGCTGGTGAGTCATTGGCATTTTCAGAGTTCTCCTGTCGGCTCCTCTCCCTAGGTGGCTTATCAGCGGGGTGGCTGTAACGTTGCCGTGATGCCGGGATGTGGGGCTGCCCTTCAAGCTCATTAAATTTATGGCTCATGGCTCATGGCTCATGGCTCATGGCTCATGGCTCATGGCTCATGGCTCATGGCTCTGTATGGTCAGGACATATATTAGCCCCACCCACATGCTCTGTATGGTCAGGACATGCATTAGCCCCACCCACATGCTCTGTATGGTTAGGGTATTTATTAGCCCCACCCACAAGCTCTGTATGGTCAGGACATGCATTAGCCCCACCCACAGGCTCTGTATGGTCAGGACATGCATTAGCCCCACCCACATGCTCTGTATGGTCAGGACATGCATTAGCCCCACCAACATGCTCTGTATGGTCAGGACATGCATTAGCCCCACCCACATGCTCTGTATGGTCAGGACATGCATTAGCCCCACCCACATGCTCTGTATGGTCAGGACATGCATTAGCCCCACCCACAGGCTCTGTATGGTCAGGACATGCATTAGCCCCACCCACTGGCTCTGTATGGTCAGGACATGCATTAGCCCCACCCACAGGCTCTGTATGGTCAGGACATGCATTAGCCCCACCCACAGGCTCTGTATGGTCAGGACATGCATTAGCCCCACCCACAGGCTCTGTATGGTCAGGACATGCATTAGCCCCACCCACAGGGTCTGTATGGTCAGGACATGCATTAGCCCCACCCACAGGCTCTGTATGGTTAAGGTATTTCTTAGCCCGACCCACAGGCTCTGCATAATCATAGCTAAGCCCCATAAGAAGATCAATTGCGGTTTCATTCCAATCTGCAGTATTGCGACTGAAGCCGCCTTCACACAGGATCCAATTGTAACCTCCGCATCCGATTGTCAGAATATGCGCTCTAGCGGCCGTTGTAGCACATTCAGCTATAGATTTGCAGGCAGTCACTGTATCGAGTCCTTATCAAGCACCATGGGGACAAAGCTCATTCTCGCAGTGTCTGAGCACCCGGTCATTTAAATGTACAAACCACAATTCCAAAAAAATTGGGACCGTATGTAAAATGGACTTAAAAGCAGAACACACCGATTTGTAAATTCTCTTTTACATACAGTGCCCTCCACAATTATTGGCACCCCTGGTAAAGATGAGTAGAAAGAGTTATAAAAAGTTCACAGTTTGGTGAATTGGCTTAATCTCACACTGGAAAAATGAGGAGAAATCCAACCTTTAATTGAAGTAAATTTATTATCAGAAAAAATATATAATTTTAACAAAACCACGTGTGCCATAATTATTGGCACCCCTGCATTTATATATAGAATAAAGGAATCATTTTTTATATTTGGTCGCATATCCTTTGCATGCCAAGACTTACTGATGTCTGTGACAACATCAAAAGACTGTTGATATCTTATTTTCTGGTACTCTTACAAGCGATACTATAACGTCTCTGCATTTGAATGGATCTCTGGGAATTGGGGGGTGCGACTAGATTTAGCTGTAAATTATGCTGGAACAGTATGGAATACATGGTTGGTAAAATGGCTGTAGGTCATCAAGGGTCTGAGGTATCAAATGAGCCTCAACCCCTCACTCTGCTGCCAGATATGCAGTAGATATGGATGGATCACTTGAAGGGTTGTTTCTCCTGACAGATTTTCCTATTGAACTGGCATAGTTGGTTTGCTTGGGGGTGTAGCACAAGGAGTGCATCAACAGTTAAATTTTCTTGGAAGATATCCCAGCGGTCGCGTATTCTGGAGAAAAAAGTAATGTTCAGCAACATGTAAAACCTAATTTTAGGCCCTTGCTCTTCCGCATTCGACGTGCAAGTTCCTGTGCGTGTGACATCGTATTTGAATACTTGGCAGGATTATCGCACCTGACGGCACCAATGTACAATCGCACATAGAAGAGAAAATACAGAATGCATACTGCTACAAAAATGCCAGTGTGAAAGGTATTAAATATGGCATTTTTTAAAAATGTATTACAGCTTTAACTGCTAATTTGAAGTCAATCAGTGATTTGGTGATCAATTCCACCAGCAATCACACTGACGTTGGGGTCATGCATTAAGCTCATAATAATTGTAGTTGTGTGGTGAAAACACAACCACATGAAGTGTCCTTAAAGGTGTGTCTGTCTGAGTGAGTGTGTGAGTGATGTTGTGGTGGACTGTGCCGGCTAACGGTGACAGGCTACCTGTTCCTTGTTATTCTCACAGGAAATCTGGCATTTGCTACCAATGTGCACAGTATGGAAATGCGACATCAATTAACAGCCAACAGGGTAAACTTGCCAAGCGAGTGACTCCAACACACTGACAGTTTGGAACTGATTTGAATAGAGGGCTGAGCCGGCAGGCAAGGAATATCCATCTGCACACCTGCAGGGGACCGATACGTCATCATCGGCCCCGCCCAGAGCACTGTTAAACACACACACACACACACACACACACACACACACACGCACACACACACACACGCACATACAGACGCAAGCACTCACACATGCATGCACACACACACACACATACATGCACGCACTCACAGACGCACACGCACACACAGGCACCCTCATTCTATCAAGAAACGTATGTTTTTCGTTGATGCCTTTCACTCTGTCTAAACTGGCGAGTTCTGCATGACTGACACACAAACTTACACACAAACATTCCTGCGTTCCCCCTCATGTTATCAGTTTGTTGATGCTTGTCTGGTAAATATTTGTGGTGTTTGCACCTGTTTTGCCCAAGATTGTGTTTTACTTCTACACTGCTCAGAGTGTCTGAAAGCATGGTGGCAGCTTTTCCTAAATGTTACCTGTGAAAGAAGCAGAGAATAGTTTTGGAGTGACCATAATGCAGGTCATTGTCTAACTGTGCCAATGATGGTCCCCATTTTGTCCCCAATTTCATCCCACAGTACCATTTTATCATATCTCTCTCGCTGGAGGACACCTGAGTAGATCTACTTTTCAGTCGGATCTATAGATCAACATGCTTCACTGCTGATAACACCCAGTCATCACAACGATAAGAGCTTTCCTCTGGGAACAGGGTATTGCTACGGTGTCCCAGGAGGTCCACTCGGGGAGTTTGCACAAATGTTCCCCTCTTTCGAGAGCGAGGTGCTCTGGCAAAAATGATATCTCCGCTCTGACACGCTAAATCGGTTAATGTCAAATTAACCTGATAAATCACGAGATGAAGTCCCGGTTTTAAAGTTGGTTTTGCGGAGATTATGAGATATAGGATCGCATTAATTGGGTTCGCTGGGAGCAGGATAAACGGCGCAGTTTTTGGATGGCGCTGCATTAATGACTTTGCAGATAAAAATGAAGAGTTGTGATCTTCCATCATCACTTTGGTCCTTGCAGTAGCCTCAATAGAGACCATCTCTGTAAAGACGGCAGTTCAAGCCTTTGGGTGAATGAGCACACGGAGACTGATTTTAATGTGCATGGATCCCTTCAGTATCTGCTAGAACATGTTTCTGAATACCTTTCTGCACGCGCGCGCAAGGAGAACGCACACGCACACGCATCTTACACAGTGCACAGTGAGAATCCTACTGTATATTGTTGGGAGAGATGAGTGGCCATAGGGTTTGAGTGTACATGCCTGCAGGCTCAGTGATCATTCACACACACTGTAGCCACAGCGCAGTGTGTGAGCCTGGAGCACCTATTACACCCACTGTCAATAACATACTCCAGTGCATCTGCTGTGTGTGCGTGCGTGCGTGCGTGCGTGCGTGCGTGCGTCCGTCCGTCCGTCCGTCCGTCCGTCCCCATTACGTGAACTGTAACCAGTCATAACAGCAATGGACATTTATAAAATGCAGAACACAGTAGTGGGTTTTTGTCTTTATTCCACACACATTAGGTGATGACACAAAGTGCTCCCCCCGCTTTCCCCTCCTGCTGAAATAAATGGAGAAATGCCACATCTGAAATGGTTTACATTGCCTGGCCATCGCCAGCACCTCAGTACAGCATACAAGGGAGTGGGGGAAAACCACATGTTGAACAGGAAGAGATGTTGTTGGAGGAAAACCAGGAGGTGGTGCTTTTTGAGGTGGAAGTGGAAGAGATCTTTCAGTATAGTCACCCGAGTCATCTACTTGAAAAGATCATGAGGACTTAAAGGACTCTGGGCTGCCTTCTCACCCTCCTGTTGGAAAGTCAACCAAACTGCCAAAGTAAGGGTGTGCGTGAGTGAGAGACAGTGTTGTGCACAGGAGAATCCATGATGAAAGCTTAACACTTTATCCACATTGAAAAGGAAGAATAAGCCGATTTTTTCGTCATTAAAATGACTTGTACTTATGAAATATGCTCATGTTTGGGAAGCGGTGTACACATTCGGAAGAGCCGTTCCTCCGCTAAGGTTTTAGAACAGCTTTTAAAAATGCTGCTGTTTGGGGATAAAGCGGAGTGTCTCGCTCCAGAAAGAACATCCCGTCTGTTTGAGCGCCGGCCGTTGGTCTGAAATCCTTTTATTAATCCCGGTACACCCTGCTGCTGTTTGGGCGCGTGTCTCTCCATCGTCCAAACAGACTTTTAAACACCTGGGACCTGTGGCTTTTCCAACTGCAGCTCTCTTCTTTTAAAGGGTGCAGTTTTCCGCACGCTCACACGAACGCCCCGCGCGCTGTCCCCGTCCATCTTCAGCCATGTACAGTCTCTCCATCCATAAAATCATTTTTATAATTTAAATATTAAAAATGATAAAGTGTCATAATGTGACAGTTAAAAGCGAATTAAAAGTAATGGCGGTAATAAAAATATAACAATTATATATTCAGCGTTACGTGCGTTTTCTGGTTAGTTATTTCTCCCGTACCCAGCTGGTGCGCACAGGGAAGCAGACGGGTCGGCTGATGGCGATGGAGCCCCCTGGCCTGCGAGGTTGGGGGTGCACAGCGAGACAGCGGGACCATAATCCCAGTTCCCCTGTTTTGGCTGTGTGGGATGACGGGCTTCAGATCGGGATGCATTGTTCGCTGCTCTGGAGAAGAGCGAGGACTAGATGAGCGCAACAGAGTTGTGCTGGTGCTGGTACGGTATTTTTAAGGACCGCAAGACGGAGGCCTAAAATTTCCATGGTTCTCCACATTGGCAATTCTTTCCCTCAAAATTCATAAATCATAACTATTCTACCACTTTTTTGAAAATGGTACAAGATGGTGAATGCACACATCTGGTTTAATATCCTTGGCAGGCATATAGATCAGAAAGAATAGAACAGACTCTGCACACCATGCAGCCTAAGTCCCAAAAGCCTGTAGGCATCAAGCGCATTGGGGGAAAAAATTGTGTTTCTAGGATATTCAATTCTTTTTCGCTTTACAACCATTAAAGAACAATAGATCACACTCAGACTGGTTCACAATGTCTACCCTTTTTATTGAAATGTGAAAAAATGGAAAAAAGGATTCTCAATAAAAACAGTGTAACAGTGGAACAACTGCTGCTGTTTATTTCAGGGAAAAACAGCTTGAATTGATAAAGGCATTAGGCTATAAATGCCACCGGATTCCAGAAAAAATAGTACATAGGCTGTATCCAAAATAACTGCTGCCATTTATATATACTAAATTAAACTTTGCATGAATATATGCAGTGGGAAAAAAATAACTGACTAGGCTATAACTGTTGCTCTTAATTTTAAAAAGGACGGCAGTGTAGTATAATGGTTAAGGAACTGGACTTGTAACCGAAAGGTTGCAGGTTCGATTCCCAGGTAGGACACTGCCGTTGTACCCTTGAGCAAGGTACTTAACCTGAATTGCTTCAGTATATATCCTGGAGAATATTCTGGAGAATATTCCCTGGTACCACTTCTGTCTCAACCATGGACTGTGATGTCACCCATCAACTTTCTATGGGCTTGTGAAAAGGGTTTTGAAACTGCGGAAGTGCAAGTCCAAGTCCCTTATATGGTCATTAGGGCCGGGCCGGGTCCAGTTTGTGTGAGATACTTGTGACTCGCAGTAACTAGGAAGTGCCACAAGCTGTCCCGGATTGGTCCAAACAATATAAAAATATTGTCCAAACAACACCATAGCTTAACAAATCGGCACATGGGGAGACATTAGATGAAGAAAAAGCACTTATTGACTTTGTATTTTGACCGCATTTGTTACCATTGACTTGCATTGAAAAATGGGCCTGACCGATACTGGAGCCAACCGCACTGGCGCCAAAATAGAAACGCTCTCAACAAGACCAGGAAATGAGCTTCAACAGCAAAGCCTGGTTTTGGCCCCTTGGCCACAACCCCTAATGTGACATACTGTCATGGAAGTTTAATATGCCAAAATGGCTATGCGTACAGTGCATGTAACTAGTGCAGTGTTTAATTTGACTGGTGTGAATGGCAAAATGGCAATGGAAAATTAATGATCTACATTAAGTGTCTCCTCCCTCATATATATCTCTTTCTTCAACATCTTAGGAATAAGGTGGTTCCTGGATGTGCGAAATCGCCATTAAATGTCATTGCTCTGTGACATCACAAAGGAGGCGGAACATGTCAGAAAAGGGGGTGGTTCCTGGATGTGGTTCTGTTATATTCTGAGTGGTGATTAAAGCCTAATTAATACTTTGTCAACTCAACTTTTGGGAAGGTCACTCACTCAACAAAAATGACTTATTTTAAACTGAAAAAAGTGTCACACGACACTTTCAGTGTCGCGCACCTCTAGAATTTTTTTGTTACGGACATACTTCATTGGGCAGTGTGATGGAACAGTTTACCAATGTAATCATATAGTCAGGAGTTTGCTGTCTTGTTACCATAGAGACCACAGAACCCTGTGGAAAGGCCTTTGCTGAAGTGTAAATGTGAAACGTCGTGCAACACCTTCATTTTTGTCACACGGCACTTACCGAGGTGTCGTGCGATGAAGAATGATTTCGGGTTAAGACTGTTGGATGGTTCCTCGTACCCAGGATGTTCCTGATACCAGTAGTTGTGGAGGAGCACTTGGCTCCTATCCTTCCTCTCTGCTTGTATTGGCTCTATTATCTGTGGAATCCCCACTTACATACATCATTCCCTGCATAAAGCTGTATTAACAGCCTATTATGTCACCTCCAGTGCACACGCAGATGTGTACTGTGTTCCTCTTCCATCAGCTGTCATACCTTAAAGCAGCCAAAACCTGTCATCTTTTTCTAACACTTGGGTCTAACACAGATGGGTTTTTGCTCTTATAAATAAATAATAAATCTGAATATGGCTGGCTGTCTCAGTCAATGGCTCCTGCAGAAACATAATTTAACCATCAGGGGGCGAAAGTGGCTGGAAAAGGTCTCTGGATGGTTGCATTTTGTTTGTTGGGAAGCCATTTATTACACCTTTTTTAATTAAACTGATTTGAATAAATGAAGATAGCACACACAATCGCTCAAACTATTGGGAGGAAAGAAGAACAGGGAAAAAATAGTAGTAGTACGATAAGACTAAAGACATAGTTCACAGCCTCGGAACAGCAGCTCAGCTCTCTCTCTTTGATGCTGTACTGGTCTATGCTGGGCATGTGAGCTGAGCCTGTAAACTGGGCCTGTCAGCTGAGCCTGTAAACTGGGCCTGTGAGCTGGGCCTGTGAGCTGAGCCTGT
>CM056380.1:52038357-52223841 GCA_029718625.1 Synaphobranchus kaupii | reverse complement strand
GGGTATTTTGTAGGGACATTTTTCATGTGATATGTCTGCTGATGGGTGTAGATATAGGGTAAGGTTAGATGTAAGGTTATAAGGGCATTGTGTATGTTGTGTGTGTGTGTGTGTTGTGTGCATCTGATTGTAAGGACGTTGTGTGTATGATGTGTGTATCAGATTATAAGGATATTGCGTATGTGATGTATCGGATTATTACTATATTATGTGTATAATGTGTGTGGATCATTGCATGGACATTGTATATGTGTTGTATCAGATGATATGGACGGTTGTGTGTAATGTGTGTGGACGAATGTAAGGGACATTGCTATGGTGATAGACAGTCCGAATCACATTCTAGGGAAGCTATGCGGGTGATATTTAGCCGAGGCATGACACGAGCGAGACACCCTGGCAGAGACGAGGCCTCCTCCCTGCTGAAACCTTTTCTCTGTGGGCGTTCAGCATGCCGGAAGGTGCTTTGTCATCTGTCGACATTCCACTGTATCGATGATGATGATGAGTCTATAAAATTGAACCCATTAGTCAGATTGCTAACTCCTCTAAACCTCCCCCCTCTCTGTACTCTCCCCACCACCTCAATCAATCTCCCTCCTCTCACTTTCTTGGGACATTCTTGTTCTCTGTAGAGTAAAAAAACAAATGCTTCCATTCCTCCAGGGTTTGGACGGCGGGTCACTCGCTGTGTAAACTCTCTAAACGCTGTGTAAGTTTGGAGGTGCTATTGCCCTCCTCTATTGACAATTCACATATCCACTGATGTGGAAATGTGAATCACCGGTGTGCCTCCTGAAGAAACCAGCAGGAAGTCTGTGAGAGTTCTGTTGACAGAATGCATCCCTCTGTAGACCGGTGTACACAGCTGATGGCTGTTTGACCAATCGGAGACTGACATTAGTGAGTGAGTATAGATTGTGAGCTGCAGCACCAGCCTTCCGTTAGCATGTACTTCCCAGGCTTATGCAATCGCGTTCACACTGCGGTGAGCTGGTCATCTCCACAAGAGTATGTGCTTCAGTGACCATCCTGGGGTCATATAGACTGTGATCTTACCACTGTCTCCAGAGTCTCCGTCTCTTTTCTGTTCAGGAGTCTTTCAAACGTGCTCCATCATCTGTGTTCTTGGCTAAATTTGTCTGTGAACAGCACATTGCATTTGACCTCTCGTCAAAGCTAGCCCTCAAAGCTAACTCCATGACAAAGACGAGAGCTGACGCTACTCATTACCGTGGGTCTACATGTCGCAGACCTGTCCCTAACTGTCTCTTCACTCGCTTTTATCTGCTGCGCGTTGCTGCAGGTAAGCTACCATAATCACACGTCGACTCGACTTGGTGTCGTTTTCCATTTGTGGGGTTTTGACACCGCGGTCAGAGCTGTAAAAGGACCAGCTCTCTGTATACGCCTGCTCCTTGCTGAAGGCCGGTTTCTTAAGTTTTCCATCCACAGGGTTCAGTCATATCTCTGGCTGAGTAATGAAGAACTGTGAGTCTATCTGCAGTACACAATCGTATCTGAGCTGCCTGGGTTTGCTGGAGCTTGGAGCTTGGAGCTTGAAACATAACCCTCTCCTCTAATCTGGGTTTACAACACATTTTCTGTAATAGTTGGAAAAGGAATATAGGTTCCATAACCAACTATTACAGAATCGCTGGAATACTGGTTCTGTTGCAGTTGGTTGTGGAATGCAGGTTCTGTTGTGGTTGAGTATGATGGGTATTTAATACAGGTGCTGTTGCAGTTGGTTGTGGAATACAGGTTATGTTGTGGTTGAGTATGATGGGTATTTAATACAGGTTCTGTTGTAGTTGGTTGTGGAATACAGGTTTTGTTATGGTTGAGTATGGTGGGTATTTAATACAGGTTCTGTTATGGTTGTGGAATACAGGTTCAGTCATGGTTGAGTATAGTGGGTATTTAATACAGTTCTGTTGTAGTTGGTTGTGGAATACAGGTTTTGTTGTAGTTGATTGTGGAATGCATGTTCTGTTATGGTTGAGTATGGTGGGCATGGAATACAGGTTCTGTTATGGTAGAGTATGGTGGGTATTTAATACAGGTTCTGTTGTTGGTTGTGGAATACAGGTTATTTTATGGTTTTGTGGTGGGTATTTAATACAGATTCTGTTGTTGGTTGTGGAATGCGGGTTCTGTTATGGTTGAGTATGGTGGGTATTTAATGCAGGTTCTGTTGTAGTTGGTTGTGTAATACAGGTTCTGTCATGGTCGAGTATGGTGGGTATTTAATACAGGTTCTGTTATGGTTGTGGAATACATGTTATGTTATGGTTGAGTATGGTGGGTATTTAATACAGGTTCTGTTATGGTTGTGGAATACAGGTTCAGTCATGGTTGAGTATAGTGGGTATTTAATACAGTTCTGTTGTAGTTGGTTGTGGAATACAGGTTTTGTTGTAGTTGATTGTGGAATGCATGTTCTGTTATGGTTGAGTATGGTGGGCATGGAATACAGGTTCTGTTATGGTAGAGTATGGTGGGTATTTAATACAGGTTCTGTTGTTGGTTGTGGAATACCGGTTCTTTTATGGTTTTGTGGTGGGTATTTAATACAGATTCTGTTGTTGGTTGTGGAATACAGGTTCTGTTATGGTCGAGTATGGTGGGTATTTAATCCAGGTTCTGTTATGGTTGTGGAATACATGTTATGTTATGGTTGAGTATGGTGGGTATTTAATACAGGTTCTGTTATGGTTCTGGAATACAGGTTATGTTATGGTTGAATATGGTGGGTATTTAATACAGGTTCTGTTATGGTTGTGGAATACAGGTTCAGTCATGGTTGAGTATAGTGGGTATTTAATACAAGTTCTGTTATGGTTGTGGAATACAGCTTCAGTCATGGTTGAGTATGGTGGGTATTTAATACAGGTTCTGTTATGGTTGTGGAATACAGGTTCAGTCATGGTTGAGTATGGTGGGTATTTAATACAGGTTTTGTTGTAGTTTATTGTGGAATACATGTTCTGTTGTTGGTTGTGGAATACAGGTTCTGTTAAGGTTGAATATGGTGGGTATTTAAGACAGGTTCTGTTGCAGTTGGTTGTGGAATACAGGTTCTGTTGTCGGTTGTGGAATACAGGTTATGCTATGGTTGAGTATGGTGGGTATTTAATACAGGTTCTGTTGTAGTTGGTTGTGGAATACAGGTTCTGTTATGGTTGAGTATGGTGGGTATGGATTTCAGGTTCTGTTATGGTTGAGTATGGTGGTTATGGAATACAGTTTCTGTTGTTGGTTGTGGAATACAGGTTCTGTTATGGTTGAGTGGTGGGCATTTAATACAGATTCTGATGTTGGTTGTGGAATACAGGTTCTGTTATGGTAGAGTATGGTCGGTATTTAATACAGGTTCTGTTGTTGGTTGTGGAATACAGGTTCTTTTATGGTTTTGTCGTGGGTGTTTAATACAGATTCTGTTGTTGGTTGTGGAATGCGGGTTATGTTATAGTTGGTTGTGTAATAAAGGTTTTGTTATGGTTGAGTATGGTGGGTATTTAATACAGGTTCTGTTGTAGTTGGTTGTGGAATACAGGTTCTGTAATGGTTGAGTATGGTGGGTATTGAATACAGGTTCTGTAATAGCTGGGTATTGAATGCAGGTTCTGTACTATGTATAAAAAGGGCTGAAATTCCTATATGGTGAACTCCATATGGATGTGAATACCCACAAATTAAAGCTGTCAGTCTGCACTTTAACCTCATATTCCTTGTTAAATTTCAAATCCAAAACAACAAAACATTTTGTTACTGTCCAAACATGGACTGCACTGTACATTCAACTCCAGTCTGAATTGCTCGTCTTGGACTGCGCAGACAAAAAAAAAAAAAAAAACCTTTGACTGACATGTCAGTTCAATACATGTTTATTCAAACCAGTTGCAAATACATGAATACTAATTAAGGCCGTTATTGATCCAAACAAAATGCAGTGAATCGGTTGAGTTTTCAGAAGCCCTGGGGTAGAGAGCTTTTGTATCAAGTCAAAATTAATTTGATTTTATCACAGTTTTTTTATTTACTTGCTTATTTATTTTTTTTATAAACATGGCTTCACAGACTTTTGGAGAAAGGTGCATTTTCATGAGGAAATAAAAACAGAACGACAGAAATCCCAGAGCCAGCTGGGGTAAAATTGTAAAAGTCTTCCCAAAGCCCAACACACACAATTTTAAGTGTTAAGTAGCCAATTCATTCTCTTTTCCCCACAGTTATGTGCAGTTGTGCTTTGAGAATACTAATTTCCACATTCTGATATTGCAGTACATTTTTCCCCAATTCAAAGTATATTTGTAGTTACATAGTACTTGCAATGGCATTTGGGCTACTTAATGCTAAGTGGACCAACCATGGTCCATGCATTAACTATAATTCTGGCTGGGTTAAGTCTGAGTGTTTGTGTTCCTACACATCTGGATTTGTATCATAATCATAATTCACAGTGACGTGACTTTAAAGTTGAAATGATTTAGGAGCAGAAGGACGGGGGCAATAAAATGGAGCATAATTGCACGGCCGTCGGCCCTCTCTTATCTGGTCGCTTGCCTCAAAAACCATCAACGGCGTTTACAGTGTAGAAAAGCACCGGGCAAGTAGATGGACACAGAGCTGTCCTATTTGATGTAATTTGTCGATAAGGAAGGAGCAGTGTTTCTGCACCTTGAAAAACAGCTCTGATTTAATGAAATTCTACTTTCATTACATTCTGCTATCTTGCTTTTTATCAAGGTGCTCACAAAAGTTTATGCTCTTCTTGGCAGCAGTACTCGCAAGCAAATGTCTTTCTTTATGTGTGTAGTAAAGAGTAAGCAAATAAAAAGGGCATTTATCTCCACTTTATTTGTGGAACACTCTGCAGGACCTTCAAGGACTCGCACAATTCTGTCCAGACCAGTTTCTTTTCCGGGATTGTGGGTGTCCATTGCCTTTTTTTGGTCAGCTGTTATAGGTCATTGTGGTTGTATCAGAAATGCCTGATGTGGATTGAAACAGTTGCGGTTTGTGACCGTACAGTGACACACGTGCACTCGCGCGCGCACACACACACACACACACACACACACACACACACACACACACACACACACGGATTCACATGCACAAACACACACAAACATTCACATTTACCTTTGCACAAACACACACAAACATTTACTTTTGCACACACACACAAAAACATTCACGTTTACTTTGGACACACACGTACACGCACGCATGTGCCCATGTACACGCACGCACACACACACCGTACACTGTCAGACATGAACACGTGCACAAACGCACACATACATCATAGATCTTTCTTTGGTCATGATCATGATAATGTTTACTTTGCTCTCCTTCTCAACCCTATTTTTCTTCATGTGTATTCATCTGTGTAAGTAAAAGTTCAGAAGAAACTTTAATTGACTCCAGGTTGGTAATGCTCTTTTGCAGTACTTCCCATAAATGACAGTTTTAAGTCGAAGGCAGAACTGCCATTATTACCGTGCTCTGGCTACGGTTAAGCATTGGCCTTTTCCTACAATTATGCCTTTTTAAATTGGTACATTTTTTGCATAATGTGATAAATATCCTGCTGGATAATCTGTTCTCTTGTGATGGAACGTAGAATGTTTGATGCTGCTGTATATCATGAAGGTCTTTCTTTTGTCACCCAAACTGCAACAAACCTTTTCAGAACCATGTTAAGTTCAAAAGGAGCTTTTAATTGTTTCTCGCAGGAAAGTATAGCGCCGTATAGACACTACGAAAATGAATAGGCCAGAACCCAGCCAATGGGAGTATGGACACCATGAAACTGAATGGCCCAGAATCCGGCCAATGGGAGATGAGAAAAGTCTCCTGGATATGACTTGTAGGCAGAGCAGGTTCTCCACTCTATTAGCCATCTGTACTTTAAGTGATTAATCGGTAGTGGGCTGGATGAGGCCTGGAGGTTTAGCAGATCTGCGTGCTATTTCACACCAAAATGAAACGACTGCTGAACTGGGAACACTCTTTGTATGACTCATTTTCCTACACACAAGGGCTAGGTGTTTCATACGAGCCATTAAGTAGACCCAGTACCGCCTCTTCGGCTTGACTGCGTCGGGGCCCGAGGGCCTTTATTAATCTCCTTGTTTGAGATGTGGAATAAGTGACTTGGCTTGTCATGGCGTCCCTGTCATTTTAATCTCTGGCTGCTGTATAATTGACAAGTGTCAGGGGGTCAGGTGTAGAGGGAGGGGACGGAATATTGTAACATGAGAACATAAGAATGACTAATGAAAAGAACATGCAGTTCTGCCCATCTAGGCTGAGTCACACTGCTTGCTGGGTGGAGAGTGTCCAGCACAGTGCCACGTCTGGTCCTCAGCACTCCGTGCACCTTCTCCTAATACCTTAAATATGTTCAAAGTCAAAGTTAGGTGTGTGATCCATCTTCAGAAGGCACTTTCCCATATGTGGGCGGGCCACTTGGACCCTGGGTCCTGGAGCAGTCTGCAGGTTAGAGGGAGGTTCTATGGGCCCTGGAGCAGTCTGCAGGTTAGAGGGAGGCTGTATGGGCCCTGGAGCAGTCTGCAGGTTAGAGGGAGGCTGTATGGGTCCTGGATCAGTCTGCAGGTTAGAGGGAGGCTGTATGGGCCCTGGAGCAGTCTGCAGGTTAGAGGGAGGCTGTATGGGCCCTGGAGCAGTCTGCAGGTTAGAGGGAGGCTGTATGGGCCCTGGAGCAGTCTGCAGGTTAGAGGGAGGCTGTATGGGCCCTGGAGCAGTCTGCAGGTTAGAGGGAGGTTCTATGTTCCCTGGAGCAGTCTGCAGGTTAGAGGGAGGCTGTATGGGCCCTGGAGCAGTCTGCAGGTTAGAGGGAGGCTGTATGGGTCCTGGATCAGTCTGCAGGTTAGAGGGAGGCTGTATGGGCCCTGGAGCAGTCTGCAGGTTAGAGGGAGGCTGTATGGGCCCTGGAGCAGTCTGCATGTTAGAGGGAGGCTGTATGGGCCCTGGAGCAGTCTGCAGGTTAGAGGGAGGCTGTATGGGCCCTGGAGCAGTCTGCAGGTTAGAGGGAGGCTGTATGGGCCCTGGATCAGTCTGCAGGTTAGAGGGAGGCTGTATGGGCCCTGGAGCCACTCTCCAGCTACTGTGCGACTGAACAAGAAGGGGAGAGAACATGAGCCAATGCAGTTATTGCCATGTTTCTGTCTGTTTAGAACTGCAGTTTAGCAGCCCCTCTCTCTCTCTCACTCTCTCACTCTCTCGCTCTCTCTCTCTCACTCTCGCTTGCTCGCTCACTCTCGCTTGCTCGCTCTCTCTCTCTCTCTCTCTCTCTCACTCTCTCTCTCTCTCGCTCTCTCTCTCTCTCACGGCTCGTTCTGTTTATGTGCTTCAGTCCTTTTGCTACTTGTCAATTAGGCGATGATCTCCCACTGTGTAATATCATCCTGGAAATAAGGCATTTCTGAAATACTGACCGATGAACCTACATCGCTTCATTTGCAGGGCATCTATTTTTAAACACCGAGCTCAAGTGGCTCAATGTGTTCTGTTCCAGGCTTTACAAGAAGCGTGATATTGTATCGGTGGTTTCCAAACCACACACTAACATTCCTAGAAGCAGACCTAGAATGGCTCGAATGCTTACGCATTGAGAGTGCCATTTATGTCCTTGCTAACACATTAATATGAAATAACTTAATTTTGGGACTGTGCTCAATGTATACTTAGTCAAAGTTTAGTTTTCACTTTGGATTACAATATTTTGAATTGATCAGAAGTGTAATGCGCTGCTTATTCTTTCACTATGTCTCTTTTTATTTGTAAACTTGATCATGTTCGGTCACATCATAAGTATTTGTTGGGAATCTGTATAACCCAGAGGTTTAAGAGAGAGGAAACCCAATAATTTTATTAAATTCTCAATTTTATGTATCTTTTTTGATTTATCATTCTCTGCTGCACAAAATCAACGGTCACTGTTTCCGTAGAGCTATGTCTGAATGTTTTACTGCTATGTAAATGTTAGCCGTCTGTTAGCCCTTTCTGCTGAAGCGTTGGTTCCACTGTAAACACCCGTTAAATGCATTATTCTCTGGGACTAGCGTTTCAATCACGGCAGTGCGGCAGACTGTGACCGTGGAAATGCAGGGTGATGGCCCGCCGCAGGGCATGATGGGAAGGAGAGAATTAGCATGGTAAAAAAACTCCTGACACCTTTCATATTTACCCTGGTACACACTCTCTATCACACGCTCCCTTTCTAACACACACACAAACCACGCTCCATTTTTAGAAAAAGAAAAAAAAAAAAAACTCACACATTCTGTGTGACTCGGGGACAAGGTGTGAGGAGTGATAGAAGGTAGAGGACGGATAAAGAAATGATAAAGAAAGGAGTGATAGTCCTTGAGAGAGAGGCAGAGGGATAGAGATGGAGTCATAGACACAGAAAGAGGGATAGAGAAATGGGGGTGATAGACCTTGAGAGAGAGGCAGAGGGGTAGAGATGGAGTCATAGACATGGAGAGAGGGATAGAGAAATGGGGTGATAGACCTTGAGAGAGAGGCAGAGGGATGGAGATGGAGTCATAGACACGGAGAGAGGGATAGAGAAATGGGGTGATGGGGAAGGACAAAAGGATAGAGTGATAGAGAGTGAGTGATGGAGAAGGAGGGGGAGAGATGCAGGGGCAGCTGACAGGGAGAGGGGGTTGAGATGGCAGTATCAGGCCTGGGTCTTGGATACCTGGCCGGTGTCAGACTGTGAACTGTGCTGACAAATTGGTTCCTTGATAGACGCTGAGAGCTGTGGTCGAATGCACTATCATCCTGTCAGCACCAACACACACCCCATCCCTCTTCCTCTCCTGCAAGTGTCTGTGTGTACATGGTGTGTGTGTTTGTGTGTCTGTGTGTGTGTGTGTGTGCGTGCGCATGCTTGGAAGAATGCATGTATGTTTGAAGGCATAAATGAGCGTATGTGTGTGCATACACATGCTTGTAGGCGCGCGTGTGTGTGTGTGTTTGAGGGCAAAAGTGTTTGTTTGTACGTATGTATGCATGCGTGTGTGTGTACATACACATGCATCTAGATGTGTGTGTGTGTGTGTGTGTGTGTTTGTGTGATTGAAGGCATAAGTGCATGTGCGTGTGCGTGTTAAGGCAAAAGTGTGTGTGTGCATGTGGGTGTTTGTTTGCAGGTACGTATAAGTGTGTGTGTGCATGTGGGTGTTTGTTTGCAGGTATAAGTGTGTGGGTGTGTGCGTGTGCACATGTGCATGTCTCCAGGTGCGTAGGCATGCATTTGTGTGTTTGAAAACATGCATGTCTGTGTGTGTGAACCTGTGTGTGCACGTGTGTGTGAGTACACATGCGTGTGTGAGTGTGTGTGTGTGTGTGTCTGTATGTGAGTGCATGCTTGCCAGCATATTTGTAAGCAAACCTCTGCATTTTGAATCTATGTGGGTAGTACGAGGTGGGGATTCTGTATCCGTGTGGATGGATGTGTAGGTTGTAGCAGGGAGAAGCAGCACACGTTTACGTGCATGAGGCAGTCAGATTGACATTGACTATGTTAAATGTGTCAGTATTCAGGTAGTTCAGAACATGGCAGCCAGAGAGCTACTGTACATCTTCCCCGTCTGAATGTGCTGAACTCAGGGCTGTTTTACTCTCAGCCTTCACCTTTCTTTCCACTCTGGTCAGTCCTGTACTTTTATAATGTGAAAGAGCAGTAGTAGTAAAAGAGGCTGTCTGTGGAGAACCATCTAAAGATTGATTCAGTGCAAAACCTAAAAAAAAAGGGGGGGGTGGGGGGGTTTGGGGGATGAGAGGATGAAATGGCACATTTCTTGACGACGCATAAGAACAAATTACTGCTGCTAAGTTCAGCTTTTGAGAGCTTTTCTGCCAAAACACAGACACACCCATGTACTGTCCGACTGCTCTATCTAAACACACACACCCCTGCACTGTCTGACTGCTCTATCTCAACACAGACACACCCCCCTCTACTGTCTGACTGCTCCATCTAAACACACACACCCCTGCACTGTCTGACTGCTCTATCTAAACACACACACCCCTGTACTATCTGACTGCTCTATCTAAACACACACACCCCTGCACTGTCTGACTGCTCTATCTAAACACAGACACACCCCTGCACTGTCTGACTGCTCTATCTAAACACACACACCCCTGCACTGTCTGACTGCTCTATCTAAACACAGACACACCCCTGTACTGTCTGACTGCTCTATCTAAACACAGACACACCCCTGTACTGTCTGACTGCTCTATCTAAACACAGACACACCCCTGTACTGTCTGACTGCTCTATCTAAACACAGACACACCCCTGTACTGTCTGACTGCTCTATCTAAACACACACACCCCTGCACTGTCTGACTGCTCTATCTAAACACAGACACACCCCTGCACTGTCTGACTGCTCTATCTAAACACACACACCCCTGCACTGTCTGACTGCTCTATCTAAACACAGACACACCCCTGTACTGTCTGACTGCTCTATCTAAACACAGACACACCCCTGTACTGTCTGACTGCTCTATCTAAACACAGACACACCCCTGTACTGTCTGACTGCTCTATCTAAACACAAACACACCCCTGCACTGTCTGACTGCTCTATCTAAACACACACACCCCTGCACTGTCTGACTGCTCTATCTAAACACAGACACACCCCTGTACTGTCTGACTGCTCTATCTAAACACAGACACACCCCCTCTACTGTCTGACTGCTCCATATAAACACAGACACACCCCCTCTACTGTCTGACTGCTCCATCTAAACACAGACACACCCCCTCTACTGTCTGACTGCTCCATCTAAACACACACACCCCTGTACTATCTGACTGCTCTATCTAAACACAGACACACCCCTGTACTGTCTGACTGCTCTATCTAAACACAGACACACCCCTGTACTGTCTGACTGCTCTATCTAAACACAGACACACCCCTGTACTGTCTGACTGCTCTATCTAAACACAGACACACCCCTGCACTGTCTGACTGCTCTATCTAAACACAGACACACCCCTGTACTGTCTGACTGCTCTATCTAAACACAGACACACCCCTGTACTGTCTGACTGCTCTATCTAAACACAGACACACCCCTGTACTGTCTGACTGCTCTATCTAAACACAGACACACCCCTGCACTGTCTGACTGCTCTATCTAAACACACACACCCCTGCACTGTCTGACTGCTCTATCTAAACACAGACACACCCCTGTACTGTCTGACTGCTCTATCTAAACACAGACACACCCCCTCTACTGTCTGACTGCTCCATATAAACACAGACACACCCCCTCTACTGTCTGACTGCTCCATCTAAACACAGACACACCCCCTCTACTGTCTGACTGCTCCATCTAAACACACACACCCCTGTACTATCTGACTGCTCTATCTAAACACAGACACACCCCTGTACTGTCTGACTGCTCTATCTAAACACAGACACACCCCTGTACTGTCTGACTGCTCTATCTAAACACAGACACACCCCTGTACTGTCTGACTGCTCTATCTAAACACAGACACACCCCTGCACTGTCTGACTGCTCTATCTAAACACACACACCCCTGCACTGTCTGACTGCTCTATCTAAACACAGACACACCCCTGTACTGTCTGACTGCTCTATCTAAACACAGACACACCCCCTCTACTGTCTGACTGCTCCATATAAACACAGACACACCCCCTCTACTGTCTGACTGCTCCATCTAAACACACACACCCCTGTACTATCTGACTGCTCTATCTAAACACAGACACACCCCTGTATTGTCTGACTGCTCTATCTAAACACAGACACACCCCTGTAAATCTGACTGCTCTATCTAAACACAGACACACCCCCCTCTACTGTCTGACTGCTCCATATAAACAGACACACCCCCTCTACTGTCTGACTGCTCTATCTAAACACAGACACACCCCCCTCTACTGTCTGACTGCTCCATATAAACAGACACACCCCCCTCTACTGTCTGACTGCTCTATCTAAACACAGACACACCCCCCTCTACTGTCTGACTGCTCCATATAAACACAGACACACCCCCTCTACTGTCTGACTGCTCTATCTAAACACAGACACACCCCCCCTCTACTGTCTGACTGCTCCATATAAACAGACACACCCCCCTCTACTGTCTGACTCCTCTATCTAAACACACACACCCCTGCACTGTCTGACTGCTTCATCTAAACACAGACACGCCCCCCTCTACTGTCTGACTGCTCCATCTAAACACACACACCCCTGTACTATCTGACTGCTCTATCTAAACACACACACCCCTGCACTGTCTGACTGCTCTATCTAAACACAGACACACCCCTGCACTGTCTGACTGCTCTATCTAAACACACACACCCCCTGCACTGTCTGACTGCTCTATCTAAACACAGACACACCCCTGTACTGTCTGACTGCTCTATCTAAACCACACACACCCCTGCACTGTCTGACTGCTCTATCTAAACACAGACACACCCCTGTACTGTCTGACTGCTCTATCTAAACACAGACACACCTCCCTCTACTGTCTGACTGCTCCATATAAACACAGACACACCCCCTCTACTGTCTGACTGCTCCATCTAAACACACACACCCCTGTACTATCTGACTGCTCTATCTAAACACAGACACACCCCTGTACTGTCTGACTGCTCTATCTAAACACAGACACACCCCTGTACTATCTGACTGCTCTATCTAAACACAGACACACCCCCCTCTACTGTCTGACTACTCCATATAAACAGACACACCCCCCTCTACTGTCTGACTGCTCTATCTAAACACAGACACACCCCCCTCTACTGTCTGACTGCTCCATATAAACACAGACACACCCCCTCTACTGTCTGACTGCTCCATCTAAACACACACACCCCTGTACTATCTGACTGCTCTATCTAAACACAGACACACCCCTGTACTGTCTGACTGCTCTATCTAAACACAGACACACCCCTGCACTGTCTGACTGCTCTATCTAAACACAGACACACCCCTGTACAGTCTGACTGCTCCATATAAACACAGACACAACCCTGTACAGTCTGACTGCTCTATTTAAACACAGACACACCCCTGTACAGTCTGACTGCTCTATTTAAACAGACACACCCCTGTACAGTCTCACTGCTCTATTTAAACAGACACACCCCTGTACAGTCTGACTGCTCTATTTAAACAGACACACCCCTGTACAGTCTGACTGCTTCATCTAAACACAGACACGCCCCCTCTACTGTCTGACTGCTCCATCTGAACACAGACACATGCCTCTACTGTCTGACTGCTCCATCTAAATACAGACACACCCCCCTACTGTCTGACTGCTCCATCTAAACACAGACACGCCCCCTGTACTGTCTGACTGCTCCATCTAAACACAGACACACCCCTGCACTGTCTGACTGCTCTATCTAAACACAGACACACCCCTGTACTGTCTGACTGCTCTATCTAAACACACACACCCCTGCACTGTCTGACTGCTCTATCTAAACACAGACACACCCCTGTACTGTCTGACTGCTCTATCTAAACACAGACACACATCCCTCTACTGTCTGACTGCTCCATATAAATACAGACACACCCCCCTCTACTGTCTGACTGCTCCATCTAAACACACACACCCCTGTACTATCTGACTGCTCTATCTAAACACAGACACACCCCTGTACTGTCTGACTGCTCTATCTAAACACAGACACACCCCTGTACTATCTGACTGCTCTATCTAAACACAGACACACCCCCCCTCTACTGTCTGACTGCTCCATATAAACAGACACACCCCCTCTACTGTCTGACTGCTCTATCTAAACACAGACACACCCCCCTCTACTGTCTGACTGCTCCATATAAACACAGACACACCCCCTCTACTGTCTGACTGCTCCATCTAAACACACACACCCCTGTACTATCTGACTGCTCTATCTAAACACAGACACACCCCTGTACTGTCTGACTGCTCTATCTAAACACAGACACACCCCTGCACTGTCTCACTGCTCTATCTAAACACAGACACACCCCTGTACTGTCTGACTGCTCTATCTAAACACAGACACACCCCTGTACAGTCTGACTGCTCCATATAAACACAGACACAACCCTGTACAGTCTGACTGCTCTATTTAAACACAGACACACCCCTGTACAGTCTGACTGCTCTATTTAAACAGACACACCCCCTGTACAGTCTCACTGCTCTATTTAAACAGACATACCCCTGTACAGTCTGACTGCTCTATTTAAACAGACACACCCCTGTACAGTCTGACTGCTTCATCTAAACACAGACACGCCCCCTCTACTGTCTGACTGCTCCATCTGAACACAGACACATGCCTCTACTGTCTGACTGCTCCATCTAAATACAGACACACCCCCCTACTGTCTGACTGCTCCATCTAAACACAGACACGCCCCCTGTACTGTCTGACTGCTCCATCTAAACACAGACACACCCCTGCACTGTCTGACTGCTCTATCTAAACACAGACACACCTCCCTCTACTGTCTGACTGCTCCATATAAACACAGACACACCCCCTCTACTGTCTGACTGCTCCATCTAAACACACACACCCCTGTACTATCTGACTGCTCTATCTAAACACAGACACACCCCTGTACTGTCTGACTGCTCTATCTAAACACAGACACACCCCTGTACTATCTGACTGCTCTATCTAAACACAGACACACCCCCCTCTACTGTCTGACTGCTCCATATAAACAGACACACCCCCTCTACTGTCTGACTGCTCTATCTAAACACAGACACACCCCCCTCTACTGTCTGACTGCTCCATATAAACAGACACACCCCCTCTACTGTCTGACTCCTCTATCTAAACACACACACCCCTGCACTGTCTGACTGCTTCATCTAAACACAGACACGCCCCCTCTACTGTCTGACTGCTCCATCTAAACACACACACCCCCTGCACTGTCTGACTGCTCTATCTAAACACACACACCCCTGTACTATCTGACTGCTCTATCTAAACTCACACACCCCTGCACTGTCTGACTGCTCCATATAAACAGACACACCCCCCTCTACTGTCTGACTGCTCTATCTAAACACAGACACACCCCCCTCTACTGTCTGACTGCTCCATATAAACAGACACACCCCCTCTACTGTCTGACTCCTCTATCTAAACACACACACCCCTGCACTGTCTGACTGCTTCATCTAAACACAGACACGCCCCCTCTACTGTCTGACTGCTCCATCTAAACACACACACCCCTGCACTGTCTGACTGCTCTATCTAAACACACACACCCCTGTACTATCTGACTGCTCTATCTAAACTCACACACCCCTGCACTGTCTGACTGCTCCATATAAACAGACACACCCCCTCTACTGTCTGACTGCTCTATCTAAACACAGACACACCCCCCTCTACTGTCTGACTGCTCCATATAAACAGACACACCCCCTCTACTGTCTGACTCCTCTATCTAAACACACACACCCCTGCACTGTCTGACTGCTTCATCTAAACACAGACACGCCCCCTCTACTGTCTGACTGCTCCATCTAAACACACACACCCCTGCACTGTCTGACTGCTCTATCTAAACACACACACCCCTGTACTATCTGACTGCTCTATCTAAACACACACACCCCTGCACTGTCTGACTGCTCTATCTAAACACAGACACACCCCTGCACTGTCTGACTGCTCTATCTAAACACACACACCCCTGCACTGTCTGACTGCTCTATCTAAACACAGACACACCCCTGTACTGTCTGACTGCTCTATCTAAACACAGACACACCCCTGCACTGTCTGACTGCTCTATCTAAACACACACACCCCTGCACTGTCTGACTGCTCTATCTAAACACAGACACACCTCCCTCTACTGTCTGACTGCTCCATATAAACACAGACACACCCCCTCTACTGTCTGACTGCTCCATCTAAACACACACACCCCTGTACTATCTGACTGCTCTATCTAAACACAGACACACCCCTGTACTGTCTGACTGCTCTATCTAAACACAGACACACCCCTGTACTATCTGACTGCTCTATCTAAACACAGACCCACCCCCCTCTACTGTCTGACTGCTCCATATAAACAGACACACCCCCTCTACTGTCTGACTGCTCTATCTAAACACAGACACACCCCTGTACTGTCTGACTGCTCTATCTAAACACAGACACACCCCTGCACTGTCTCACTGCTCTATCTAAACACAGACACACCCCTGTACTGTCTGACTGCTCTATCTAAACACAGACACACCCCTGTACAGTCTGACTGCTCCATATAAACACAGACACACCCCTGTACAGTCTGACTGCTCTATTTAAACAGACACACCCCTGTACAGTCTCACTGCTCTATTTAAACAGACACACCCCTGTACAGTCTGACTGCTCTATTTAAACAGACACACCCCTGTACAGTCTGTCTGCTTCATCTAAACACAGACACGCCCCCTCTACTGTCTGACTGCTCCATCTGAACACAGACACATGCCTCTACTGTCTGACTGCTCCATCTAAATACAGACACACCCCCCTACTGTCTGACTGCTCCATCTAAACACAGACACGCCCCCTCTACTGTCTGACTGCTCCATCTAAACACAGACACACCCCCCTACTGTCTGACTGCTCCATCTAAACACAGACACGCCCCCTCTACTGTCTGACTGCTCCATCTAGACACAGACACGCCCCCTCTACAGTCTGACTGCTCTATTTAAACAGACACACCCCTGTACAGTCTGACTGCTCTATTTAAACAGACACACCCCTGTACAGTCTGACTGCTTCATCTAAACACAGACGCGCCCCCTCTACTGTCTGACTGCTCCATCTGAACACAGACACATGCCTCTACTGTCTGACTGCTCCATCTAAACACAGACACACCCCCCCTACTGTCTGACTTCTCCATCTAAACACAGACATGCCCCCTCTACTGTCTGACTGCTCCATCTAAACGCAGACACACCCCCTCTACTGTCTGACTGCTCCATCTAAACACAGACACGCCCCCTCTACTGTCTGACTGCTCCATCTAAACACAGACACACCCCCCTACTGTCTGACTGCTCCATCTAAACACAGACACGCCCCCTCTACTGTCTGACTGCTCCATCTAAACACAGACACACCCCCTCTACTGTCTGACTGCTCCATCTAAACACAGACACGCCCCCTCTACTGTCTGACTGCTCCATCTAAACACAGACACACCCCCCCTACTGTCTGACTGCTCCATCTAAACACAGACACGCCCCCTCTACTGTCTGACTGCTCCATCTAAACACAGACACACCCCCTCTACTGTCTGACTGCTCCATCTAAACACAGACACACCCCCTCTACTGTCTGACTGCTCCATCTAAACGCAGACACACCCCCTCTACTGTCTGACTGCTCCATCTAAACACAGACACGCCCCCTCTACTGTCTGACTGCTCCATCTAAACACAGACACGCCCCCTCTACTGTCTGACTGCTCCATCTAAACACAGACACACCCCCTCTACTGTCTGACTGCTCCATCTAAACACAGACACACCCCCTCTACTGTCTGACTGCTCCATCTAAACACAGACACGCCCCCTCTACTGTCTGACTGCTCCATCTAAACACAGACACGCCCCCTCTACTGTCTGACTGCTCCATCTAAACACACACCCCTGTACAGTCTGACAGCTCTATCTAAACACACACCCCTGTACAGTCTGACTGCTCCATCTAAACACAGACACACCCCCTCTACTGTCTGACTGCTCCATCTAAACACAGACACGCCCCCTCTACTGTCTGACTGCTCCATCTAAACACACACCCCTGTACAGTCTGACAGCTCTATCTAAACACACACCCCTGTACAGTCTGACAGCTCTATCTAAACACACACCCCTGTACAGTCTGACTGCTCCATCTAAACACACACCCCTGTACAGTCTGACTGCTCTCAGCATTGTCCTTCTTCTCCTCAAATCCCCCTACTTTATTTTATAGGCCCCTGTGGTACTGAAGTCAGTTGTTAAGCCCTATGAAGGAAAATCCCAGTTTGAGAGAGACGCGGCTCTGCTGCACTGGGAATAACATGCAGGCTAACAGGCAATATGGAGGAAAAGAAAAGACCACTGGCCTCTTGGGACCGAGAGTTGCACAGAGGGGTCATTGTGTAGCATATAGCTGGGATTTAATTATCGGACATTTCATTGATTTATAGGTGTATTGGTCTATACATCTTCTAAGGCTTCTGCATGAAAGCGGTGTAATGAGGTTTGGCCTGCCCCCTCACGCCAGATCCCCCCCCTCCCCCCACCAAGTCACCGACTCTGAATATATTGCCGCTGCGTATCGATTTTCAAATAGTTGCAAACGCACAGCTATTTTAGGATTAGAGGAATTGTCAATACAAATCTTATTGTAACATTGACAAAGCAAAATTATTTCATTAAATCTGCGGCAAGGCCGGTAGCGGAGCAATCCGTTCCGGCCTGGGCGTGGAAAACCGTGACACACGCAGAGCGTGCGTGACGGAGCGCGTTTAGCGGAATAGGAAGAATGTGCAAAGCCGTTATCAAGGCAAAGGGTGGCTACTTTGAAGAATCTAAAATATAAGACTTTTTTTTATTTGTTTAACACTTTTTTGGTTTTTGCATGATTTAATTTGTGTTATCTCATAGTTTTGATGTCTTTACTATTCCAAAATGTGGAAAACAGTAAAAATAACCTTCTATGAGTAGGTGTGTCCAAACTTTTGACTGGTACTGTATGTATGCATGCTGCTGTGATATGCATACACGCCGTTTAGGTATGCATACATGCTGTCATGGTACACAATGTCAATCAATCAATCAATCAATATTTATTTATATAGCGCATTTCACAACAAGTTGTCACAATGCACTTGACAGCAAAACAGCAAAACCCAGCCTAAACTCCCCACAAGAGCAAGCCAAAGGCAACAGTGGCAAGGAAAAACTCCCTGGTGTAACTAGGAAGAAACCTTGGAAGGAACCAGACTCAATGGGGGAACCCATCCTCCTCTGGTCGGCTCAGGGTCTAGGGCTTAAGGACCAACATGGTCAAAACAGCCAATGTCCATGATAATACAATTTGCAGCAGCTAGATGACAGTCCAGATGTGGCAGCAGTGATGGTGGGGAACCGGGCGCCGATGGCGGCGGGAGCAGCTGGCAGCGGTGGTAAGGAATGTATGCTGTTTTGTTATGCATATATGCTGAACAGGGTATTAACCTAGAAGGACATGCAGTTACAGCTTTTCAAACTCCTTGTATGCTTTCACATGCGTTGTTTGACACATTGCTGGATGCGGTTTTTTCGGTACCTTGGCTGGAAGAGGTTTAGTTAGAGCTGGTTATTGGTTAACTTGGCTGGAAGAGGTTTAGTTAGAGCTGATTATTGGTTAACTTGGCTGGAAGAGGTTTAGTTAGAGCTGGTTATTCGTTAACTTGGCTGGAAGAGGTTTAGTTAGAGCTGGTTATTCGTTAACTTGGCTGGAAGAGGTTTAGTTAGAGCTGGTTATTCGTTAACTTGGCTGGAAGAGGTTTAGTTAGAGCTGGTTATTCGTTAACTTGGCTGGAAGAGGTTTAGTTAGAGCTGGTTATTCGTTAACTTGGCTGGAAGAGGTTTAGTTAGAGCTGGTTATTCGTTAACTTGGATGGAAGAGGTTTAGTTAGAGCTGGTTATTCGTTAACTTGGCTGGAAGAGGTTTAGTTAGAGCTGGTTATTCGTTAACTTGGCTGGAAGAGGTTTAGTTAGAGCTGGTTATTCGTTAACTTGGCTGGAAGAGGTTTAGTTAGAGCTGGTTATTCATTAACTTGCCTGGAAGAGGCTTAGTTAGAGCTGGTTATTCGTTAACTTGGCTTTAATAGGTTTAGTTAGAGCTGGTTATTCATTAACTTGGCTGGAAGAGGTTTAGTTAGAGCTGGTTATTCGTTAACTTGGCTGGAAGAGGTTTAGTTAGAGCTGGTTATTGGTTAACTTGGCTGGAAGAGGTTTAGTTAGAGCTGGTTATTCATTAACTTGCCTGGAAGAGGTTTAGTTAGAGCTGGTTATTCGTTAACTTGGCTGGAATAGGTTTAGTTAGAGCTGGTTATTGGTTAACTTGGATGGAAGAGGTTTAGTTAGAGCTGGTTATTGGTTAACTTGGCTGGAAGAGGTTTAGTTAGAGCTGGTTATTCATTAACTTGCCTGGAAGAGGTTTTAGTTAGAGCTGGTTATTCGTTAACTTGGCTGGAAGAGGTTTATTTAGAGCTGGTTATTCGTTAACTTGGCTGGAAGAGGTTTAGTTAGAGCTGGTTATTCATTAACTTGGCTGGAAGAGGTTTAGTTAGAGCTGGTTATTCAGGGGCTGCCTGTCCATTGGAGGACCTCTGCTCCCCTTTCCCGCGCTGATGCTGTGTCTGTTATGACAAGGCAATAATTGCCACTCGCTCACTGTCAACTCACCGTCACCTGTGTGTCCTTCTGCTGTGCACTTCTCAGTCAATAGCTTCCAGCGTTTCCATCATCAACATAGATTCTACATTACATTTACCTGCAGCTCGATGTTTCGTACAGCAAGAGTTTGAAATGTTTTTTTGAGAGTGATGTTTTTGTTCTCTAATAGTTGTCAACCATAGACAAATTATGATGCTGCATGCATGCATTAATTAAATTATGCCCACTCTTCAATATTGCAGCATCACATTGAAAATCGGAAGCCAGCTGCATAAGTGCAAATTATTCAAATCCATGAGTTGTCTAGGGGGGGGGGGGGTGTGTGTCTTTGTATTATTGATAAAGAATACAATATGTGGAATACAATAGTGTATGCAAAATCAATTTGCAAAAGTGGCCTCTGTATCTGGTCACTGAAATTAAGAAGTTGGCTGGGAAGTCGATGAAGAAAAACTAGATTGTTCTTATCAGACCCCAGTTATTGCTTCATTATTGGCTATGAAGGTAAATTAAGATTTATAGCTACAGAATGTGCCAGTTTAAAAAAAAAAAAAAAACATTCCAATAAAGCATTACTATTCTAATATTTAGCAGCTCAAAGAGATCTCTCGGTCTGCGTCCGAATAGGACCTACACCCTTTTGAGGGCGCATATTTGAGTACACTTCGTCAAAAAGCTTTTGAATGGCCGACTTTTTCTCACAAATGGGGGCACTTAAAATACCAGGATGAACCCCTTATTTCCGGGGTTTTGTTGAGGGAATTCAGCAGCACACTCATCTGCAAAACGGTGCACTCATCCGATAATTTCAGTAAGTAACTCGTAAAAGACATAGAGCGTTCATTCATATGTATGGTACAAAATAGGTTCATATTACAAACTAATCTTCATTCATAATCTACACTTTGTAACAATTGTTATATGTTAACTGATTGATATTCTCAATAAAAAAATTACAAAAATAAATAAATACTACAAACTACTTCCTCACTAGTTTGGAAAGAGTTTTGTGGGATTTCTTTCGCACACTGCTTGCAAAGTGAGGGGACGGGGCACATAGCAGACAGGGGACAGTGGACAGGGAACAGGGGTCGTATTCAGACACAGCCTAGCTGTTAAATGAGGTGTGCTTTGTTAGGGTTGGAGTGAAAACCTACCGGATGGTAGGTCTCCAGAAACAGGGTTGGGGACTACTGCAATAAAGAAAAGCTGAGAGAACTCAGCCAGAATTGAGAGTTCTCTCAGCTTTGTACCTTTTGTCTACAAATTTACTGTCCCCTCTTGGTCGTGTCATTTTTATGTTTTGCTTGTAGTTATTAAAATTGGTTTTCTTATTTTTGAATATATTTAAATATAATATCTTGGCTTTCTTCCTTTTTTGTTGTAGTGAATTCTGTTTATTTTGTGGATTTGAATTTGTATTGTATTTTATTTTTTGGTAAATGAGGTCGGAGAATTTAAGTGGCAATCTCAGGTCTCTGTTAGATTCATAATTACACTGTGGTGAATTGTTAATTCAAGAGAAGTTTTATTTATTTATTTAATGCTTAATGCTTTTGTTGTTATGTTAAATTATATCTATATTTTTAGACATTTTTTTCTTCATTAACTTTGGATTCTGTGCTTTTCTGCTTGCATCTGGACAACATAGATGTGGTTTTACATCAGTGCTTCACAGTTGCAGCATTACAAACAACCAGACAAAGCGCTGAGCTGATGAGTGAATGGGCATTGCGCGTGAGAAAGGAAAGCCCCTGGGTTTGGTCCTGGTTGAAATTGGCTCTCAAGCACAACTCCCGACAGATGCCTTTCAATTGACAGTTTACGGTAATCCTGATAAAATAAACTCTGCTTCATATTTAACAGACGCAGAAGTCTTCCCTTGAATATAAATGAGCCTTTAAAACATGCTGCAGACAGCATCGCTGTGGTTGTTATCATCAAGCTCTACTTAGTATCAATTATACAGTACAGACCTGTAATTGATTTTCATGGTTTCAGCATGTATGCGTTTGTCCCAGACTCTGCTGCTCTATGCTGCTAATCTAAAGGAGTGACAGCTGTTACACAGGTCACATGCCCTTTTTTCCTATTATAGATGGTGAGTTTGCATTAATTGAATATTCTTACTTTCATCTTATTGTTTAATAAATTAGGGGCTGCTGGGTGGCTCATTCGGTTAAGGATGAGCCGCACAGTCTTGGATCGAATCCCGACTGCCAGTGCAGACTGTGGCCGGTAGCTCATAGGGGAATGCTCAGCTGCTGAATGTGTTGCCCAGGGTATGGGCGGGCTCAGTCGGTTAGGGGTCTGCGTTTGATCACTATCTAGCAACCCCCACTGGTCGATCAGGCGCCCGTGGACTGCATGTTTAAGCCGCATATGAAAGTTCATCCTCCGACTCCATTCTATGCAAGCTTAGCTGTAGTCTGCGGTCTAAAGAGGCAGACCGGCGATGCCACGCAGGTGCAGGACTGACCTCACACTTTGATTAAGGTGTTTTTAAAGCGCAGGAAGGACAGAGTCCGGAGCGAGCCTGGAAGGTCGGGGGCGTCGGGCAGAGTGCTCAGAATAACGGGAACGCCGAGACGTGGTGCAGTCCGTAGGGCGGTGGACTCCCGGCCATACGCGACCTCCCCCCGACCCCCGACATGGCGCTTTTTCAGCTGCGGTCCCTTCTCTTTCTGTTCTACCTGTCCGAATAAGGCGGAAAATGCAAAAGGAGGGCGAACCATCCTGCTCTTCTTTAAAAATAACAAACTGGCGGAGTAGCACTGCGGGGCGGCAGTCTCTGTGGAGGGGAAGGGTCTGATCTGCTCTGACAGGCGCTGAGCCGAACTGGGTTGTTTAAGGTGAGATTCATATCTGCACACCGATGTTCTCCTGTTATTCACCCCAGCGGCACCTCCCAACACTGTTATCAGTAAGTGGGTGGAGTTACACTCGTATATTTTGAGTATTGTGAAGGGAGCACGGTTATTCTCTTCCGTGGGGTATCTGTGTGGAATAATTTAGGCTGTAGGTCCTGGGTGGGGTCTTGGCGTTGTACCCTTCTCAACCTCGATTACTTCAGTACTATATCCAGCTGTATGAATAGACTGTACGTTAAAATAATGCCAGGTGTGTTTACATTTATCTGGGTAAAAGCATCCGCCAAATGCCTTAAATGTAAAATGTCCGGCTATGATGGGGGTGTGTTTGTGGAGTGTTTAATCTGGGTTCAGCATTCGTCTCTCATGATGTTGGAGCTCTGTTGAGAGGGTGTGTGACTGGAAGGCTGTGGAGCGCATACAAGGGGAAGGGTGGTGATACTCTGTCTAGTCATTGGAGCTCTGTAGAATCGTAGTTGAGAGCTAAGGATTCTTGGTCATGTGACTGGAGTATTGTGGAGGTATCAGTCAGACCTGTCTGGGGCCACAGACTCGCCGGAGTGTCTGAGTCTGATGGTCACAATTAGGGGCCTCGCACTGCGACAGGTCCGTGGCAACGGCTCTGTGCTGGCCCCTGAGCTCCCATGCGTGCATTATTCATGTGCGCTAATCGCTGCGGTTGCTCTCGCGGCCCCACGCACGCACTCTACAGAGGGCCAGAGGCCTGGCGTTTCTGCTCGCTCTCATGTGGCTACGTGTCGGAGATGAGGGCGACCACAGCTACCGTGCCTTCATATCCCAGTGCAGAGAGAGTCTCCAGCCCCGGTCTCATTACTCACTGTGTAACTGCCTAATTAATGCTAATGTTCTGTACTGGGTAGCAGCGCCTGCTTCACCAGGCTAATGATGGGGAACCCATCTGTGGCTGGTAGCCCCCGAGTGCACAGTGCACATGCTGCATCTCTCTCCCTCTCTTTCCCTCTCCCTCCCTCTCCCTCTCGCTCCCTCTTTATGTCTCTCTACCATCACTATCTCTATCTCCCTGTCTCCATCTCCCTATAGCTCTATCTCTGCCTATATGTCTCTCTTTATCTCTACATCTTTCTCTCTCCATCTTCTCCCTTTCTATCTCTCTCCTACATTTTTACAAAAGCAGGAGAGATAACATTAGAAAGCATATGATTAGAAATAAAACTGCAGAATGCACCATTGGTATGCACGCATACACACACAAACACGTTTGCTCGCTCATGCGCACGCACGCACTACGACGGTAGCAGTCCATTATTAGTCATTAGCATGGAAGCACTGACAACGTTTGATCATCCGATATTTTCTCAGCCTGACGGGAAATGGCACACAACACTGTCTTCACATCCTTACAAATGTAGCGGCTCTGACACCGCCGACTGGCTGTACCTGTGAACTCTAAATTTCTTGGCTGTTACCTTCCTCTAAATTATAAATCTAAATCCCCACCCTCCTCCCTCTTCTAAAGCACATCATTTCTGCACCTCCACTTTGGCTCTTCTGCTCTACTGGCATGCACACTAATTAACTCTGTAGCCATTGCATTCATTTGACATGATGTACAGTGCTGCTGCTCCATTGTATGGTGTATGGGGCTCCTGCTTTAACTTTATGTAGGCCACTCCCTCTACTAGCTCGGCCAATCAATTTACTTTTCACATTCAAATTCAAATCCAGCTTTATTTGTACCTTCACACAAACAATAATGACATCATAATCAGCAACATGTGTAATAATGGTTATAATAGGGAAGTGGAGATGGGGGGTTCATAAATGAAGCGGTGATAATAATGACAACGATGGCCGTAAAGCATTAACAATGCGATACCGTAAAGCGCCTGCTTACCATCCCTCAGGCTATGGCATACTGCCAAATACAATGCAGCCAGTAGTACTGTAGGCCCTTCTCACATTAAGACTGGTAGTATGCCTTTTAGTTCTTCAGTTCTTGGAGTGGAGATATCTTCAGAAAAGTTTTAGACTGGTGCCCTGCACTGGGAAAAGTAATTTTTTTTTAGTTTTAAGTGTTGGTGAACTGGTGAACCTGCAGTGATCACACCATACTGTTCTTACACTCATAGGAGGCAGTTGAGATGAATCCCCAAAATTTTCACTTTCTGATTGATGACACGAAACTTAAATTTCCCATCAGTACTTGCGTAGAGTCACGAGTTGTCGCTAGTTACTGGACCACGATATTAGCCGATAATATATTTAAGTCCAGTTCATCATGGGTCCTGCTGGCGTACAAGGCTTGGTTGGCTTGTTTGTTTCATTTTTTAACTTTCAATTTATTATTATTTTTTTTCCAAAGATCTGACAGTGAATTCACATGTACTGGGTTTGCGGGTTTAAAGCCCACAGCCAGATGAAAGCAGAACCAGGGTGGGGGCTGGTGTTGCATTGGAAGCCCTACATCAGAGAGCATTGTCATTGGTCAGGCTTTACAATATTGCCTTTGGAAAGGCTGACTTCCAGCAGGGTAAAGAAAGGCTGACTTCCAGCAGGGTAAAGAAAGCCTGACTTCCAGCAGGGTAAAGAAAGGCTGACTTCCAGCAGGGTAAAGAGGCTGACCTCCAGCAGGGTAAAGAAAGGCTGACTTCCAGCAGGGTAAAGAAAGGCTGACTTCCAGCAGGGTAAAGAAAGGCTGACTTCCAGCAGGGTAAAGAAAGCCTGACTTCCAGCAGGGTAAAGAGGCTGACCTCCAGCAGGGTAAAGAAAGACTGACTTCCAGCAGGGTAAAGAAAGGCTGACTTCCAGCAGGATAAAGAAAGCCTGACTTCCAGCAGGGTAAAGAAAGACTGACTTCCAGCAGGGTAAAGAAAGGCTGACTTCCAGCAGGGTAAAGAAAGCCTGACTTCCAGCAGGGTAAAGAAAGGCTGACTTCCAGCAGGGTAAAGAAAGCCTGACTTCCAGCAGGGTAAAGAGGCTGACCTCCAGCAGGGTAAAGAAAGACTGACTTCCAGCAGGGTAAAGAAAGCCTGACTTCCAGCAGGGTAAAGAAAGACTGACTTCCAGCAGGGTAAAGAAAGGCTGACTTCCAGCAGGGTAAAGAAAGCCTGACTTCCAGCAGGGTAAAGAAAGGCTGACTTCCAGCAGGGTAAAGAAAGACTGACTTCCAGCAGGGTAAAGAAAGGCTGACTTCCAGCAGGGTAAAGAAAGCCTGACTTCCAGCAGGGTAAAGAAAGCCTGACTTCCAGCAGGGTAAAGAGGCTGACCTCCAGCAGGGTAAAGAAAGACTGACTTCCAGCAGGGTAAAGAAAGCCTGACTTCCAGCAGGATAAAGAAAGGCTGACTTCCAGCAGGATAAAGAAAGCCTGACATCCAGCAGGATAAAGAAAGGCTGACTTCCAGCAGGATAAAGAAAGCCTGACATCCAGCAGGATAAAGAAAGGCTGACTTCCAGCAGGATAAAGAAAGCCTGACATCCAGCAGGATAAAGAAAGGCTGACTTCCAGCAGGATAAAGAAAGCCTGACATCCAGCAGGATAAAGAAAGGCTGACTTCCAGCAGGATAAAGAAAGCCTGACTTCCAGCAGGATAAAGAAAGGCTGACTTCCAGCAGGATAAAGAAAGCCTGACTTCCAGCAGGGGGAAGAAAGGCTGACTTCCAGCAGGATAAAGAAAGGCTGACTTCCAGCAGTGTGTGCATATCTGCGTACATGCGTGTGCTCCTGCATCTCTGTGTGTGCATGCATGCGTGTTCAATGTCTCTACGTACGTGTTTTGGTGTGTGTGTGTGTGCATGTCTGCGTATGTGCGTGTGTGTGTGTGTGTGTGTGTGTGTATGTGTGGGTGTGTGCATGTCTGTGCGTACGTGCTTGTGTGTGTGTGTGTGTGTGTGCTCATGTCTGTGCGTGTGTGTTTCTGACAGCACATGGCTTTTCTAAATGAGTGTGTGTGTGATTCTGTGAGTTTGAGAGCAGACTCTGAAATGGTTTGATCTGACCTTGTAAAAACTTTAGCATCATCTTGGGCGACTGAAGATTGGACTGCGTAGTTTCTCCTGCATCAATAAGTCCATATTTAAACTGTTAGAGTAAGTGAAAGTGGAAAAGGAAGGAAAAAGAGAGGGGGGAGCAACGCTGAGAATAAAAAAGTCTTGTGTATGCCTGGCAATTTTCTTGTCAGTGGCAGGGAGAATTATTTGATTTCTGAGTTACCTTAAAGCATTCGGCTAGCCAAATTGAGCCGTTGTTCTTCGCCCACTCAAGGTTATGGCAGAAAGTCGGTTTGATTTACATCTGAACTTGCCTTTGGCTGCTCTTTCTGGAACAGTATGTCTGCCACCCCCCCCCCCCCCCCCACACACACACACACACACACACACACACTGGAGGGCCTGCCTACTCTTTTGCTCCTGAGGACATCCGAAGCAGAAAGGTGTGCATAAAGAGTGTTGAAAAGGTTAACTGCCCAAAGTCTGATAAGTGTATATGTGCAACGTCTCGCACCAACACACTCTTTGGTTGTGGGTAAGGAACTCAGGATGAGGAGCCCAGAGGTGATTCTTGGAAATGGAGTGCTTCATTTAAACAGTATTTAAACAGCGTTTGAATTGTGACAATCAATTTCAAAAAGTTTGTATTTTTATCCCTACTTTTCAGATTAATTGTAATAATGATAATAGATATTATTATTAGTCGTAGTTATTAGAACACAGCTGATTACAGCCAGTTAGGTTCTATACCCTCTTAATCCAGATTGCATTGGCAGGGGCCCATCTGGGAATCAAACCTGCTTTACCCCCGCTTCTTAGTCACACTATATCAGACTTCAAAGCAAGAAATATATCTGTCATAGCACGCTGGTACAGCGCATCACAAAGGACAGAGGCAAAGGACAGAGGGTTTATATAAGTCTGACTGACACGCAGGTACGCACACAAACACACACACACACACACTGACCTTTGACACTCGGCCAGAATCGATGAGATTTTCTGCTCCCCCTCATCAGCCAGCAGACCAGTCTTGTGGCTTTTAATGCAGTGCTGCTAAATGAATTGAATCTAAATAAATAATATATCACTGAAAGAGGTGAGGATGTGCAGGTGTCAGCAATAGCAGCGCCAGACAATGCTTCTGCTTCTTGCTCCTCCCCCTGCTGCCTGTCAGCCCCGCCCTCGCCCTGGCCTGTCCAGCACCTCTGCCCCACAGGGACTTTTCTCAGAGGGGTTAGGGGCTGGGGGTGTCCCTAGAGTGGGGGCAGAGACTCTCTCTCTGTGAAAGCCCTGCTGTTTACTAGGAAGGTTCTCTGTGCAGGGAGGGATTTATTGAGTGATTGGCGGTTAGCGCCACTCTTTGTGATGATTGGTGGTTAACACTAGCAATCAAGACGAGATTAGTATTCATTAGCGTTTGGCATTTGGTAATTGAGGCATTGATAAGGACGCACGGCGATGCCGTGGAGCTTGGGTGGCTGCCCATGCAAGGCTTCGTCTTGGCAGGCGTTCGTCCTCGGAACAGTCTGTTTGAGCCAGCCGTTAGGAGCTTCCACCGAGACTTGCCTCCCGGCTCAAACAGGAGGCAGGATCGCCGATTGGCCGTCTCCGCCGGGCCTCGCTGCTAATTGGCACCCTGGTGCCATTACAGGAGATCTGAGGAGAGGCAGGTGACAGAGTAAATGGCTCCCTTCCGCAGTAATCTGTTTAGACGGTGTTCAAAATGCCTGCTAATGTGACCAATCCCGCAGCAGAGCCTTTATGGACACGGAACACCAAGCACGCCTCTCCTCAGCAGACTTAGAGCAGATGTATGAAATGAGACTCAGTCTCTAGATCCAGTGCACAGCGTCTCCATCCTGCACTATAGGCTGGAAATCATGGTATATGCAGTGGCTCCCAGCTGTTAGTTCACCATTTGAATATGCCATTATTCATTAGCTTGGCATGCATCCTTATCCATGGCTATTTACAGCACACAGCTTTCATATTATCATATTATCCATTTACTGAACTAAATATAGGTGCTCCAGTTAAGTGCTTTTCTCTGGCATACAATATAAATACCTGGAACTAAAACCTCTCACAAGACTAGTTCCTTTAAATAATAATACTAATAGTAATGGTGATAATGATAATTATTATTATTACAAAATCTCTATCGGTTTATACCTTTACCAAAAGCTACAAATTGCTAAACGTATCTCGTCCATAATCCATCCATTGTTTTTAATAGCTGACGGAATGCATTGGGCAGAGCACTGTGGGGTAGATGTATTATCTAGCGTAGCATGCAAACATGGCCTTACGCAGACGGGTTTTAAAATAGAATCTCTTTCTTACCTGTGTGATGTGGCCGCCTCCTGACATTTTGTCTTGGTTGGGGGAAGAAAAGAAAACGTGTCACGCTTTTTAGTGAGCTAACATCTAAAAATATGCCTGTTGTACAGCATTTTGAGGATAAGGGAAGCCGTTAAGTCGGTGGTTGGAAAAAGCCGTGAAAGGGCTCTTTCATAATAAGAGACAGCATGTGGGGAGCGCTGAAACAAACAGATTATCCCTGTTCTCCACATGGCTGCATAGATATCATCTGTTGCCTTGTGTGGGCTTTGATATAAAGTGCATGCTCTTAACCAGCGAGACAAAGGACGGCCGGCTAAGGAGGCGAGGCGCGCTGGCAACGGGATGCCACGCCACTGATCTCTCAAAACAGAGGACTCGTGTCCTTGGGGTGTTGAATTAAATAAGTTCAAGCAGAGTGTTCACGGGGGAACAGAGGGTGGGAGATTGTACAGGTCCCTGTAGACAATGGCACCGTCTTACACACAATTCAATACATGCCCCCAAATTCATGCACACACACGTATGCACAAGGCGCGCACACATATGCACATACGCACGCACGCACGCACGCGCAGGCACGCAAAAGTTCCTGTGGGTGTCAGTGGACATCTGGACAGTCTCCAGCCCTCTAAGGGTTAACCAGGCCTGGGTTTATAAAGATATCCTTCATACCACATCATGTCCTCTTGCTCTCAGGCATTATATGAGAGAATAACTCCCCAAGATTTCCATAACTGGCACTATATTACTCAGGGAAATGATACAATTCTCAGAGTTCAGTGGTAATTGTGGAGATAAGTTTAATACCCCGTCCCCATATTCCCTGTACAGCCAACAGATGAAAAGCCGGGTAATATAAATGAACAGAGAGAGAGGGGGAACCTTCACTGCCTGAGTTTAATGTCCTTATCTGTTTAGCGCAGTGCCTCTTCATGGTAAGCAGCCCTCCCCAGTATGCAAATGGCTGGCAATTGGGCAGAATGCGAATTAGCCGAACGTTAATTTCCTCCCAGAACATGTGCGGTTTAAATGTGTGTTATTAGCACGCCTGTCCGCGTGCCGCTGCAGAACGGAGCCTTAATTGGTTATACGACGGCTGGCTCTTTTTTTCTCCCTTTTTTTTTCCATTAGTGTTCTTTCTCCTCGACTGTTCATACCTGATTGGATCTCTTTCTTTCTGTGTGGCTGGCACACCTCTCTCTTGGTGGTGTACATATCTCTTTCTTTGTGGTTGGTACATCCCCTCTCTCTGTGGTTTGTACACCCCTCTTTGTCTGGTTGGTACATCCCTTCTCTTTGTGGTTGGTATGCCGGTCTCAGAATGGGGGGGGGGGGGGGGGGGGGGGGGGGGGGGGGGGGGGACATGGAAAAGGGAGCGTTCTACCAAGTCAAGATATTAATTCTGAGTAAAATGCAAAACTGAACCGAAGACAATGTTTCAAAGGTGATTATTATGAATACTATTGGTTGAGTATTATGCTTATTATTAGTGATACAGAAGAATGATTTCTGTAGACATAATATTCGGAAATTCTCAGTGTGCCTGAGTGAGCATGTAAAATAGTTCTGTGTATGGAACTGCATTCAGAAAGCAAACTAAATTAATTAACGTGAAAGCAGCTGGTTATAAATTAATATGAGCACTGCATGTACTGATTGGGTGCAATGTACCTCATGGCAGGAGGGTGGTGGCATTAATTGTGCGTGCGTGCGTGTGTGCATGCGTGCGTTTGTGTGCGTGTGTGCGTGTGTGCGTGCGTGTGTGCATGCGTGCGTTTGTGTGTGTGCGTGCGTGTGTGCATGCGTGCGTTTGTGTGCGTGCGTGCATGATTGTGTGTGTGTGTGTGCGCGCGCGCATGCGCGCATGCATATGTGCACACATTTGTGTCTTTGCGTATTTGTGTGTATGCAGTTATGTGCGTTTGTGTGTGTGCATGTGTGTATGTGTGTCTATGCATGTCTGTGTGTGTGCGTGTGTTTGTTTGTGTGTGTGTGCGTGTGTGTGTGTGTGTGTGTGTGTGTGTGGTGTGGTGTGTGTGTGTGCGTGTGTGTGTGTGTGTGTGTGTGCGTGTGTGTATGCGTGTGTGCGTGCTTCTGTGTGCTGCAGACCTCCATGGCTGTGTGCTTAATCAGTTCCCTGTGGTCTCTTACCTGACCCACCTCCCACCCTACAAAGCACACAGCAGCCCACCGTTGAATCTCCCTCAGCTTCTCAATGCTCTCATCTACGCATGGGACGATAGGAGAATTTCATGTCACGATTATCCTGGCCAAAATAATTGCAATTCACGATATTATCCTGATAATCATCAAAATATGCTTAAAACTCTTAAATGGCACTAAAACATACTGGAATCACTTTACCTTACATTTAGTTAAGAAACAAATATATTTATTGCATCATAGGACACATAGTATCTTTTTTTTGAGAACATCCTTTTTAGTGAAAAACAAACAAGGACAGATTCAGACTCTCGCCAACACCCAGCAGGTAATCACAATGAGAGAAAAAAATAATTTAGAAAAAGAATCTACCTATCAACCTGATGTCCAAGCATTCACATGGTTCAATTAGGTATGTGTTGTAAATGCACAGTTAATTAATAACTTGTTTTGTTTTCAGATCACACAGAGGTACAGCAAGGACAGCAGAATGAATGCAAAAAAAAAAACAATCTTAAATAAGGTAATCATAAATTATAAGTGTAAATAAAGGATAAATAAATAAATAAAAAATAGCAACATTGTGTGAGTCTGTTCTTTAAATAGAATAAAGTCCACTGGCATTGTGGCATAGAGTTCAAGTCACTCGTGAGGATATTTACGCTCATGTGAGGATATTCACGATTATCCCGATAATGGAAATTCACCACGATAAAATTATCTTGAGAGTTTTTATCCCGATAAAAGATAAAATCTTATATCCTCCCATCCCTACTCTCATCTGATCTGGGACTTCTTTGGAACAGAATCTCCTTATTATCTACTACATATGGCTTATGCTTATACATATATTTATGAAGAGATTAACTCTATCATGTTTATTCCCAATTATAAGCATAAATATCAGTTTTTATCCCGTGCTGGCACTTCTGTCCTTGAGCGCAGTGGTCTCAGATTGCACGTGCCTTTGGAAATGGTTCCAACTGAAAGTAATATTTAACCCCTTATCTATCACCACCTTTTTTGAGCACAAGCCCAAAAATAAAATGGTTACTCTTCTTGAACCCCTTAGACTACAGGCTCTTCTGTAAGGTAACCCTTGGGATTGTCAGAGTTACTCTGTGTTACAGAAGCAAAGTAGCAGAAGCTCAAACATAGTGGAAGTGTAATTTTTTTTCTTTCCTTATATATACCGATCAGCCACAACAGGGTTTAAGGGTTGTTTCTCCTGACAAAATGACTTACAGCCAGTTCGCCAACCGTGTATTCCATACTGTTCCAGTGTAATTTACAGCTAAATCTAGTCCCACCCCCCAATTCCCATAGAGATCCATTCAAATGCAGAGACGTTATAGTATCGCTTGTAGGAGTACCAGAAAATAAGATATCAAGAGTCTTTTGATATTGTTGGGTCACAGACATCAGGAATTCATGGCATGCAAAGGATATGCGACCAAATATTAAAAATGATTACTTTATTCTACATTATGTTAAACTGTTGTCATCAATTTTTTGATGCCCATAAATGGGTGGGACTATGTACTAAAGGTTCTATAATTTCTAAATGGTTCATCCGATATGGATGAAAATACCCTCAAATTATAGCTGACAGACTGCACTTCAGCCTCATTGTCATTGTATCCTTTCAAACTCAGTGCTAGAGTACAGAACCAAAATAACAAAAAATGTGTCACTGTCCAATGAATTATGCTCTTTGCTAGGATAAGGATACCGACTTCAAAGTTATTTGTGTAGTCTATAAATTTCAGAGGAAAACATAGAAGGTACGGAGTCATCATCTTGATTGAGTCTGGTTTGTGTCATGTTGCAAAATAAGGAACCGTTGTCGCTATAACATTGGGATTGTAAAATAGTTTATAGAGGTATAATTGTGAGGTTTAACACTTTCAAACAGTATATTGTACAACGAGAGTATTTAAAAATTTTACTGGAAAAAAACTAAATTAATGCAAATAAACCAAACCACTTGCGGCCTGAATAAGGCCCGTGCTAGTTAAGGAGTTAATGTCATTTGTTTTTGAGGAATAATGAAGTAATATACATGCGTATGTTCTCTGGAGGCATAACGTAGCTGTGCAAGCTGCTTTGGAGTTACTTGAAGTGTATTTTCTTGCTTTTGACCTCAAACCACCAAAATGTGATTTAACTGCGGCTAGCCTTAAGCCATAAATTTTCATATGCCTCAGAGCCAGGTAATTAGCCAGGAGAGGGCTGCACAAGGCACTTTCTAATGTCAATAGCTCTTAGGTTGGCTAGGCAACGGATTTCAAGTGTTGACTGAGAATGCAGCCTTATGCTAACAGTTTGTGGCGGGGGAATTGGGTTTAGTGAATGTCTTAGTTAAAACCATTCTCAAAAAATATGCAGAAAAGACATTTATGACAAGTATGGTAGCGTACAGTAAGTTTGCCAAGTATGGCACCCGTATCTTCAAGCTGTAGCTGGGTTCATTTTTGCATTTGGAAAGTGTGCACATTAGCATGTGAGTTCATAATGGGTGATCATAGCTTGACTCATGCTGCATGCAGGCTAATGTATACACACAAATCGGATCTTGCCTGTACTGCATTTTATGATGTAGAATATATGGTATCGGGCCCATACAGTGAGGTTCTTATATAATGTTCCCACTCTGTTGTCCTAATTATTATGGCCTAAACACTTATTTCAATAAATTTTGAAGTGTTTTAATGATTCAGTCGTGCAACCACAGATCCTGTCTTGTGCTTGGAGATGCCTCTTCATCCATCAGATGCATAAAATGTGAATGTTTTCAGCTTTAGGGAAAGAGAATGTACAGTATAAGGGCATGGAGTATCTGGTGTGTCAATGGAATCTGCATGCTTTTGAGTCGCAATTGCATTTTATAGTATTATTGCAATAATAGTTTTAATTTGTTTTACTCTGTTCTATCCTTATGAAAGTCATGAAGGAGCATGCCAAAATGCCAGTAGTTCAGTCTTCAATTGTTTTTATGTTTGGTTAGCATATCAAAAATAAGTTCTATTCAAATGTATGTTAATTAAAAGGTAGGCTTATATACCCAGATGGACAAGATTATGTGGAGAGGACTGGTGGATTACATACATGTCGGCTGGTTGGATTTCTCCAGATTTATATTTCAATTGTAATCTGTGGTGAGCGCGGTTCATTCCTAATTAAATCACAGCACCATGACTCACAATGATAAGCAGATGAATTAATTCAATTTGAACTTCGCGGAGAGTCATTTTTGAGTTAATCCACTCTAAATAAAACATGCTATCAGCAAGATGGTCTGTTGATAGCCGGTGATGAATGTGTGGCCTTATCTCAACAATCGCATTAATAACAGCCCGCTCGTTCTATGTGCACTTGCACTCTCTCGATGTGTGTGTGTGTGTGTGTGTGTGTGTGTGTGTATTTGATAAGAAAATTCAATTTCACCCCCCTTTTTGCAATTCAGTTGATAACGACTTTGGAATGGCCATTCCAGACATCAATGCACGTTAATCGTGAGAATATTCTGCAATGTATTTATAACGAGTTGTATTGTATTGAGTATTTCAAAAGCAGAACAAGAAGAGACAATGCTGGGTGCCTCAGAAACAGAGATATTAAATGGTCCAAGAGCTTTTTCTAGCACTTCTCCCTTTTAGCACGTGTTTGAAAGGAATGATTTAATGGCGCAGCCTGGTACTGGAAGACAAGCCTTTCTAGATGCTTGGCAAGGTTGTATAGGGCTGTAAGAAATCCAGCTATTCAATCCATGCCGATTTAAAAAAAAAATAAAAGGTTGATATCTTAGGTGCCGCATGGCCATAATTACCTGGCGCACAGGTATGATGAGGTCATTTACAGAAAGGTTTTTTTTCCCCCACCTGGGCTCTGGCAACCTCCTTAACATCGCCAGTATTTTGGACAAGTGGCTTTAATGGAGGTTCAGTGATGTTTCGTCTTTTTCTTTTCTCCAGTTGTATGTGAACATCTATTTTCCAGAGTACCAGCGGGGTACACTATAAAGCAGGAACCCAGAACAGCTCTCAAATCTCAGATTTGGGAAGGTTCCGGTTTTTACCTGGTGCAGTTATCCAGCGAACTCAGTAATCCTGCTTCATAGTACACCCCCCTAATCTCCAGTGACTGGTGTTTTCTGTACTTTTCTTTAAAAATGTATCATCTGTGCCGTACAAAAAGAAGAGTTTTGCTTGCCCTCTGCACATTGGCTTGACCACATTCTGCATAAGGAGTGAATTATTTAAGGAAAACAGAATATGAATACTGCGTCCGATATATTGTTGTGTCTGTAAGCTCATACAGTGAAGCTTAATTTCACAAGAGATTAGAGTTTACAGACTCAAATATGTAATAATGCCAAATGGCATTTAATTGTAGCAGTGTGAGTTTTCAGCTGTGAAAGGACTCTGGACCTACTCCTCTGTGAAAGTAAACAGCTGATTGAAATTAGAATTTACAGTACATTCATTTGGCAGACGCTTTTATCCAAAGTGACGTACAATAAGTGCGTACAAAATAATGACCAGGTCATTGAAGCAACTACAAACAGGTCAGATAAAGTACATTTCTATCATAATGTAGCAGCTATCCATAGACATGAACATTGAGCCTAGTACACACAGTAAGCTATGGCTAAGTCAGTAAGACATGATAAACTACGACGTCACAAAAACAAGAATTAAGGTACAGGATACAAACAAAAAACAAGAAACAAATGCTCTGTGCAAATGGTACTAGATTGGTGGATCAGGCAAGGTAGTCTGAAGAGGTGTGTCTGCAGGCCACGACAGAAAGCAGGACCAGTTTGTAGAGGAATACGGCGTTTGTTCCCCCACTGGTGAGCAAGGAGCTAATTTAAGACTCTGCATTAGCGAAGAGTATAAGACTCCTTGAAATTAGAATTTAAGACTGCATTAGACCAGAATATAAGACTGTGCTTTAGATTACAGTACACACACACACACACACACACACGCACACACACACACACACACACACACACACACACACACACACACACACACACACACACACACACACACACACACACACACACAGATGTATATAAATGAGCATTCTTTTCTAAAGGTCTTTTGATGTGTTTGTAGCTAAATTGCTTTGTTGTTTGAGCGCCCCATTAAGTTGGCTACTTCAGGTCCTCAGTCTGGCCTGTTCCAGGCTGCAGAGCTAGGCTTTACCTCCCTTCACACTTCATCTTTCTGTGCAGGTCTTATCTTTGGGGTGCTCATAAAAGTGCAGTGCAGGTTTGGGATGTGTATGACTGCTGCAGGACACGCGTCTCACCTCAAAATAGGTGTACTTCTGTGCAGCGTGGCTTAAACAACCCCCTGCCCCTCCCCCGCTCATTCTGGGTTTTATCACTGCGGTTGTGTTAGCTAACTGGACACAGAAACGGGCGTGTCTGTGAGCCACATCTGTGGAAAATCCTGTTTTTATTGGCGGACGTAACTTTGCCGTGCCGGTTCAACGCCTTTACAGCGTCACGCCGCGGTCATACCCGCCGGTTATGCAACCCACACGGTAAATGGCGCGATTTTACGGATGGAATCCGCCCGGAAAGCACGGGCCGTTTCACCGGCATTGTAACCGCCGATTGCTTTTGCGTTGCAGCTGGATATGTAGGGAGGACACAGACCCAGATAAAATTGGAGAAGAGCATGTGTGGGTTGTTGCTTTAATCTGCCACGCCCTGCAGTGCCTACTGCCAGCAGGTGGGATAACCATTCTCTCATCACCTTGCTTCGCACATGGAGAATAATGAGATCCCCCCACCACACACACACACGCACACACGCACACGCACACACGCACACGCACACACACACACACAGCGCCCCACTGCACAAACTCTCCAGCTGCCAGACCTGTACATTTCTTATCTCTATCAGGAGAGAACAGAGGGGGCGAAGAGGAGGAGATGACAGAGGGAAAGAGATACTGTGAGAGAGAGAAATAGAAAAGGGAATTAAAGGGAAAGACAAAGATAAAGAGGTCAGCTCTATTACCAGTACATGCAGAATAAATATTATTGATGGAAGCCTCTAATCTTTTTTCACACACAAACACATTAATTGGACAGTACTGTTTGTACACCATCATTGAGGTACAGAGGGCAGAGGGCAATTATTATTGAGGTATTTTATGGGGGGGACAGGGTGGTGGACCACCCCCCACCCCCCGGACTGTTATAAAGGGATTCTGAGGAACGCACTCTCTCAGATGGTAACTGAGGCATTGTGTAACATGCTCTGTTTTTTAGTCTGAACTTAGGCAGTCCCCAGAGTAAAAGCACTATTTCCTGTCTTTGCTGAGTGTGAGTTCAGCTCTGTTTCAGCACCAGCACCTTCCACTTTTCCCCTCCTCTCCACTCCCAAGTTTAATCGATGATTATGCCACTCTTCCTCTCTGTTCCCCCTCTCTTTTCTCTCCCAGTTTTCCCCCTCCGAGGGCTGTAATTAATTTCCTTCCTACTTCAAAGGGCTGGAATTAGAGCTCTCATCCAGTCAGGTCCCCCAGGAGCTGCTGAAGGAGGGTCAGAGCTGGCAGAGCCAGGGAAGGATCCAAACACTGCCCCCTACCTGCCGTGCCAGAGTACTGCATAGCAATCAATGAGACAGCTCCCTGCTTTTTGCAGCTTTGTAAATTCTTAGTCTCAATTAAAACATAATTTTTGCCTGGAGTTCTGGTATATAGCTTGACACCGAAATGAAGACGGTACCAAGCGATAACTCAATCTCATACTAAGCAGGGTTACAAAACTACTTACAGTATTTTGAATTAAGCTCACTGTGTTCCTTTATAAGAAGGCCTAGCTCTGATTTTCTTGGCGGATTTTCTTTTATAGTTTATATACTTTGATATTTGTGGTTTGTTGGGCCTATTTGTAATGTGTTGGTAGGTGTCTCGTCCGTCTGTATTTTGTTGGGTCAGGTTACAGTGTTATGAGTTATTTTCAACATCGTGTGACCTTTTCTTTGGCTCAAATAAAAAGTCATAATGTGGCCATGTTGTTTTATCCCCGTTACATGTTTTATCCCCGTCTGTCTTTGGTAAATAGCTTTTTATTCAGTTTTTGCACTATTCAGTTGGAGAAGGAGAGGGAGAAATCACTCAGGGCTCAACAAAAGGGGGAAAAAAAACACTACTGGCCTTTATCACAAGATTATTGGTGGGAAGATTTAATTTAACATTTCAGCCATGCTAGATAAACAAATTTAGAGTTATTTTGGATGATACTGTATTCCCATATTGGCTTGGTATGAAATAAACAGGAATCAAATGTGTCACATTTTTGCCGTGTATATCTAAGTACATACTCTTCTACTTTACATGCAAAGGAATGTGTTGATGGAAAAATACGTATTAAAAATGAGTTATCGGGCGCATTATCTTGTGAAGCATATACAGTGTGTAAAATGCTGCTACAGTCCAAGGACATTTCAGCTCCTCTGTTGGCACACACACACACACACATAGTGATGACAGTTTTATGTAATCCTGGCCTTCACATTAACCCATAATGATTGATGTGCAGCTAAAGTACTCCATGACAGGACTGGTTACTGTTGGGCAAATTGCATATCTTAGATGACGCAGTCATTCATTCTGAAAATAATGAATGTGACAGCTATTGTAAGGAAAATCTCTGAAAATGAAATAATGATTTAATCAGTGGGAAATGTCTGTCTATTCACAGAGAGAGTCATAGTCCCTTAGCACATCTCTGATTTCCATGCAGGTGAAATAATCATTCGGCATGCTGTGTATTCAGTAGATGTGAATCTGTTAATGCAGATCCTTTACTGCTTATATAGAATATATCATTCATTGATGTAAAACGGAGGGGAAAAGATTCTCTTGCTCTTTTGTTTGGTTGGCGGTGTAGCATAATGGTTAGGGAGCTGGGCTTGTAACGGCAAGGTTGTAGGTTTGATTCCCAAGAGGAGCTTTATACCCTTGAGCAAAGTACTTAACCTGAATTGCGTCAGTAAATATCCAGCTGTATAAATGGATTATATATAAAAAGAATGTGACTCTGGATAAAGAGCATTTGCTAAATACCTCAAATGTAGGCATGTTGCCTGCAGAGCACTTTTGTAGCCCCGGGAACCTTAAAATAACCATCCTTTGTCTAAGAACCATTACGAGGTAAAACAAAATTGCGTTGTAATTATAAGAAATCTTATTTTTGGCTCACACAAAGGTAGCCGGCCAATTTGCGAGCAAAATAATTGCACAATCGCTCTCCTTCGCTTTTACCTGAGGCATCTTTCAGGCATTTCGTTGACTGGTTGGTATTTAAGAAGCAGCTTTTTGCCACAGCATGCAAAGGGACTTGCTAGTGCTGCTAAGTAGTGTGTTAGGCAGCCAGCAATCCTGGTACTTATCCAGAAATATAATGATAAAAATCACTGGACTGTGTTCCTTCTGATGCAAGTAGGCTTCAGAGAAAGGGAACTGGGGGAAAAATAACCCAGCCTCTGGTCTCAGAAGCTGTACCAGTGATCTGACCAGTGATCAGAGGTTAGTCCGTCTACGCGTTGATATTATGTCAAAATTGCAAATTTGTATTGTTAGATTGTCATCCTGCAAATGCAGGACAAGGGAAAAAAATTTTTTCCCTTTAATATTCTACTTGGCCTCTGGACCATTATCATGGTATTCATTACTTCCATATATACGTACTGCCTGGCCAAAAAAAAAAGTTGCAGTTGCACCCATCATGCATAGTGCCCACTGTACAAGCCTCTTGAGACAGTGTTATGATCTGGGGTTGCTTCAATTGGTCAGGTCTAGGCTCAGCAATCTTATGCAGCAATAAAATGAAGTCAGCTGAGTACCTGAATGTACTGAATGACCAGGTTATCCCATCAATGGGCATATTCCAGGACGACAATGCCAAGATTCATCGGGCTCAAACTGTGAAAGAGTGGTTCAGGGAGCATGAGGAATCATTTTCAGTCCTGACCTTAACCCCATTGAAAGTCTTTGGGATGTGCTGGAGAAGACTTCACGGAGTGGTTCGACTCTCCCGTCGTCAATACAAGATCTCGGCCAAAAATTAATGCAACTCTGGACAGAAATAAATGTTGTGACGTTGCATAAGTTTGTGGAAACAATGCCGCTGTAATCAAAGCTAAAGGCGGTCCAACAAAATATTAGAGTGTGACTTTTTATTTGGCCAGGCAGTGTAGTAGTTTTAAAATGGTATACTATGATCAAGATGGTTTGTTCATACGACATAAAAACCCTGTAGAGTTTTGTGGTGGTGTAGTTTCCTGTCTGGCCAATATGAACAGCAATGGATGTGTCCCGTCCAGTGTCAGGATGTATACGTTTGCCTCAGTCTCACCGTGGTACTTTATTCCAAGTGTGTATAAAGGGAAGAAAAAACACTGATTAAAAAGTGACAGTTGTTGAAAAGATGATAGTTCTCTCTGAAAGAAGCGACAAACCGCAAAGACCCCACAAGACTCTTTTGATGCCTGAATTAACCTCAATGGAGATGCTTTATTTCCACACGTGGCGCATATGCGAGTCACTGAGATAACCGCCTGCGCTGACTGTGACTGCGTTTAGTGAGGCGGGCGTGATGAGTTGTGAAACAGGATTTTCCGTTTCATAAACAGTGGCGTGTGCAGAACGGGAGGTTTATGCCTCGGTGGGCGACTGGCTTGGCTGAAGCTGGGCTGTCTGCTGGCTGTTCGCAGACATTTGTCTCTTTGTTTTAACGGCGTCTTGGTTTGGCTGTAATTCGGTACACTCCCCGAAGGTTTTCTCTCTCCCTCTCCAGCTCTTTGAAATGGAAATGTGGGGGCTAGGAGTGTACACACACACACACACACACACACACTTCTGCCTTTCCCTATCTTCTGTGGATCCAAACTACTTCTGTTGGGTTCACTTTGCAGGTGTGTGCCTGTGCGTACATGTGTGTGTGTGGAAGAATGTGCATGCATGTGTAATTTGGTACAGCTCAGTGTTATATATGTGCATGTATATTTGTGCCTGCGTGGGGGGAAATGACTGCTGCTTGACGTGTGCTGGGTTTAAAGAACCAAAGTAAGTTAGTCCAGTCATTCGCTGAAGTGTCAGGAGCCACTCACCTGAATGAAAATCTCACTGTTATGGTGAAGAGGAGAATAGAAGGAGAGGGAGGTGCTGGCTGAGAGAAGGGGGGCGTGGCTTCTCTGCCATCCCTGTCGCTGGGACAACCAACCAGCGTTTTCCAAAGTGACAGCCCCCATGGCGGTGCAGTACGGACCACCATATTGAAGGCTGATTGGATCAGCACCCCCTGGTGTTGGGGTGCCTGGAAGGGTTACAAAGCAGGCTTTTCATCCCCCTCCCAGTGTCTGAGTCTCGTAGTGTTTTTTCACCAGAGGGACGGGCATAGCCAAACCCCCAGATAACTGGGAGCAACTGTATATGCGTACGTGCATGCATGTGCCCTCCTGCATGCATCTCGTGTGTGTCTGTGTGTGCGTGTATGCGCGTGTGTGTGTGCATGCGTGGGCCTGACCACCATGCGTAACTGTTTGGGGGAAACTTGTTATTTTCTGCTAATGAGCAACTGCCAGTTGAGAGTCTGTTATCAGCCCCCATGCTGTTTCTCAGGCCGTTGTCCTCTGTGAAATTGTGCGCACACTTCATTAGTGCTGAAAACCCCAGTGCATGCTTCTACATTGTGCTTCACAATGTCAAGGTGAATTGAATATGACACACAACCATATTCTGTTTTGAATTCTAATGTTATGCACTGTACCCCATGTTTACAAATGAAATAGGAATAGAAGTCCCACATTTCATACATTAGTGCACGTAAATAGACTGCGAATACATAATAAGAACCTGGAAGATCTTAGCGAGCCATCTGAACATGAACCGTGAAACACAATCTGTTTATTGACAAAGAGCTTCGATTGGACTTTGAAGTGTGACCGAGTCAAATGCTGAAAATGTTCATGATAAAATGTTGCACAAATGAAAGGACAAACGAAAATTGTGTCACTGCCTGAATACTTTCCGTCCCCACTGTATATATACTATTTTCCTATTGAACACTATGGAAAAATAGAAGAAGAAACCCTTCAAGTTATCCATCCATATCTACTGCATTTCTGGCAGCAGAGTGATGGTTTAAGGCTTGTTTGATACGTCAGACCCTTGATGACTTACAGCCATTTAGCCAACCATGTGTGCCATACTGTTCCAGTGTAATTTATAGCTAAATCTAGTCCCACTCCCCAATTTCCATAGAGATCCATTCAAATGCAGAGATGTTATAGTATTGCTTGTAAGAGTACCAGAAACTAAGATTATTTTGATGTTGTTGGGTCACAGACATCAGGAAGTCATGGCATGCAAAGGATATGCGACCAAATATTAAAAATGATTACTTGATTCTTTATATAAATGCAGGGGTGCCAATAATTGTGGTACACGTGGTTTTGTTAAAAATAATTATTTTTTGATGAGGGATTTTTTTTTCTCATAATAAATGTATTTCAATTAAAGGTTGGATTTTTCAAATTTTTTCAGTGTGAGATTAAGCTAATTCACCAAAACGGTGAATTTTTTATAACCCTTTTAACTCATCTTTACCAGGGGTGCCAATAATAGTGGAGGGCACTGTATGTATGTACATGGTAACAAACAATATATAAATTTAAAGGAGATATCAGACATCACACCACCACTGTGGACATGCTGCTCCCCATTTTTGTGAGCCATGATGCTGAAGTTTTGATTGGCGAGAATAGATTTGGCAGCCATTTTACACCTGAATATGCATTTGTTGTCATGTGTTGTAAGGTCCCAGGTGGAAGGTTTGCACTTTGCTGTTCAAACTAGCAGATGAAAAAACCTTGATATGTCACAGATTGATACATGCTGTATGTGCCTGTCAGTTCATGAAGATGATGGTGGCTCAACTTGAAAAAAAATTACCTGTCAGCATTGACCTATGAACCAATCATGGTCAGTAAACATGTTCTCATGAGGATGGTGCTGGCAAGCTAACATTAGAAATTGATGTTTGGCTAGCCTGCTGTTTCACTGTACGCACATGGTTAATATTGAATATGCTTCATTTATTTTCATAAACCTGGGAAATACACCACCATATGTTTTTTGACGATGCTGTTATCCAATTGGATGCTACTCATCCAATTCGAAATTGTCTCCCCAAATTTAAGAGAGGGAGGAAGGATGCTGATCTCATGAGATTCTGGTCCATACGCCGATTGCAACATGTGAATTATATCCAACTGGCAGACCGTTGGTTGAAAGTCACATGACCATATAACCTCTATTATAAACAGTGTGCAATTCATGTGTGAGTAGGAGAGTACATTATCACAGTGAGCCTTCATTCCTGAAGGTCCTTAGGACGAGCATTAATCCACTGCTAATGTTTCTGATAAGTGTGGTAGGCGCACTAAACGGGCCTTCCGGGTAGGTATAGGGATATCAGACTCGTGAAAATGGTTGATTCCTTCCCAGAGAAATCCTCAGCAGTGCGCAGATAATCTCATTAGCAATGCATGCATTCCTTGACTTGAGGCATTTCCACATATATCTATTTTTATTTTGATATACCTTTAACCCCTTTCTGTATCTTAATTTCTTAATCATTTACAACAAAAAAAGAAAAACACGGGCAGGTATATGGGGGCAAGAATACACACGTACAAACGCACACCAAACAGCGGGTTCAAAACAGGTCTCAGATGAAGTACGTGATGGCATATGCAGTGAGAATAGAAAAAGGCTTTTATTTCATACTAGTGACAAGTGGGTCTTTAATCCTTTTAATTAGGCTTCTTGTATGGAATGCTCAGTTACCTTACAAGTTGAGTCCAGCCATATTCTCAAATACCACAACTGAAAGGACTCAAGATAATGGCCCTATTTAAATTGGGGAAGGCTATACCTCCAGATTATTTCATTATGTAGGATGCTGTGAGCTCCACAATGAATTCTCCATCGCTTCTTGTTCCACGTAATTTGGCAGAAGGGAAGAGAATCCTAGATGAGATAAAATTAACAAGAGGCAGGATATTAATTTTAATTTCTGAAAGCTTGCCTTGAAAAGTTTCAAAGGTCAACATTTTGCTGAATCCTTCTAGACGCTCTCAATTATAGCTACTTTAAATCCTTAATGATACAACTAAGTGCAGAGCACATTTAACATGTGAACATGTCGGAAACTGAAAGGGGAGATTGGCGAATAGATCTATTAAGAGGCATTCAAATTGTCTTTGAATTAAAATAGCTTGATTTAATTATGCCAACTGAATACAAAGTGATAAAGATGAAGGGAAAGCCCACTGCGATGTTTACACAGTAGGGTAAACCAGTAAGTAGTGTCCTTGAATACCATACACTATTAACTGCTGTGTCCGTTCATACAAACAAGGTCATTGTTTGAATTGTGCCTTTCCAATTGAGACATCATCAAGCCTGTATTAATTACCTAACAGAAGATAGTTGTGTTAAAAAAAATAGCAGTACAACATCAGTAACCTGATGAACCACTGTTATTAGTAGTAGTGATATTTCTGCATGGCAAATAATTTACTTGTAGATGTAATAGTGTAATAGAAAAACAACAGACCCAACTGTCATGACATGCACGCTGCTTGTTCTGAGTAATTGACTCATTCATTGAAAGGGGCGTGTTCAAAATAATAGCAGTGGGGAGTTTAATTAGAGAATTCATTCATTCTGTGAAAAAACAGGTGTAATTAATTGTCCTTTATTAAGGAAGAAGGGAAGCAAATGTTTCACACATTGTTATAAAATATACTTATTTGAATTGCTAAGTAAAATGGGCCGTTCCAAACATTGTTCGGAGGAACAACGTAATTTGATTAAAAAGTTGATTGGAGAGGGGAAAACGTATAAAGAAGTGCAGCAAATTATAGGATGCTCAGCTAAAATGATCTCAAATGCTTTAAAATGGCAACAAAAACGCGAAACACGCGGAAGAAAACGAGCAACTACTGTTAAAACGGATCGAAGAATAGTCAGAATGGCAAAGATTCAGCCAATCATCACCTCCAGAAAGATCAAAGATGATATAAAATTACTTGTAAGTGCTGTTACAGTCAGAAGATGTTTGATCGAAGCTAAGCTATCAGCAAGAAGCCCCCGTAAAGCACCATTGTTGAAAAAACGGCATGTGCAGAATCGGTTAAAATATTCCAAGGAACACATCGATTGGCCCAAAGAGAAATGGCGTAACATTCTGTGGACTGATGAGAGTAAAATTGTTCTTTTCGGGTCTAGTGGTCGTCAACAGTACGTCAGACGACCCCCGGGTACTGAATTCACGCCACAGTACAGTGTGAAGACAGTGAAGCATGGTGGCGCAAAAATCATGGTATGGGGATGTTTTTCATACTACGGTGTTGGGCCTATTTATCGTATACCAGGGATCATGGATCAGTTTGAATACATCAAAATACTTGAAGAGGTTATGTTGCCGTATGCCGAAGAGGAAATGCCCCTGAAATGGGTGTTTCAACAAGACAACGACCCCAAACACACGAGTAAGCGAGCAACATCTTGGTTCCAGACAAAAAGGATTCAGGTAATGGAGTGGCCAGCTCAATCCCCCGACCTCAACCCCATTGAAAACTTGTGGGGTGACAATAAAAATGCAGTTTTTTGAAGCAAAACCCAAAAGTTCACAGGAACTGTGGAATGTAGTTTGTTCATCCTGGGTTGAAATACCTGTTTCTAGGTGCCAGAAGTTGGTTGACTCGATGCAACGCGGATGCGCAGCAGTTATCAAAAACAATGATTATGCAACTAAATATTAGTTCATAAATTTAAAGTGAAGTTAAATCTTGAAAAATGTCTGAAGAGAAAAGTGTCAACACTGCTATTTTTTTGAACAGATTAATATTCCTTTTCTTTGCTTCCTGTAAAAGAATAACGCAGACTTGATAAAATTTGTTAATGCTTTGATTTGGAATTGAATGTAATGTTTCCACTACATTTGAAATATGGAACTAAAAGCGATTAAAAAATATTTGCACTTTATTCACTTTTTTTAACGCACTGCTATTTATTTGAACACAACTGTATGTAAAGCAGATGGTCATGTCTGCTTGAATCCTCTAAACCTACACAGTTATTTTGATTAATTATTGATAGCGGAGCTTTGTGACGGTAAATGTTTATATGTGAATATTAATGAGTTCAAGTCATTAATGATTTCAGTCCACTCATTTAATTCCGCCAAAGCCGCTGCAGAACTTATATGTTAATTGTGCAATTAAGCAGACGTTTAGTGAGTACGTACCCTTTCCAGTCCACAGGGCATTTTTAGCGGGGGGTGCATGGTGTGAATATAGTAGGCTATCGCCACATTTTCCCAGACAGACAGCCGCTGCCTTTTGAGGGACGGGGCTCAGAGCCTTTGTGAGGACCACTTTGTGAGGACCAATTGGAGTCCCTCCGCCTTGGGCAGGCCCCTCTCGCCTGTTTTTGCCATGTGGGATTATGCGCTGTCTTCCCCTGCCGGCGGCGTCACTACGCTCTGTGCTTTGTCACTTTTCCGCACCTTTTTCTTTGAAGTGATATGGATGGTTTTCACGAAAGCGTCCGAACCTCTCAACAGCACAAGGCTGTAAAGTGTGAATGCTTGAATACTTGGTGGGTACAGCGTCAGCGGTTATTCAGGATCTTTTCACCTCAGGTGTTTGTCACTATGTGTGTTCGGTTGGAGAGGGGAGGGGGAGATGAGGGGGCAGGGCCTGTGGGGGCCTGTGGGGGCAGAGTGCCTTTGTGTGTGTCTGTTGGGTTGGGGTGGCGGGGAGGATCTGGCTGTATATACTACTGCTTTTATTAGCCTAGTTGGATGTATTGATATTTTTTTCCTAAGTCCTTCTGATGAGTCGGCTAAATGTGTGTATATAAGCGTGTGTGCGTGCGTGCGCATGTGCATTTGTGTGAGAGATGGATACATTGTCAGGACATACGTATCTGTCAGCGTGGTAAAAATGGCCTTCGGTGTTCAGTGTGATGGGTGACACAGGCTTCTGCTGCATTTGCTCTGAAGACAGAACTGCTGGGTGGGAACGCCTAGGGAAAAAGAGGGCGGACGGTGGGGGTGGGGCATCTCACAGCGACTCTCTGACCAATAAGCCTATGACGAGGCTAGTCAGAGGGGACTTTCATCACAAAGTGCAGAAAGGATGACCCCCAAAACGGAACTTATGACCCTGGAGGTACAGAGCCCCCAGAACACTGTCATAAAGAGTCCTCTGGTTGAAATAAATCACTGCAGGAGATACCCGGGTTAGCTCAATGAATTGCCCACCAGGGTTTGCAATGAATCTTAATTTGGCTGTGAGATGTACATTTCAATCGCATGGATCTCCACTGTACATGGTTGTGCCTGGTCTGTGCTGATGGCCAATGCGCTGATTGTACGGATGAACTGAGGGCTTCTGGTGTCTCTTTCTGGGGTTCTTGTCAGTTTTGAGTTGTGCTGCATCGTGGCCTTTGTTTTGAAGCTGCACAAACATACGTAACTCAATGAAGAGCAGTCTTTTCAGCTTACCGTAATACAGAGCTTACAGAGTGTCATTGATTTAAAAAATAAAATAAGTTACAAACTTTTAGTTTTTGCCATATTTTTGACCATACTACGAGGACTGTGACAACTATCATGGGCAAGTCTTTCCGAATATAAAAAGCAAGGTACTCGAATGTCGAGGGGTTTTATTACAAATAGACTAGATAATTGCTTCCTTCCTCAATCGAGGATCACAAACTCAGCTCTCAGGCAATGGGCTGAAGAGTGCGGCTGTAGAACAGTATGGTCTCCCCTCGATAATTCCCACTAAGACAGGACCAGCACAATCTTCGCTCGGGATAGCAACCAGCTCCTTCTTGTTCCTTTTATTTGTTCAAGTTTTAGTTATTTTCCTTAATTCAATTCAATTCAATTTTATTTGTATAGCGCTTTTTACAGAGAACTGTCACAAAGATGCTGCACAGGGAAACAGAAGGAAAATTGAGCAAAAAACCAGGCCTTAGCCCCCAACCAGCAAAATGAGGTAAAAAAACTCCCCGGTAGGGGAGAAAAAAACACTGAACAGTGGCGAGAAAAAACTCCCCAGTGGGAAGAAATCTCGGAAGGAACCTGGCTAGAGAGGGGGTGCCCATCCTTCGCTGGCCGGCCCGGCGACAGACAGACAGCGCCGCGGCTATGTGTGTGGCAATCCTCTTCTCAGGCTTTTTTTGGTGACCCTCCCACAAATCCACTCTCGCGAACATCCCGGCAGTCACCTTGAAATACTCTCACCTGCCACCACAGGTGAGACCACCTGACCACACTCATGCTCTCTTCCGCCCATTGCCAATAAAGATGGATGTAATACTCTAACTTAACAGAAATTATACATAACGGGGAATACCGCTAATTCGTCTACAACGAATCTAGGAGGAAAGGCGTTCATAACACAACAATGACAAATGCTTATATCTTTTTTTGACCTGTTTACTGTGTACCCTTTACTGTTGAGATAAATGTGACGCCACCTCTGCGAAAATGTGAAGTTAACATTAACAAGTCAACCTTGATTGAGAAGTTATTTTAGTCTGCTCTGCAATTCTTAACATGACAGTTGCTAAGTAAACAAACACACCAATAAAATCTAACGCTTGTTACTTTTTTCAGTTCCAGTCAAATAAATTTCCTCCAGCTGACACTGTAGGAGGTGCAGAGTCTATTTCTATCTCATAACTCAGTCTGAATTGCAGGTCGTGATCACTGAAGGTGAATTCTGTGTGTGTGCGTGCATGTGTGTTTGTGTGTGTATATTGGGCATGTGTGGATCAGTGGCGGCTGGTGGGTTGCAAAACTGAGGAGGCAGGACGAGCTTTAACTAGGGGGGTCCGGGGGCATGCTCCCCTGGAAGAAAATGTTTGGTGTAGTCAATCTAAAATGGTTCGTTTTGGTGACTTTTTGGGGGAGGATACAACTTAATTCTACCATTAGTTCAGCAACAAATAAAATATAATAGCCGGGTCCTTAAAAGTCAAATAAAATGTGATTTAAAAAGTAATGGAATTACATTGCTCTGCAAAAAAGGACCCAACCTTTGTTTTTACGGAGCTTAATGCTCCGTATGTATTTGTTATTTGTTTGAGTTTTCATACAACAGTCACTATTTATAGCCTACTTGAAATGTATCACCAATTACTGCTTGGTAACAGGTACAGCCAGAGATTTTGGAAGTGTTATTGCAAACCTATATAACTTATTTTACTACAACCAATAGTAGTCAGGCATTTGCTGAAAATATTTTGATAAAGGCATTTGACCAAACATCAACCAATAAAAGCACGAGCAGTGGTGAATTGTGTGTGGAAATAATTTCCCTACTTTTATACTACCAGAAGTACAGTCCCGGCCAAAAGTCTTGTCGCATCAGTGGACAAAAGTGACAATTGCTAATTACCCAACTCTTAATTAGCTAATACAATTAGGAAACAACACAAAGTAATCATATTGTGTCTAAAGTTTATTTAGATACTAGCAAAATGACATTTCAAAATTGTTACTAAATGTTACAGCTTGATAATGATCAACAGGCCAGTTTTGGCCGGACAAAAGTCTTGTCGCAATGGCCAACTCCAATTTCTAGGCCACAGTGAATAAGGAAGAAACAAACAAGGGGCTTGATTAGTCAGCTGTAGGTAACTTTGAGCTATAAAAGCAGAAATTTGACACTTTAAGCCAAGTTCATGCTCAACATTGCTTCTGTCAACATGCCCAAGATCAAACCAGAAACCAAAGTGCTGATCATCAAGAATCTCAAGTCCAAGTCTCCTGCTGAAGTTTCAGACATCTTCAATGTGTCTAAACGGCAGGTGGAGAGGATTCGCAAGCGCTACCAAGAGACTGGCGACGTCCATGACAGACCCAGGTCGGGCAGACCGCGCAAGACAACTGCTCGAGACGACAGCTTGCTGGTCTGATGGTCAAAAGCCAGCCCCAGGGAGGAGTGGACGCCAGCAACGCCTGTTTCGTCAAGAACTGTACGTCGGATTCTTGCTCGCAATGGTCTCCACGGTCATATTGCTGCCCAGAAACCAGTGCTACACAAGAGACAGCTAAGAAACCGTGTTGCGTACGCCAAGGCCCACAGCCTGACGGAAGGTTGGACAGCAGAAAAGTGGCAAAAAATTGATTTTTCAGATGAATCGTCAGTTGAGCTCCATCCCAAGCGCTGCCAATATTGTCGACGACCCTCTGGGGCCCGTCTGGACCCACAGTTCACCCAGAAGACAGTCAAATTTGGAGGTGGAAAGATTATGGTTTGGGGTTACATCCAATACGGAGGTGCCAGGGAGATCTGTAAGGTGGATGGTAACATTGACAGTGCCAAATATCAACAGATTCTTGCCTCCCAGTACATTCCCAACTACAAGAGGGGTCAGATTTTTCAACAGGATGGAGCTCCTTGCCATACCTCAGGTTCCACTATGAAGTTTCTCAGGGGGAAGAAGATCAAGGTCCTTCAGGGATGGCCAGCACAGTCTCCAGATATTAATATTATTGAGCATATCTGGGGAAGAATGAAGGAGGAAGCTTGGAGGAGCTTTGGGATGCCTGCAAGGTGGCCTTCCATGCCATCCCCGACGACTTCATCAACAAGCGCTACGACTCTCTGCCAAACCGGATGGCAACTGTTCTGCAGGCCAAAGGAACCCATACAAGATATTAATTTCTTAACTTATAGTCCATGATGAAATACTAGACTGATTTTTCATTTGGTATTTTATTAACTTTTTGAGAAAGATAAAATTTATTGATTATAATTTGATTTGCGACAAGACTTTTGTCCAGGTAGAAACTGGCTTGTTCATCATTATCAAGCAATTAACCTTATAAGCATCTATTAAATTTTTGTTTTGCTAGTATCTAAATAAACTTTAGACACTTAGGATTAATTTGTGTTGTTTCCTAACTGTATTAGCTAATTAAGAGTTGGGTAATTAGCAATTGTCACTTTTGTCCACTCATGCGACAAGACTTTTGGCCGGGACTGTATGGGGACATGGTTTTCCCTGCACCACACATGAGCCACGCTGCTGTTCTTTTTGACACTCCTGAAATATCTTTTAAATAGATATCTGATATAAAAGGAAAGACTACACAGATAAACAATTTCCATAATGGGAAAATATTTATTGCAAGTCAAAGTATGCACTTTAAATTGCTTACTTTCAGCTATTGGCTGTAGAATAAATGGCAGAACAATAGAGACTCAATATCCTCGTAATAGTCTGATTAAAAATCAGCATTGCAACATGTTTTTGATTGGGATGTTAGCTTATAAAGTGAACCACATACTAAATTTTAGTGTGCGCAGAATAGGCAAGTACGATAGCGTTAGGTCAATTCTGCAAGTCCAACTGAATATATTTTTATTAAAATTTCGGTTTAATAAAAAACTGTCACACTCGTTTTGACTTCCATATTAGTGGTTTATATATAAACCGAACTTGTTTGAGGTAAATTGAATCTGTAACATTATCTAAATATGCTCCAATGGACTCCATTGTAAAACAGAATGGAGCGGTTTCTGGGGTTCGAAAAATGTGAAAATCTATTATTATGTTACCAATCAGAATGGTGAAAATGGTTTGTAAAACAGGGTCCAAGCCGGGAAAGAAACTGAATTATCCTGTAACGTTAAATGATGGTCGTAGCAATTGTACAGACCAGTGCACTGGGGGGAACCTCTAATTTTAGTCTCTAGTGACTACGTCACGCTGGTTTCGGAAGTAAATTCCCCATTCATTTAGAGCATAGACTCTAACTAAAGCTTACTTTTAAACCATTTCTACTGATTATATCTTACCGTCAATTTCCCGGATTGTTCAATATAACGCCCGTTCGCAAACTATGTCGTTTTTCTGGACCAGCTTCGAGTATATTTTACGTTTCAGTATTTTATTGTGATTATATCAGCGCTGGAACTGTTTAAAAACTCGGTGTCCTATAATTCCCTACGAACGTGCAGCCTTGTCTCCAGACGTTGTCAGATAACGTTAGCCAGCAGTAGCACATAGCTCCGTTTTTAAACACTTTTTTTCTAACCTTAGCTAGCTAGCTTGAAGGACTAAAAGCTAGAATTGCTTTATGTGGTTACCCGTAGCGCAGTTTCTGACCTTGTCGGGCGGGCTTTTCTACTTAGCAAGCTAACGTTAGCCCATCTTCAGCTGCAGTACTCCCATCTGCCCAAGAATGTACAGACCATAGACTGTATAAAAATATATACAAAGCCACTGTGACATCACCCATTGCCTTTCCACGGCCTCGTAAAAACTGAATTGAAGCTCGGAAATCTTTTTCGCCGGCCGTTTGTACAAACTGCGCCTGCTCCGTGGAGCCGAAGTGACCTTGGCTTGGAGCAGGGTCAACCGGATATGGCCCGGGCACAGTATGATTGACAGTTCGGAGTGGAGAAGCCACAGAACTATAAAGCCCACAGAACTATATAAAGCCCATGACCTGACCAAACCCACCATTTTGCAAAATAAACTTGCGGTAAACTTCCTTAAGTTGCTAATGTTTTAGAATATAACATTTAATTTTCATCCTCGATTTTACTGTGTAATTTATTCGCATTGAATGTGTGGTATTCATCACATAATTAATGTTCATTGTTATCTTCAATTTATATTCAGCTAACATCAGCTAATTTGATTAGCTAGATAGCATACCAGCTGAGCTCGGTAGCCAAGCTAGACGCAATGCCTCACCACCATTGCTAACCGCTAATTAACTCGACTGTGGCAGAGCAGTCTGTCACGGTTTGCCACAGCATGAAACCCCGTTCTGAAAACTCTTCCAGATAAAGTGGGGATTAAGGTTAGTGGGTTCACACGCTAGCTAAAAGCACAGTAGCTACATCGTAGCTGGCATTAACTTTCATCTGCATCCTGTAACCTAATCACAAACATTGCAAACATTTACAAACGCAGACTCCGTATTCTTTTCCGATAAATTATTGGTTTTATTTTAAACATCCCCGTATTGAGTCAGTACAAACATACCGCTAACACGTTGGCTCTGTTCCCCGCACATTTTAGTCATTTTTGGCACCTAAAATGATCCAGGTGTAGAAATGTCCGGTTAGATTTCTAGGTAGAGCAGCTGGCTAACGTTAGTAACGTTAGCTAGGCAATCACGGTAGCTAGCGAACTTATATGGCCAGCCAGCAAGGATTACTTGACAGCAAGGATAACTGTTAAATTAAAATGGCTTGCCATAAGCTAACGTTAGCTTGCTAGCTAAATGTTAAAACGACTTACCGTGAGATATCGTTAGCTTGCCAGCTAGCTAACCCAGCATTGCTAAGCAATGGTAACGTTCATGACAGGGGAGTACAGGGGGAGTACATAACAGGGGGCTATTGCGTAGGCTACGGGAGCGGTTGGAATAGCTAAATTAATATCTAAATTGATAAGGTTATACAGGTATGGAGCAATTGATTTGAGATACTTAACCCATAGTTTGGCTGCTTGCTCCGAGACACTGGGCCTGTAGTGTAGCTGCAACATCCCCTTCTGTCTCATCTTACGAAACAGTATATATTTTTTTCGTAGTAGACACATCATAGCTCGCTCCGACCAAAATGAATATGTGATGACAAACATGTTGAAGATGAGCGGGTAAGGCACTCAATTTATTATGCTACGAACTGCGTCCACAAAACAACAGCTTGTTCACGGTAGGCTACTAAGGAATGTTCTCCATCGACTTCCACTCAAAAATACAGCGTGTCTCCCTGTCCCAAGCATAGACTGTATAAAAATAGGTCCCGTCCCTCCGAGTGAGGGCAGTGAGAACCATATAGAACCAATCTATGCCAGTGATCCCAGGACTCAACCTGTCCCTCTGATTGGTCCTGAACAAATGTTGATACCCTGTCCAAACGACACAATATTTAAAAAAATCAGCACATGCACAGGCATTAGATGAAGGAAAGGCACCTATTGCAATTAAATTTTTTTGTGTAAAAAATGTATTGACTGAGTATTTTGACCACATTGCTGCCATTGACTTACATGGGGAAAGACCTATACTGGAGCCAACCACAGTGGCGCTAGTGAGCAACGGCACAATGGCCGCTCACAGCCCAACCAGGAAGTGAGCTTCAAAACGAAAGCCCAGTCTTGGCCCCTTGGTCCAGACAGACGAGATGATTATATCTCATTGGTCAAGAACCACCTGTGCATTGCAGTACTGGATATGCAGTCCGTTAAAGTGGACTACAAGTCGAACTACAATGATTAATGCATTACTTAAAAAAATTAAAATTGGAACATGCGATATATGGTCTATATCTTTGTACCACACAGGCTAATCCAGGAACATTTCGGCTCATTCTACAAATCAGATTTCAAGAAATAGTCGATAGTCTCCGAAGCCCATTCTATTCTTCCATAGGGAATTTACTTCCGAAACCAGACTCCGCCCACGACTGACGTACTCACTTGAGTACTCTATGCAGGTAGCATGACTACAGCCCCGTTATACCTCTGAGCTACCATCATCGCTTTACCATCTCTGCACTCACAAACACAAATGTGCATCTCGCCCACACTTGAAATGTCGCCCACACTTGACATCTCCTGAATGTGCCACCTTCCATCAACGTATCGCAATGCAAATGAAAGCTGGGACTGACAATTGGTGTCAGTCGTTTCGTCAATTTGCCAAACAAAAAAAGGAGCAACCTCGTGTTTTAATTGTGGTTTTAACTAACGTTAACGTTATCTCATTGTTAAACACAGTGGATGACTCTAAGAGAGAGACAAGCAAAACATTATAGCTGGCCATCACATCAACAAACAAACTGCCTAACATTACCTGTGAACTGCCTCCTTCATCTACCTGCCTTATGAAAGTTAACGTTAACTCTTGCTGGCCAAGTAACATCTAGTGATGGGCAAAACAGTTCACTTCAGTGACTCGAATCACTAGAATCAGTTCATTAAAAAGATTTGTTCAAAAGATTAGTTCACCGAATCGTTCAGTGCTTGGGCGGAGCTCCGACTGCGTACTGCGTAGTCCGACTCACTCAGTGAACTGAAACGGCCGAACGGTTCATGCGGAAGTGCTGTCGCTTTGACAAACTCCGTTTACGAATCTTGATATTTTAAAAGTTTCCTCGTTGAATATCAATATTGGAGGTGAACGCTGGTTTTCAATGACTTTTAAGTCTTAACTTGCTGGGCCTGATTCTGGCAGTTTGAGCCGCTGATTATCACTCAGGATCACATCACGTTAACTCACTGTGTCTAGTAGCCTTCAGTGAACGAATCACGACACGTTCCCTCGCAGAAGTCCACTCTGCACGCTCGCTGCCTCGCTCGGCGCCCGCCCGCCCGTGAATGATTCGTTCAGCACAGCAGAACTGGTTCGCAGGGGACGAATCACGTTCGCTCGCGGCAGTCCCTCCCCCTCCCTGCACGCTCGCTGCTGATCAGATCCGTTCGAGAGCTCAACTGAACTGAGAAATGAACGGATCTTTTCAGTAAGTGATTCAGTTCAGTTCGTTCACCCAAAAGATTCGGTCTTTTGAACGAATCGTTCGCGAACGACACAACACTAGTAACGTCAATGAAGTTTAAGCACAGGCCGATTTCGTCTTACGGTTTCATTCTTTTTTTTTTTACGGTCCATGTTTTTTTACGCTTGAATGCCTTTCCCCCTCGTCAATAACATGCCCTAAGTTACACAAATTCGTACCCAAAGATTAAGCTTTACCAGTGCACTTACGTATTCATTGGATTCTGCATGCTGCGTGATAGTAGTCTACAATCCAGATTTTTGATGTTAAGTCCATATTTTGTCCATGTTAATGTACCACTGCATCCGGCACACAACAGAAGGCAGGCCAGAAAGTATCTCGCTAACGTTAGCTAGCTAATAAGGCTGTTAACCGGGCCAGAACTAGCTAGCCAGCTAGCAAACGTTAACTTAAAAATGTTAGCAATTTAGCTAACATTAGCGCGCTAGTCCAATTTACCTTTTGCTACCGTTGATCTTACTAAATAAAAATAATAACTCATCTAAAATGTGTCTAGTTGTGATAAATAAAAAAAAGTTTAATGAAATAATCAAATATTTGAACATTTCACTACAGGTCTGCTACTCGTTAGCTCCTTCGTATTCAAAATGTGCTTGACTCTATCACTGAATAATCGGTAGCTAGCAACTGTTAGCGACCCAACCGCTTTCATATTTATCATATTTAATTGACATTGTTGTTGTTCAATCCCCGATAAGGTGATTATGATTGATTAAAGCACTGCCTCCCCTCACCTGACTTTTCACTATTAAAATGACTGAACTTAAAAAAAAAAAAGAAAGACAGGAGCCTCCAGGTCTTTGATACATACGTATAACAGACAGCGAGCTCCTCTGAGGCAAATTTGAGATTTGTCTCCGAGGAGTGTTTACTCCATTTCCCTTTTCGGCTGATAGAGGTCACTGTTTCTGTCACAATTTAAAGAAAAAATATGGTGCAAAATAATCGCCCCCTTCCTCTCAAGTGTTTTTATCTGTATTTGTTTTATTAATCTGATTGATTAGGCTATGCTTAATTATATATTATATGCATAAGGAGTTTTTCAAATATATTTTTAATATTTTTTGAGCCTCATCTGGTGTGGATGTATATTGCACATATTTGTGTGTGTGTGTGTGTGTGTGTGTGTGTGTGTGAATGCATGTATATATATGTATTTATGAGAATGAATACTTACTGTATGTAAGCACCATAATTCATTGCACAGTGACACATTTTTTGTTAATGTGGTTCTGTTGAGTTTCAAAGGAGACAATGACAATGAGGTTGAAGTGCAGACTGTCAGCTTTAATTTGAGGGTATTTTCATCCATATCGGATGAACCGTTAAGAAATTATAGAACCTTTTGTACATAGTCCCCCCCATTTTCGGGCATCAAAAAATATTGGACAGTAACATAATGTGGAATAAAGTAATCGTTTTTAATATTTTGTTGCATATCCTTATGGTGCTCACTGTATGTAGCATATATAGCATGTGTGCTTGTTTGCATGTTTAGTGCACTTGTGATCATTTGTAGGAAAGAGTGTGTGTGTGTGCGTGTGAGAGAGATAGAGAAAAAAGATAGAGAGAGAGAGAGACAGTGTGTGTACGAGTGGGTGTTTATGTGTCTGTGTGGTTTATTGGAGAAGCACGTGTTGTTTTTCACCCAAGCCGCTGTACTGACTTTGTGCTCAGTTTGACAAACAGCGGTGCTCCCTCATGGTGATTCAGCTGTGACAGAGAAGCATAGGGCAGTGCTAATGCAGTTTCCTTTGAGTTTAAAATGCTGCTTACCATAATTATGGGGGGACCGGGGTCAACAAATGACCAGTGTAACACAGATAAAGTGGACTTTGCTGTGGGATTGGTGCTGGATGGTGAGGTGTCGCTCATGTTGTGGACATCACTTCAACATGACTTAATTCATCCCTATCAGGCCTTCCCATAACTGCACAGAGGTGTATATGTCCATAATATATTATACTCCATCACAAATCTTGCTGCTGATGTTAAATGATGTAAAATCATTTACATGATGTAAACGATGTTAAGATGTTCATGTTAGATGCAATTGGAGGATTCCTCAGGCTGGGATGTATTGTATAAATGCCACCATTTGATCACTCAAAATGGTGTGATTTTAACGTGCAGTCAGTTGTTCCTTCTGCCTTTGCGGATTAAAAACGGCATTTTATCAAACGAAAGTGGAAAATGGAAAAAGACCAGAGGCTGCCCCCGGACGGAGGGGAGACGTGAGCAGGTCGCAGTCCGTGGTGAAATGCTGACCCGCGCAATAGAAGCGTTGACGTTATCACGTTGTAATTCCAAAGACTGCTTCCCCTGCACGTTTGGTCCCTACGATGGTCAACGTGTGGGATGGAGGGCCGCGTTCGTGAAAAGATGAAAAATAAATAAATCTGTTTGGTTTGGTGTGTACTACCTGGGATGATTGCATGACCACTCAACCACTTAATGTGTGGAATGCAGGGTCAGAGGTCATGATATGTCATGCATGACACACACACACACACACACACACACACACACACACACACACACACACACACACACACACACACACACACACATATATGTATAAGGTATATATATCACAGCATTCAGCTTGCTTGTTTTCAAATTTGATACCAAGAGCTGAAATACACTTGTGATCCTGATGTCACTTATTATAGAAGAGAAAAAACAGCCATGTTGTTATTGCCTGTGTGTGCTTACATGTGCGCCTGTGTGCTCATATGTGTGCATGTGTGCTCGAGTATATGGGTCTATTCTTCTGTGTGTGTGTGTGTGTGTGTGTGTGTGTGCGCGCATGTGTGCTCGAGTGTATTGGTCTATAGTGCTCAGGGAAGATCTGAACAGGAGAGTAGATCAGAAGTGTTAAGTAGGGATGGACAAAACTCGCAAAATCGTTAAACAGCTAAATGGTGCAAAAAATGTGTTTAAATGACAAGGTTCGGGGAGGGGTCTTCTATCTACATTTGCCACATTTCAATTTAAACCAACGTGCTACCCAAACTAGGCTATATAGCCAAGATGTGCTTTTAAATACAAAGCAGCCACAGAGCAGACTTCAAAAGCAAGTAGCCTACCGTGGCCTCTATAAGAATGCAAATCACGGAAAAGCCCCCAATGATGGGTGGTAAAGAACTTCAAATCTGTTAAAGATACAAAAGTAATAGTGTTGGGTTTACTGAATCTTTAAAAAAAGATCTACCGGGAAAATACGAAATTAATATGCTTTAAGAACCAACAAAGAAAGCATTTCTTTAAAAATGGCAAGACCACTCGTCACATTTTCTAGTCTTCGCCATGCCCTTTCAAAGTGTCAAAGACTGAGAATTAAGACGGCTGAGAATTAGATTGAGTTAGGCTCGTCACTGTCGTGTGTTTAGCCATATCTTGTGTGAATTTGCATTGTTCCAAGGAACATTTTATGGACAAGGAACATATTTTCCATGTCCATATCAAAATCTCACTCAATATAAAAATAAAAAAAATGTGTTTAATTGTTTCGATATTTTCTTAAACGTTTAGCATTTTTGTTAACGTTTAGCGATTAAACGTTTAGAAGTCACACCGCTAGTGTTGAGTTAAAACGTGGAAAGCTCAGCCGGTCTCGCTTGGCTGAGTGTTATTGGGGGGGGGGGGGGGCACTCTTTGTCTGACAGTGGCAAACAGTGCCGGAGGGGACGGTGGGCTAACCTTTGAGTAATTTTCTCTAGATTAAGGAAGATCTCCTCAGGGCGTTATTATTACACCTGCATTATTCATTCCGCATGGGGGCCCCACTTCAAACAACTCCGTTAAAATAAATAATAAATTAAAATAAATAAATAAAATGTAGAAAATCCATCGATTATTCAGCATGTTGCACTGTGATGCCTGTGAAGAGTATTCAGCGGCGCGGGATGACTTAATGATGTGTATTAGGAGCACTACAGGTGCCAGTGTTTAAGGCAGATATTATATTTGGCGGTGGTTTTGGGCATTTGGGGATGCACGGTGTGTCCTCTGCTCATGGAACTCGGGGGTGATGTGACGGTCTGTTCTCACAGCCCAGCAGGTATTTCAGATCAAAGCAGAGGCTCTGCCTCCGCCGTCAATATTCCCTGCAAATTGCCCCATCTGGTCTGTTCTAAAGACCCTTCCAAAGACTGTGACCAAGACCTGCCTCTCATCTATAACAATATGCAGTGGAATGCACACACACACACACACACGCTCTCGCTCGCTCTCTCTCTCTCTCTCTCTGACACGTGCACAAACACACACGGTCTCACACACGCATATACACGCGCTCACTTGTACCTCAAAAACTAGAATGACCTGCTTGTAATTCACTTGAGATTCAAACAGGACTCTTTTTAGTAGCACCTTTAAAGATAGACTTAAATAGGCCATCTCAGGTAAGGGCACTGTTTTTAGGAACCTTTTAGCAGTAGATTTGAATAGTGCTCAGATGGCTTAAGGCACAGATGAATGATAACAGAGGAGACGGGTTAAGGACAGGTGAATCAACGAGAGAGAAAAAGAGGGCGAGAGAAAGGGAGAAAATCCCAGGTCAAACATTCTATTTTCAATAAGCCCACAAATATCAGTTCTTGGCTGCAAAGAGGCTTAAGTTTGAAAATGTGATTATATGACTTACAGGAGAGCAGGAAATGTAAATAACAGGGGCAGAGGTTGGGGAATAAACATAAATATGTGGACTGTGTGATATGAGAGAGGAACAGGCAGAGATGCACACTGTCCTTATATGGGTCTGTGGAATAACTGTGAATAGCTTTGCAGTCAAGTCAAGTTTATTTATATAGCACAATTCATAAAATGGAATGCAGTTCAAAGTGCTTTACATCAATAAACAGTGGACAACAAGATAATTAAAAATAATTAAACAGTATAAGTAGATTAAAAAAATAGTGTAAAAAGATAAAAAGTAATTAGACAGTATAATTAAATAAAAAATTGTGCAAAGATAAAATAAGAACATAAAATAACACGTAAAATAACACGCATGTAGAATGAAATGTATAGTGGAGCTTAGTCAAAGGCCCTTGAGAAGAGCAGAGTTTTCAATCTGGCTTTAAAAGACAGAACAGTGGAGGCATTTCTAAGTTCATAAGGTAGTTGGTTCCATCTATGTGTTGCATAAACACTAAAAGCTGCTTCACCATTTTTTGTTTTGACCCTTGGCACTATTAGATGGCCAGACTCTGCAGATCTAAGTGTTCTGGTTGGTTCATAATGTTGAAACATTTCAGAAATGTATTTATTTAGTGATTTGTAAACGAGTAGCAGCACTTTAAAGTCTATTCTTTGACAAACCGGAAGCCAGTGTTAGGGACCTGAGGATTGGGGTGATATGTTCAGTTCTGTTTGACCTAGTTAAGAGCCTGGCAGCTGCATTTAGGATAAGTTGAAGCTGTTTCATGGACTTTTTGGAGAGACCGGTAAATGGAGCGTTGCAATAATCCACTGTACTTGAAATAAAAGCATGAATGAGAGTTTCTAGGTCTTTTTTTGGACATAAGACCTCTGACTCTAGCTATGTTTTTGAGATGGTAAAAGGTGGATTTGGTTATGGATTTAATGCGCTTGTCAAAGTTGAGATCTGAGTCAGTTAGTACACCAAGGTTTCTGACTCAAAACATGTCTGTGGAGATTGCAGCCAGTAGTTCACTGAAATCATCGATTAAGTTAGCAGAGTAACCTGGAGGCCTATACAAACTTATTAGTAATGTTCGGGGTGAACCTTTTAGCACTGTGCCGAGGTATTCAAAGGAAACAAAGTCACCAAAAGATATTTGCTTACATTGAAATCTATCTCTGAAAATGGCTGCCACCCCTCCGCCTTTTCTGGCAGCCCGGGGGGGGGCATTCATGAAGTTAAAATTAGGGGGTGCCTACTCTATAGGAACAGGATCACTGCTATCTCTCACTAACCAGGTTTCAGTTAAAAATAACAAATCTAAATTGTAAGCTGTGATAAGGTCATTGATTAAGAATGACTTATTGTTTAGGGATCTAACATTTAGAAGGGCAAGCTTTATAGTGCTATTAGTGGCACTTAAAAGGACCATGGGGGGTTTACAGGGAATGGTTATCAGGTTTGAAAATGTTTGGTCTTTCCTTACATGAGCTTTCATCATTCTGTTTCTAAGCATGACTGGGATGGTAGAGTGCATTGCCAGGTGGTTTCTGGAGTATGAAGCATCTTTCAAAGGGATTTTGTCATAAGCACATTAATGCTATAAATGGGGCTTGTGCTACAGTGGCAAAGATGGCTTTTTATTTTTTATTTTTTGAATTTCTTTTTTAATGAATCAAAAGCAAAGCGCACTTGCTTCAGATATGCGAGGTGTGACTGCAGAGCACATTAACACTCGGCAGCCAGATCAAAAAATGTGCCAGTCAGAGTTATTTAGGTCAGCAGCGCCTGTTCTGCATTTCCAAACAGCAGAGTTCTAAACCGGCCTCTATCTCTCTCCCCGCCTCTCTCCCTCTCTCTGTCTGTCTCCTGGCTCTCTCTCCTCCTCTACCACTCCCTCTCTTTCTCCCTCCCTCTCTCTGTCTGTCTCCTGGCTCTCTCTTCCTCTCTTTTCCCCCTCTCTTTCTCCTCTCTCTTTCCCTCTCTCTGTCTGCCTCCTGGCTCTCTCTCACCCTCTCTTTCTCACCATCTCTCTCTCTGTCTCCCCATATCACCTCAGTCACCAGGTGCGAATAAGATATCTTCTTAAAATATGCTGTTTTCAGGGTGTGTGTGTGTGTGTGTGCGTGCGTGTGTGTGTGCGTGTGTGCATGTGCGCATGTGTGTTGCTCCAGCACTGCATTTGGAGGGTGAGAGAGTGCACATTGGTGGGCAGACGGGACATTTTATGAACTCTCCCAGTGTTCCACAGTTTGAGCCATTCCAGGTTTTACTGGATGCCACCCGTGAGTGTGCTAATCGTGCTTCTAGAATTACCTGGAGTGGCTGCAAAGGCTGTGATGAAAGTGTGTGTGTGTGTGTGTGTGTGTGTGTGTGTGTGTGTGTGTGTGTGTGTGTGTGTGTGTGTGTGAGTGTGAGTGAGTGAGTGATCATACAGCCCTATTCCATTTTTTTTTTGGTTTGCCTGTTAAGGCTCTCGTTACCTTGGCAGAATCTTTGATATCGACATCTAGACAGGCAGTTGTTAAACTGGGCTCTGCCAAGCTTCAGTTGTTAGTTTGGGTTTTTTTTTCTTCTCTGCTTTGTGTAGAGATTTCTCTGGAGCTGTTCTAAGCTTGAATACTAGTCTTTCATTCACCCTGTCGGTTGGATTGACTTCTAAGGCATTGTAAGAACATGCATAGATACTCTGTGTCATTAGGTCTGTGAGTATGTGAGTTCTCCCTCCCACTCTGTGCATTGTACGATTATAGGGGTGTATGGAACACTACACCTGTTCAACACTACACATTCAAAATTTAACAGTCCTGAAACTGAAAGTAAATGTTCCTGATAGTGTATTAAATGTTTAAAATGTCACATTTTGTGTTATATATAGTGAGTGTAGTGTTGTGCAGTAGTTATTTGTGAAGGCTACACAGTCTCGGAGATGGGGAGTCCACAGTGCTGCCCGCTGGTCCTGCCGTCTCTATGGGAACAGCAGAACAGGTGTTCTAAAGGACTCTTGTCTCCCCCCCCCCCCCCCCCTTTTTGTCTGCACTAATTAGCCGGAGGGGAGGGGAGGTGTGAATGAAGCCCTCACCAGGCAGCAGTTAGTGGGCGACCGCTTCGCCTCTCGGACGCTCCATAGACAGGACGAATCGAACCCTGACGAGCGCACGGGGAGCACAGCTGTTTGCGACTGGCGCTCATCTCCGAGAAGATCGTCCTGCTTGTCAATCACCTCGCATCAATGCCAACTACACCGCAGAGGCTGCTAAGGCCTCCAACCTTATTTACATTAAATATGAAGGCTGGTCTTTAGAAATTGGATTGCGAGCAGGGATGTCGGGTGAAATTCCCGGGCCCAGGACAAAATTATATTATTCCAGGGACCCCCCCCCCCCCCCCCTCCTCCAGGGCCCAGGACAACATGCCTTGTTGCCCCCCCCCCCCCCCCCCCCCCCCCCCTTTGACTGCGGCCCTGATTGCAAGACAAAAAAATGGGGGATGGTAGCAGGTCTCCCCACTCTTCCATTTGGGAAGTGTATAAACGGGTTGTCTATTTTTAAAACCCTTCTCTCCGGAGACCGCATACATCCCTCTCTGATTTCGGGAGGTCGGCGGTATCCATTCTCAGAGATCAAAGCGGAAGAGTGGCGCTCGCCGCTCTCCGGGATATTCATTTAAGCATATTTTGCGACTTAATTCAAAGAAATTACATGAGGAAGAAATAATAGCAATGAAAAATAAAAAGAGCCGTCTGATCAGCCCAGGCACCCCTGAAACAGTCGACTGGGGAAAGGAATACCGGGGGAATAGCAAGGAATTACAGACTCTCTTTTGGTTTGCAGCGAAGCCGGCTGCACATCAGTCATGGTGAAGGGAGGGGGGGGGTATTTCTGCACTAATCAGCTGTCATATTGTGCAGGGCTGTAAATTTAACTTTTTTGCCAGTTGCACTGGTGCTAGTAAGGTCAAACACTTTGTAGCACAAACCTTCAGGATTATTAATAATAATAATAATAATAATAATAATAATAATAATAATAATAATAATAATAATAATAATAATAATAATAAAAACTTTAAACATTGTCACAAGTTACATGGTATGCTTTATTATAAAAGCAATAATTCATGAGTAAAGTGCAAACAACATAGGCCTACTCTACTAAAATTAACTGCCTGAAAGTTATTCTATTAAAACATTTTGCATGGTTTATGATGAAGAGATGGTTTCTCAGAGCGCGCACTGGGCGCTCTGGCTGAAGAGATGGTTTCTCAGAGCACGCACTGGGCGCTCTGGCTGAAGAGATGGTTTCTCAGAGCACGCACTGGGCGCTCTGGCTGAAGAGATGGTTTCTCAGAGCACGCACTGGGCGCTCTGGCTGAAGAGATGGTTTCTCAGAGCACGCACTGGGCACTCTGGCTGAAGAGATGGTTTCTCAGAGCACGCACTGGGCACTCTGGCTGAAGAGATGGTTTCTCAGAGCGCGCACTGGGCGCTCTGGCTGAAGAGATGGTTTCTCAGAGCACGCACTGGGTGCTCTGGCTGAAGAGATGGTTTCTCAGAGCACGCACTGGGCGCTCTGGCTGAAGAGATGGTTTCTCAGAGCACGCACTGGGCGCTCTGGCTGAAGAGATGGTTTATCGGAGCACGCACTGGGCACTCTGGCTGAAGAGATGGTTTCTCAGAGCACGCACTGGGCACTCTGGCTGAAGAGATGGTTTCTCAGAGCACGCACTGGGCGCTCTGGCTGAAGAGATGGTTTCTCAGAGCGCGCACTGGGCGCTCTGGCTGAAGAGATGGTTTCTCAGAGCGCGCACTGGGCGCTCTGGCTGAAGAGATGGTTTCTCAGAGCACGCACTGGGCGCTCTGGCTGAAGAGATGGTTTCTCAGAGCACGCACTGGGAGCTCTGGCTGAAGAGATGGTTTCTCAGAGCACGCACTGGGCGCTCAGGATGAAGAGATGGTTTCTCAGAGCGTCTGATCATTCTAATCCTAAAAAAAATTGCTAAATTATTGGTTATTGATGTTTGTAAATTAACGCATTTCTGTGCATAACAGAGCGCTGAAATCAGAGAAGATTTTGAGTGAATTTATGAACACACCCAAAAACTCAATCGAACCAAATAACTTTTCACACGGGTTCGATCGGAATACATTTTTTTTACATTTTTTTCCCCCCACATGGGTTCCCACGGTACATTTTTTAAATAGGAAATGTGACAATATCGTCACACTGTACAGTCCTGCTTTGGGAAGGCTTACTGTGGAATTGGCTGTCTGTCGCGTGCGAGTCCAGATGAGCATTTAATCTCTGCACGTTTTAAGCGCTCAGCCTCGGCCTACCCTGCTGTCTGTAGAGACACCAGTGTCTATCGACCGTCTCTGTCAGAGGAAGGCGCGGAGCACCTATTGCTGACACAACCTCGTTCCATTGACTCTTACAGGAGGGACGCGTTGATTTGGGCCGCAGGCCTGCGGATTAGCCTTGATCGTTACGATCAAATCCCCCCTCAACCTTAAAGAAAACCTTCAGTGAACATCCAGCTGCGTGAATGGATTATGTGCTGGGTAAGGCTGTCTTCTGAAACAAGTGTTCTGCCATAAATAAGATCACCGCTTTTCTAATAATAATAACAATAATAATAATAATAGTAATAATAAAGAATATTTTTAATTGTGTTCAAAACACTTTTCAAATAAAAGACAAAAAATAAATAATTACTGAGGTAGAAATAAAGAGAAAATAATGATATTTAAAAAAACAAGGCAACTTACGGGGGAAAGGGCGTGACTTTCCCATTCCCCCTATCTCTGGGGCCTAGAATATTCCCGATATCGGGCTGCTGAATGCGATATAGATCTGTTCATCGCATCATGAGACCGAAGGTTAATGTTCCTCCTCTCCTGCTCTGGCCTGACATCCACGCTACTGACAGGTCCATATGCATCACATCCTGAAATATCACTAATATCGATGCGCCGTTTCCTGTACATTCGCCATGAGAGATGTGGCTCTCAGTGTGTACACAGTGACAAATCGGAAACGGAGTCAAGCGCACAGTAGAGTCACGAAAAGGCTGCGTTCAGCGGGCCTCTGTCCAATTCTTCATTTGAAATATTTCCAGTGCAATTTCCTGCATGCTACTGAACATTTTAAAAGAACGTCTCTCAGGTGATCTAATTTCTTGTTTGGTAACATGTTTTGTTGAAAGTACTTTGGGATCTGGGGGCCTTGAAATTTGGGGTGACAGGGTCTGGCGTTCTGTGACCCGTCTACCTTTTAGGGCGTGCATTTCACGCAAACTCCTTTAAATTGTCTTTCATCATCACAGATATTGTAGGCAAAGTTAGACCATCACTTTGTTTCACACCCACACATTTCAGCACTGTTGGTTAATCCAAATACAATGGAACTTAATCATCTCCATGTTTACTAAGAGACAGATCCCACTTTTAAAATGGAAGACACGGAAGTTCAGTAGGCCTACTGCGCTCACGATGGCTTAAGCCTTTCTGTTCAGAAGCCACAGAGTTGAGTCCCCTCTCTTGCACAGTTATAGGGGCTTAAATGAACCCCCTCTGGGAGATGTAAGACAGCAGGCTTGAGCAGGGGACTGATTTTACTAGAATTCTGGGATTGACGCTGAAGTGTTGAGTCAAAGGATAGTGAGACAGATTGGTTAGCAAATCAACAAGCCTTCTCAACAGAGCATGCGAGCGGCAGAGTGGGCAAAAGGGCCACTCACTCATTACTCCAAACCGCGTGTAACCGCTCCATGTGAACCGTGTGCTCGCGACGTAATGACATTCACGGCAACGCAAACCAAAAATCCCAAAACGCTGCATCTCCTCCAGCGATCGACCAGCTTTCTCTAAAATAATCTCTGTTCTTGTCAATGGGGGCAGTGAAGTATTCTGCTCAGTAGAGGGCTGTTTCTAAATCACTCTGTATGGATCAATAAGATAAATCCCATATCAGTGCATACTGGGCTTTTCCCGGTGTCCAATAAACTATCGTTATTGAGTGGGAAAGCTGAGCTGGAGGATTAGTATTCATTCTAGTGACAGATCCCAATTAGCTAATTATGCCCCTCCCCCACTGCAAGACTGCATTTTGATGGGTCAGCTGTGCCTGCAGGGCATATGGGACGCTTATGCCTTACAGTGTTATGGATATGATCTCCTCATGTGTCTGAGGCTGGAAAGAGCTAATATAGCCTGCTGATTAATGTTGATTAAGTGCTATCTTGTTTGTATAACTCCCCCCCCCCGCTCCACTGGCAACTCATTATCTCTTTAATTAAATTATAAATTGTGGTACTTGCCTGTCAGCTAGTGAAATGGGCAGGTCTCTGCTAGCTTCAGGGATTTGTCAGTTTATACACTCTGGCCAGAATCCTCCATTCCGCTACCTGAGGGATTCTGGCTCTCCCTCCCCTGTGGTCAGACTTACCGATCACAAAATAAGGCTGGAGCAGTGCAAGTAATCTTTCCAGTAAATGATTCAAATTGAAGACACACACACACACACACACACACACACACACTTCAGCAGAGACACAGTCGGACAGACACGGACTAACACTTGCGCAGTTAAGTAGGCAGACAGATAGACGGTTTGTAAAGAAGGAATTTAAACAAGCAAAATACAGAAAACCTCAATTTGCTCTGTGTTTATCCCTAGTTCTATGTCTTTCAGAGAACACAGGATGTGGACTACTTGTAGTTGTATTGGTTGATGATTAAACAGTAAATTGGCTTTGGAAAGTGACATCCTCTTCCATTGAGGATGTACAAATGGTGTCCTTGTGCTGTCTGCCTCATGACCGTAGTAGTGTGACACTTTAAGTCCTGGAGGAAAATGGATGCAAATGATGTGGACTCACTCAGATTGAATAGACAGAGCACGGCTGTACACAAAGCTATTACATACACAAAAAGCTATTACATTGTGTTTAATTGCATTGAATTTGAGCAATTAGAAAATGCTCTTATCGAGAGAAACTTTTGTACAAAACTACAAGAAATGCGGGCCAAGACAAGACATTCACAGAGTATCACTAGAGGCAGTAGTGATTACATTAATGTACAACATTACCATAAGTGCTATGGTATATGCAAGGTGGAGATTGGTTGAGGAAGGTGTAACCTGAAGCAGTGGAGTGGTCTGGAGATAGCGTGAGGTTTTCATAAGAATTATTGATACAATGGCAATGCTCTACCAAGGAATCAAACATGAAACCTTTAGGCTACAAGCTCAGCTTGCTTACAGCTACAGCTCCCTTACCATTAGCCTATACTACACTGCTGCCTGTCTTTGGAATCTTTTAAATACAAGAGGCATGAGTTGCACACAAGCAAACACACATGTAAACACACACACGCACACATGTAAACACACACGCGCACACACACACACACACAACCCCACAACCAGAGGGGGAGAGAGCCTGCCAGCTTGGTTACATCTATTTGTCTTTGACTGCTATTGATAATAAAATCAAGCATGGTTAGCAAATAGAATCTCAAAAGTCAGTATTGTGTTATCAAGTATACTCAGATCTTCATCCACAAACACAATTACACAATTTGTGATCAGGATTTTTGTGTTTATTTTGTGTCCGGGAAAACTTGAGGTAGTCCAGTAGTCCTAGCGAGCTTGCTTGGCTAGCTCACCAACAGTCACCTTGTAGCTAACTTGCAACAGCCCAATATTGTTGGACTGTTCGCAATAGCCTCAGAAAATTGAAGAGCTGATGTTGATAGAGATCGACAGAGCTGTCTACAGCTAGAGCGAGTGCCAGTGTTCCTAAGTGTCTATTAGAAAATATAGTTGTATGTAATGGCTAATCATTTAGGACCAGTGGAGGGCAGATTGCAATCACAGACCAGGGAGTGGGGGTCAACTGTCCACCTTCCCGGCTGGGGAGACTAGGCCGACAGAATGAAAGGAACATGCGGGGAGAATCCCTTGGTCTTTATGTGGCGACGAACGGTCACTAACTCTGTTAGCATGTTTGAGCAAAGCCACTGAAACTGTGTCCACCAAGGGATCCGTTTAATTACCAGCTACACTTTGCTATCATTCTACAATATAGCGCAAGTGAACAGAGAAACGTGCGTAGCTTAAGATACCACTCACCGACAACAAAGTTTTCAAGAATCGACTTGTTCAAAGGACAGAAGGAAGATTTCGCTCCAGCAGTTCCACCAATGACTCGTTGAGAATCTGGACAAGCAAGCTGGACCCTCCAGCAAAGGAAAGCAAAAGGAGAGCCTGACCCAAAAGGAGAGCCTGACCCAAAAGCCGGAACTTTTCCCGGCTTGGACATCAAGAAGCCACGGACCCACCTGCGTAGCTACTCCGCAGTAAGGCTGACATGAACATCCAGGAAAATAGTTTAGGAAAACCTCTGTTTAAGGTGTATTGTCAATGTAATTACATCTTTGATTGTATTAATTGTGTGTATTTACAGTAATGTTATAACTTAACATGTTGCTTGTAGGCTATCCGCAGCCAATTAGCCTCGCATAGCTAAAGTTACATACTCTAACTAACACTAATTTCCAATCTGCCTCCATTTTTAATCGAGATATGTGAATGCGAGCACCCCTATACTAATAGAAGAGAATAACTTTTATTTTCCCTTTCGGGAACTTCAGTTGTAGCCACCAGCAACAACAAAAAAGACAGACAGTGGGGCAGACCCACAACACACAAACAAACACACCAAATAAAGACATACAATATCAAATTAATATCAATATCAATAATCAATATCAATTAACTTTGCGGTCTCTGTACTGTCGAAACTGAGCACCAAACTGCGTCAACCTTCCAACTCGTCGCCTCGCTCCTCCCCCGCACCATCTTCTCCTTCCCTCCATGGTTGCCCTTTGAAGACCGCCTGCACTCTCTGATCAGTCCCGACATCTTCAACTCCGGTGAAGGGCGATGGTAAACTTTGCTGCTGCAGATCCAACGGACATTCCTGAGCATATGTTGTGATTGCGTCTCCATGGTGACGACCACAAACAAAATTATCCCGGCGAGACAATTTGCCAATATCATTAAAACAAGCGGCAGGAGTGCGGCGACAAATCTCCAGCTCGCCTCCCCGCACCACAACAGACACACAGTGCATGAAAAAACAAGACAAAAGCCCGACACAACAAAATACATTCAAATTAACAAACACGGACACAAGAGACAGCTGGACTACATGTCGCCATTACAGCACCACGTGACGTCACCCATTAATACCTAACCCATTATTTACAAGATCACATGCCTGTAAACGGACAGGGGCCTGGAATTTAGCTAGACGTAGCTAATTTCCATAGCCTCAATACACGCCATATTCCCAGGCCACATTATCTTCATGCTAAAGCCTGATGCATAATTCCCTCAAAACACATACGTCTCATAGTCTCTGTACACCACGTGTTCTGGCATGAACCCACACCATAGACTGTAGAAAAAGACCCACACGCAGACAGATACTGAACTGTGAATTCTAGCATGCCTCATTCATTCCCCACACTTCATTCCCTTTCATATCATTCACTGCTTTTAGGATGTTAGTTTAGATGTTTGTTGTTTAATAAATTATATTTTGTTAAAACCTGGTTATCGGTCTGATTATTGTTTGGTTAAATATTTGAGCCTACCACCTCAACAAATTTACGCCTTCAGATTAAGTTATTGGTTATTGTTATTTTAATATCGAAATTCATAATCGTGATTTAATAATTAATTTTGAGACTGATTAGACAGCTTGTGATGCTTCAATAAATGTGCGCTTAAAAAAACAAGACATTTTTACAGTTTGACTGTTGAACCCTGTCTCATATGAAATGGTACTGAAATGGAGCAGACTTTAAGAGACTGTCTTCCTGCCAGTGCCTGATAATTCAGGATGAACATTGCTGAAAGAGTTGTAATGTCATTGAAGACTCTGACACACTTCAGCAGAGAGTCAGACAGACACAGACTAACACTCGCACAGTTAAGTAGGCAGACAGATAGACAGTTTGTAAAGAAGGAATTTAAACAAGCAAAATAAAAAACCTCAATTTCCTCTGTCTTTATCCCTGGTTCTATGTCTTTCAGAGAACACAGGATGTGGACTACTTGTAGTTGTATTGGATGAGGACTAAACAGTAAATTGGATTTGGAAAGTGATCTCCTCTTCCATTGAGGATGTACAAATTGTGTCTGTGCTGTTCCCGCACGCACGCATGCATTACATTTACATTTTAGGCATTTGGCAGACGCTCTTATCCAGAGCGACGTACATTAGTGCATTTTCCAACCTGAAACAAGTGCGTTAAAAACAACCCAATGGAGAACAATTGACGGGGGTTAGAACTGTATTTGTGAATTTTAGTGTGATAGTAAGTTACCTTAGCAGCGGTGACTGCTGTAAAGAACGCTGCTAGGAGAGACTGGTAGGAGGAGAGGTCTGATGCGTCTCTGGATTTCCTCCACATCCTCTCTGCTGCGCGAAGACCGGCCCTGGAGGTGCGCAGGGCATCGGACATCCACGGGCAGGGAGGAGATGACCGTGTGGGCCTAGAGACAAGAGGGCAGAGAGAGTTAAGTGATGTGGAGAGAGCTGTGAGCAGGGTGTCGGATGCAGAGTTGATGGGGAGTTGAGAGAAGGATTTGAGAGGGGGAAGGGAAGCAGTGACACAGGGAGCAAGAGAGGAGGGTGAGAGGGAGCAGAGGTTACGGCGGACAGAGACAGTGGGGGTGGGGGGAGGGGGGGGGGGGGGCGGTGTGGAACAAGAGGAAGAGAGAAAGAAATTAAGTGGTGATCAGAGGTATGGAGAGGGGTAACAGTGAGATCAGAGCAGGGGCTGTTCCTCTGGAAGACCAGGTCTAGGAGGTTGCCAGCCTTGTGGGTTGGGGGGGAGGGTTGGAGGGTGAGGTCAAAGGAGCGGAGAAGTGGTAGGAAGGCTGCAGACTGGGAGGCATCTAGATGGATGTTGAAGTCTCCCAGGAGGATCAGCGGGGTGCCGTCCTCTGGGAAGGAGCTGAGCAGGGTGTCGAGCTCATCGAGGAAGCACCCCAGGGGACCTGGAGGGCGACAAACAACTATAATGTACAGATTAATAGGGTGGTTGATTAACACAGAGTGGTATTCAAAACTAGTAATAGCTATATCAGAGAGGGGGAGAACAGAGAATGACCATGAGGGGGACAGTAGCAAACCAGTACCACCTCCGCGACCAGATGGCCGGGGGGTGTGAGAGAAGGAGAAGGAGGAGGAGAGGGCAGCGGGAGTTGCCGTATTGTCCGGTGTGATCCAGGTTTCGGTGAGGGCGAGAAACTGGAGGGACAGGAAGGAGGCATAGCCGGAGATGAAGTCTGCTTTCCGTGTGGCAGACTGGCAGTTCCAGAGCCCCCCCGCGACGGTGAAGTTCTCGTCGCAGGGAGTCAGCGAGGGGTAGCGGAGGTTGGACGGGTTGCGTCGCCGTGGAGGGCCACGTCGGTCGGAAGCGGGTTCTAAAAGGAAGAGAGGCAGACAGGGATAGGGAGAGGGAGAGGTGAGAACACACAATAAACTGGGATGGAGTCGCTCTTCCAGACGTCTTTTGAAATGCACACAGCTGATTGCAAGTGGTTAACAGCTGTGTGAGACACTTCGCAAGCACGGGATCAATAAGGACTACAGTTAAAAAGCACAATAACACGAAACTAACAGCCTAGTCAATCTAACAATCTAGCAAACAGCCAATCGCGGAACAAACACAAACTAGCAAAGCAAATAATATGATCAGCGTTCAATCTAATAATCTAACAATCTAACAGCCAATCGCGGAACAAGCACAAACTACCAATGTAGATTATGTGATCAGCGTTCAACTAGGTCTAATTAAAATCACGCAAACAGCGGCCAGTACGCTTAAAAAATGCGGAGGAAAGATGCAGCACGCACGCACGCACGCACGCAAGCACGCACGCACAACTCTTCAGGACTCTTCTCTATACCTGAACTGTGGTACCTGAAAAGTGGGGAACAAAGAAATAATTCAGCAGGAATATAGTTTTACGGAAACACATATTCACTCTAGCCTGATATTTTTAAAGACGCCTCTGCTTCAAAACACCGATAATGGAATAACTGAGCATGTGAGTTATCATCACTACCATACAACACAAATGGTATTGGAATGCACAGGAACCTAGTAAACGGTGTCTAAGTGCTGTTGATACATTTGAAGAGTGTTTTTAACTAGTGTGGATACTCAGTCTAGGCAGCTATGCTTTCATGGTAGGGGCTAAATGTCTCAATAGAAACATAAACACACACTTTTCAATATTTTATATGAGATGAATATAGGTCCTGCTAATCTCTTCAGGGTTCAAAACAATGGGGGGGGGGGGGGCGTTCCTGAAGATAACTGACTGTACATTTTAATTAATATCTTTATGTATCTATTAAAGGTATTTTGTGTGAAAGTACTTGTGTATTTATTTATTTTTAATTAAATTTGGTGCCCAAAGTGGGGCTGAGTATTTCCAATTCTCTCCCCAATGTGGAATTGCCAATCATCTGCAACCGCAGCCGGGTTCATGCTGTGAACCCCAGTGCCGAATCGGGAGAGTGTAGATATCCACGGTTCTCATCTGAAACACATGCTTTCTTTTCACACCTACAAATTAAGCTGGCACAGAGCGGAGTATTTCTGGTGCAGTCATAAGGTGGTCGCTGATAGCATTGAATGCCGACTGCTATCTGATTGAACCCTACCATACCCTGGGCAATGCACTCGGCAATTGCGCTTCGCCCTATGGAGCTACCGGCCACAGCTGGCACTAGCGCAGAGTCTGGATTCGATCTGAGGCTCATCCATGCCCCACAGCGTGGTGCCTTAACAAATGAGCCACCCAACAGCCCTGTGCTTGAGAATAAAAAAATATAGTAAAAGTATACTTTCAATGTATGAATAAAAGCAACTTCTCATACTAATGCATTATAAAATATACTTTGCTCTGATAAATACATAAAATACTGTAAAAATATACATATTTGATCCCCTTGTTGTTACTCTTGTTTTCTTACACCTCTGACATTTTTAAACTCATTTTGAAATGACTCCTTTAACACCTACGATTTCTATTTTGATAAGTCAATCATGTGGTGCTTTACTGAAATCCTTTGAAAATCTAAATATTTAATGTTGTAAGCCCGATTTAACTTTTAGCTTTTTGTAGCTGCCTGGAGAAAGTTGAGAGACTTATTCAGTAAAACTGTTCACTATTCCCTGTGATACTGCTAAATGAATAATTCGAACCTGTCAGTAATGATGGATTGCAAAATTTTACAGCATATGCAAGTTAATCTAACAGCCTTCAGTGTTTAGGAACAGGTCTCTTACACGTGGGCACTACTCATCACTTTTTTCCACTCATCACAAATGTCTTGATGGCTTTTTAGATTGGTGTCGTTGAATGTGTATGTATTAGTGATGACATAATTCACAAAGTACTCTTGGCATTATTATTACCGCCTGGTGACTTTTTCATCTCAAGTTTTTTGTAAATTTCCAATTAATTCAATGTATGTGTTTCCCCCCCCCTATCTATTTTGCCCTGTGCCTCAGATGTAACTGTAGGCATGTTTGTAATCTCTTCTTTGAAGAATCTCAAGAAAAGTAACTGCTGACTATATCTGGGCTATCTTTACTGTTTACTTAAAGAAAACCCCCTCTCGTGCTTTAATACACTTAGCATCTTCCCTCAGTTTCTTCCCTCTTCTACAATATCAAAGGGAATGTATTTAGGATTAATTTTCTGTTTTGAGGATTTGCTCCGAATGGCCTTGAACTCACCCCTGTATTTCTTTCCCTGCTGTGCAATTGTTTGACTTTGACTTGCTAATTTATTCCAGATTACTGTTATGTTCATTTAACTGATGGTTCAGTTATACCAGTGTATCTGCAAAGCCCCTTTACCCCCTTTTAAATGTCATGATATCGTATGAGGATTGAGTCACTTAATAGGAGATTATTTCCAAGCAAACAAAAGAAAGTGCCCTGAGGGTTCATGGTGGCAATTTATTGATGTTTATCACTGCCAGAGCCCAGTCCAGTCTGCACAAAGACTCTCAGTCCTCTGCCAAGGATTTCGCTTCTCAAAACTTTGGCACTGAAAAATCCAGCCCTTTCGGTGCTTCTATAAATGGAAGACGTGGCAGCTGAATTTTACTGTGGGAGAGAGGTCTCATGCCTGCAGAGAGAATTACTGCTACCTCCTCTCACCCCCCCCCCCCCCCCCCCCCCCCCCCCACCCCCAACCCTGCTGCCTGAATCTGCAAGCAGGTCGCCTCAAATTACCCAGCTGCAGCCCCCTCCCAACTCTGCACTCTCCAGGAGAAGCTAGCCAAAGTCAGAACCCTATATTTAGTCCTGAGGCAGGGCCTAAGGTTTCACACTTGTGCAGATTGCAGAATGAAATAGTGGTAGTGAATAATGAATGGGAAACATGCCTCTGTGTGTTGCATAGTTGTGCTATGCAGAGCTGAGTTTAAACACGGTCAGATGGATGGACAGACGGACAGACAGACCTGTCTGCACGTACGCCAGAACTCTTCTGCTCCTGCATGAGATGCACCAGCTCTGTGTTGTAGAAAACTCACTTTAGTACAAAAAAGAACAGAAAATCTACTTCAGAAAGGGTTTTTATGCACCGTATCATTTTCAACTTTCCGCTCTCTGTAGTGCTGCTGATGTCGGAACATTAGATGGGTGGCATGCTTAAGTAATGTTTGATACGATTATTTCAACTTAACAATTATTTTACTTTCATCTGTGAGCAGGCCTCATTTCTTCCTGTCCTAGTTATTTTCAATTACACTAATGCCCTTTTTCTGAGTTGATTTTTTTCTTCTTTAGACTTCCTTTTAAAAATGCAGCTTCAAGATTATAATCTAATGTAAAAACATGTATGCAGCTAAAAATTAGAATGGGAAAACTATTACTGTTATTATAGATTAGTATTATGATCTCCTTGGATTACTTATGGTTGTCAACAAAAAAGAAAATAATAATTATCTCCTCATTGCTATAACTACATCTTTGTTAAAATTCTATAGGCCTACATAGTCAAGTTTACTACAATATCCAGCGTAAGGATATTGTTTTTTTAATTATTTGTTTTAGGAAAATGTACTTTTTGATGTAGATTCAAAAATATATATTCCCCCATTTTTAACATTCATGTATTTTAGTTGACACAAATGTACTTGTTGCCTAGCCAACAAGTTTGTGTTTCTTCTTTAAGAAGAGCTGACACATTGAAAACAGTTGCATAAATAATTACAGCTGTACCTGGGTGTAGTGATTAGCAAACAGAAGAGCAGTAGTACATGTTATTTTTCATCTTACGGTGGGTTCAGATCCTTATGATTTGCATTGTCCTGTCATGCTCACCATGTTTTTCTGTGAGTTTGAGTGGAGACCACATATCCAGTGTATTTTAAGATTGCTCTGCTCCAATGTGCTTTTTTCAAGCTGAAATTTTGACAAACGACTAAATGTGACCTTTTCGTATTGAAGACTGCATGTTTCTCTACTCAAGTGAAAATGTACGCTTTTAGCATCGGTTCAGGGGGAAATTTGCGGTCGAGAGAACAGAGCACTATCCAGCGCTTCACCCGAAGCCGCGGATGAGCTGGCAGTGAAGGGTTGGTGCAAGTGTCTGTTTGGCATGTTTGTAGTTAAGTTGGCAGTGAGTGGGTGTGAATGTGTGTTGTGAGCATTGAAAGCATTGAACTGTGTGTGTGTGTGTGTGTGGGGGGGGGGGGGGGTTGGTGTGTGTAACGCTGGGGCTTATTCATTATTAAACTGATGTAAACTGGCAGCTTGAAATGTCCTAAATCAGACAGGTACAAATATGCTCCAGTCTGTCGGAAATTAATTAGTGGGATGAGGCTAGCAACAAGAGTGATTAGCAAACAGACGGGCTGAGTTTTAGATGCTCGTGTGTTGAATCTGTAATAGTCAGCCATTATGGAGCTGTTTGATTGATCCACTGCCTGTGGAAGGGGTGGGTATTATGTCTGCATGTGTTTTTAACCAATCATTATGTAGCCATTTAAATAAAAAATAAAATACCCTTTGAAAATGACACTGGATCAAAGTGTGATGTTCTGCTCTGTTTTTTGTTTTTTTATGGGTTTGTTTGCAGGTTGACAGAGCTTTTCTTGGATATTGGACATTTCTAATCACTGTTGAGGTCTGCATCACTCATGATATAGCCTACTGTGTAGTTGTTACACTCCTTGTTGCCTGGTCATTCTTCAACAATCACTGTAAACTTAAGTGTAAAGCAGCTCAGTGACAGGTACTACTTTAGGAAATTACAGCTTTGACTGACGGGGGGGGGGAGAGACAAAGACCCAAGTCCAGGAGATAGATGTGTGTAAAGCGTCAGTCAGAAGAAGCAGGAGGCGGGCAGATGTGCTGCCAGCTTGAGTAATGTGGTCTTAATGAGCTGATTGAGTGAGCCTGAGCATGTGCATTTCATAGATAGCAGCTGATGTAGGTGGGATCCTGGGAATGCCTTTGTGCAGAGAGGCCGCAGGGGCGCTCAGACTGTCGGACCGATCAGGGGTTTTTACAGTGACGTTGGTGAACAGTATTGAAGTGACCGGTGGGGAAAAAAAAATATCCTGTAAAAATACTCGGTACAAATAAACAGCGGTATAGCTTGTTTGATGATTTAAAAGGATAAAACTGTGTGGATAAGTGGGTGTTCCTTAGTCAGGTTAGTCCTGTCCCAGATTATTTGAATAAATACATTTTTTAAAAAGGTTTTTTGTACTCGTACCTAGGGTTGCAACCGGAGGGAATTTTTCAGGGAAAATTACCACTGATTTTAATTTGGGAATTTTCAGTCTCATGCTTCCTAACTCTCCTAATTCACCAGCTTCGCAACTGTAGTTTATTCAGTCAATCTTGAAACTCTTTGAGCCCATCAAAGATGACACCACACAAATTGAATCTGAGGAGGTTTGTCCAGATTCTCTACTCTCTTTCTGAAGATGAAGTTAGCTTTGATTCAGGTAAATAATTAGCTTAGGCCAAGCACGTTAAAATCTTTTGTTTATCCTTACTTTAGTCAAAAGATTAAAGGGATAGTTTGGAATTTTGGACATAATGTCTCAATTACGACTTACCCATGATGTAGTTGATTGAAACCATTTTCAGCTAATTCCATGCTGTCCTTCTTTTGGACATACACACGTTGCTAATGCTAGCGCAACTCTATGGTAACCAGTAGCATCCACTACCAAACGCACTTAAACACTCCACAGTGCACCAAAAGCAAATAAAATACGAATAGTCTATCTGGGTTAATTTGAGTGTTTATACCATCATTTTTTAAGTCACTATCACTTTTAGGGCTACTTGGAATGAGAATGATTAACATTAAGATTAACGTTATCATAACATCAAAGTTAAGTCAATCAACATGCAGTTACCGATTTAACAGTTAAATGTTTAAGCTTCAAAAATAGTTTACAGTTTACAATTTGTTTCCAGTAGAGCCCAACTTTCCAACAGTATTGTGGAAGTGTCGTAAGACGTCCCACCCTTGCATGGCCATGTTAGGTGTTTGTGTTGTTATTGAAGGAAAATGTCAGCTGCACCTCATTTTTTAAAATGAAGCTTCACGTCATATTTATGCGACCAAAATAGTTGTGTACTTCTTGAAAAGTGTTCTCCTGAATATACTCAGCGAAACCCTGGAAGTAAGTGTATCATACGGGGTTTTAAGTATACTATATTTTGAGAAGATTGTGCCTACTTAACGCCTTCGTCCTGTCTACTCACCAAGCTTACCTAATAGTATGGAAGGGTGCTAATTCGGACACAGCTCAGGATAGCATCACTACAGCCTTACATTTTGGGGGTAAGTAAAACAATATCAAATTCTTCAAAATGGGTGAACTATCCTTTTATATAAGGCCTATCTAATTTGCTGTCTTAGATGGAAGAATTTACTAAAATATATTTTTGCATTTATATTTCCTTATTTAATATGCTTTCTTGTTAAACAAGCTGAAAAAAAACATACAAATAAATGTTTCACATTGTGGCAAACCAACAGCTTGTTTCTTGACATTTCTTAAAACTCATGGTTTTCTCCCAAACAATGGGCCTCATTCATGAAGCGTTCCTAAATATGCGTGTACATTTATGTACGAAACGAGTTGGTTGGGACAAAAGATTTACGCTGGTTTCATCAAACCGTGTGGGAAAGGCAGATTCTTTTTTGGAGATTGTCACTTCCATTTAAAGGTTCATACAAAGTCAAATTGGCCCAAAAAAAGAATTATTCCGACACTGAAATCAAAGATTTATTTACAGATGTTCAATCAAGGAAAATAAATTGTTTAGTATTGTCTGTTCCGGTGTCGTAAAGTAAATAGTAAAGTAGCCTAAATGGTAAAGTAAAAAGACATGGCAGGATATAATATGCAGGAAATGCAGAATATTATATTCCGTCACACGAGCTGTTAAAGTGCAAGCCTATCTGTATCGGACAAGCGCATTGCCTCCATCTGCCAAGCACTAAACTGCAGTCTTTCTCCCAGCCTGGAAATAAATAAAAGAATGAATTTATTAATTTAGTAATTTTGTTGGTTTTCTGTGCGTGCGAGAGGTGGTTTGTGGTTTGGTGGTCCTAGGAATCTATACTCGGACACAGTAAACAGAAATTTAACGTAGCCACACCAAGTCTCTCACCGCAGCGTTCTGCAAGTACTAACTGAAGCTGTTGTGGGTCCCACCCGTCTATGGTCCCACCAGGCAACCGGCCAGAACATTGAGCAATACCTACATTTCACATGATGACATATGAGCTGCACAGATGAGACAGCCCTTTCTATGCATACAGTGCATCCGGAAAGTATTCACAGCGCTTCGCTTTTTCCACATTTTGTTCTGTTACATCCTTATTCCAAAATTGATTAAATTCAATTTTTCCCTCAAAATTCTACACACAACACCCCATAATGACAATGTGAAAAAAGTTTTTTTGAGATTTTTTCAAATTTATTAAAAATAAAAAACTAAAATTTCTCATTTACATAAGTATTCATAACCTTTGCTTTAACGTATTTTTAAAGTATCATATTTCATATTTGGTCGCATATCCTTTACATGCTGTTACTTCCTGAAGTCTGTGACCATCAACATCAAAAAACTGTCGATATCTTATTTTCAGGTACTGTTACAAGCGATACTATAACCTCTCTGCATTTGAATGGATCTCTATGGAAATTGGGGGGTGAGACTAGATTCAGCTGTAAATTACACTGGTACAGTATGGAACACATGGCTGGCTAAATGGCTGTAAGTTATCAAGGGTCTGAGCTATCAAACGAGCCCCAAACCATCACTCTGTTGCCAGATATGGAGTAGATGTGGATGGATCACTACAAGGGTTATTTCTCCGGACTCATTTTCCTATAGAACTCTATGGGGAAAAAAGTCAGGAGAAACAACCCTTAATAAATTTGCAAAAATCTCAAAAAAACTTTTTTCACATTGTCATTATGGGGTGTTGTGTGTAGAATTTTGAGGGAAAAAATGAATTTAATCAATTTTGGAATAAGGCTGTAACAGAACAAAATGTGGAAAAAGTGAAGCGCTGTGAATACTTTCCGGATGCACTGTATCTTGCAAACATATCTTCGGATGGAGCCTTGAGGCTATGTTTGTGCAGTACAGTTACGGCAGCAATAACATTCGGCAGGTTGGCAATTTCATACGAAAACGACTAACCAGCCATACATCACTCTCGGCCAACAAATAGCTTCTGCACGATCCTAAAGATGCGTCCGGTTCACTCCTAAGCAGCCAACTCCTTCAACAGCAGAGAAAGGTCAGCCATTGCAATGCTGGCTATACAGACTTGTAAGTCATTTTATAGCAAATTTCGTTCAATGGTTAAATGTGTGTTTTAATTAGCTTATATAACATCATATAACATTTCAATGTAATCTATTCAGAAAAATAGTAGCCTACTGGGAGCATTAATTACGTTATGGGTCTAATTAAATAAATGTATAGCCTACAATTGATTAATAGGCTTAATCTAAAGTGCTTGCTTTTAACAGTCGTAATTATTACATTTGCATTGTGCAGTTCAAAGGCTACATTTAGCCTTATGAATTTAACTGAAAATAAAAACAAATTCAAGTTAATGAATTAAAGCAAATACATTCATGATATTCAGAAGCTACATTTAGTGGCATTTTGAATTTACTTATGAGGTATGCGTAGTCCTGAGCAGGTGTAAAGTTTGTTTGTATGTACAAACAAATATCAGGCACGAAAACGTTGATGAATGCAAAAATACGGGCAACATTGCTAATACGAATGATTTACATACAAATTCGTTCTGCTCACGTTTCATGAATGAGGCCCAATGTGTGTATAGTTTTTGCAGTGACCCCCCATATAGGCCCAATACATAAATAACCAAAGACATACTTATGATTTATGAAAAATGTTAACAGTACAAAACTCCTGAAATTACTTAAGAAATTTCCAAAATTACCTCAAAAAGGGAAATTTTCCCAGAACATTGCAACCCTACTCTTATCAGCCCTACTAGCATTGCTGTTTGGTTCTGCCTGTTTAATTACTTGTTGACAGGAATGGTGCTGTGTCTCTTCGTGTGGTTTCAGTGCTCTCTGTGTTTAACTGACCCTGAGTCTGGTATCAGTGCTTTTTCTCTGTTTAACTGACCCAGAGCCTGGTACCAGTGCTCTCTCTCTGTTTAATTGACCCTGAGCCTGGTATCAGTGCTCTCTGTGTTTAACTGACCCTGAATCTGGTATCAGTGCTCTCTGTATTTAACTGAGCCTGAATCTGGTGTCAGTGCTCTGTGTTTAACTGACCCTGAGCCTGGTATCAGTGCTCTCTGTGTTTAACTGACCATGCATCTGGTATCAGTGCTCTGTGTTTAACTGAGCCTGAGTCTGGTATCAGTGCTCTCTGTTTGACTGACCCTGAGTCTGGTATCAGTGCCCTCTGTGTTTAACTGACCCTGAGCCTGGTATCAGTGCTTTATGTATTTAACTAACCCTGAGCCTGGTATCAGTGTCTCTGTGTTTAGCTGACCCTTAGTCTGGTATCAGTGCTCTCTGTGTTTAACTGACCCTGAGCCTAGTATCAGTGTTCTCTGTGTTTAACTGACCCTGAGCCTAGTATCAGTGCTCTCTGTGTTTAGCTGATCCTGAGCCTGGTATCAGTGCTCTCTGTGTTTAGCTGACCCTTAGTCTGGTATCAGTGCTCTCTGTGTTTAACTGACCCCGAGTCTGGTATCAGTGCGCTCTCTATTTAACTAACCCTGAGCCTGGTATCAGTGCTCTCTGTGTTTAGCTGACCCTGAGTCTGGTGCCAGTGCTCTCTGTGTTTAACTGGTCCTTAGTCTGGTATCAGTGCTCTCTGTGTTTAACTGACCCTGAGTCTGGTATCAGTGCTCTCTGTGTTTAACTGGCCCTGAGTCTGGTATCAGTGCTCTCTGTTTTTAACTGACCCTTAGTCTGGTATCAGTGTGCTCTGTGTTTAACTGACCCTGAGCCTGGTGTCAGTGCTCTCTGTGTTTAAGTGACCCTTAGTCTGGTATCAGTGCTCACTGTTTAACTGACCTTGAGCCTGGTGTCAGTGCTCTCTGTGTTTAACTGACCCTTAGTCTGGTATCAGTGCTCTCTGTGTTTAACTGACCCTTAGTCTGCTATCAGTGCTCTCTGTGTTTAACTGACCCCGAGTCTGGTATCAGTGCGCTCTCTATTTAACTGACCCTGAGCCTGGTATCAGTGCTCTCTGTGTTTAACTGACCATGCATCTGGTATCAGTGCTCTGTGTTTAACTGAGCCTGAGTCTGGTATCAGTGCTCTCTGTTTGACTGACCCTGAGTCTGGTATCAGTGCCCTCTGTGTTTAACTGACCCTGAGCCTGGTATCAGTGCTTTATGTATTTAACTAACCCTGAGCCTGGTATCAGTGTCTCTGTGTTTAGCTGACCCTTAGTCTGGTATCAGTGCTCTCTGTGTTTAACTGACCCTGAGCCTAGTATCAGTGCTCTCTGTGTTTAACTGACCCTGAGCCTAGTATCAGTGCTCTCTGTGTTTAGCTGACCCTGAGCCTGGTATCAGTGCTCTCTGTGTTTAGCTGACCCCGAGTCTGGTATCAGTGCGCTCTCTATTTAACTAACCCTGAGCCTGGTATCAGTGCGCTCTGTGTTTAACTGACCCTGAGCCTGGTGTCAGTGCTCTCTGTGTTTAGCTGACCCTGAGTCTGGTGCCAGTGCTCTCTGTGTTTAACTGGCCCTTAGTCTGGTATCAGTGCTCTCTGTTTTTAACTGACCCTTAGTCTGGTATCAGTGCGCTCTGTGTTTAACTGACCCTGAGCCTGGTGTCAGTGCTCTCTGTGTTTAAGTGACCCTTAGTCTGGTATCAGTGCTCACTGTTTAACTGACCTTGAGCCTGGTGTCAGTGCTCTCTGTGTTTAACTGACCCTTAGTCTGGTATCAGTGCTCTCTGTGTTTAACTGACCCTTAGTCTGCTATCCGTGCTCTCTGTGTTTAACTGAGCCTGAATCTGGTATCAGTGCTCTCTGTATTTAACTGACCCTGAGCTTGGTGTCAGTGCTCTCTGTGTTTAACTGACACTTAGTCTGGTATCAGTGCTCTCTGTGTTTAGCTGACCCTTAGTCTGGTATCAGTGCTCTCTGTGTTTAACTGACCCTGATGTCAGTGCTCTCTGTGTTTAACTGACCCTTAGTCTGGTATCAGTGCTCTCTGTGTTTAACTGACCCTGAGCCTAGTATCAGTGCTCTCTGTGTTTAACTGACCCTGAGCCTGGTATCAGTGCTCTCTGTGTTTAGCTGACCCTGAGCCTGGTATCAGTGCTCTCTGTGTTTAGCTGACCCTGAGCCTGGTATCAGTGCTCTCTGTGTTTAACTGACCCTGAGCCTAGTATCAGTGCTCTCTGTGTTTAACTGACCCTGAGCCTGGTATCAGTACTCTCTGTGTTTAGCTGACCCTGAGCCTGGTATCAGTGCTCTCTGTGTTTAGCTGACCCTTAGTCTGGTATCAGTGCTCTCTGTGTTTAACTGACCCCGAGTCTGGTATCAATGCGCTCTGTATTTAACTAACCCTGAGCCTGGTATCAGTGCTCTCTGTGTTTAGCTGACCCTGAGTCTGGTGCCAGTGCTCTCTGTGTTTAACTGCCCCTTAGTCTGGTATCAGTGCTCTCTGTGTTTAACTGGCCCTGAGCCTGGTGTCAGTGCTCACTGTGTTTAACTGACCCTTAGTCTGGTATCAGTGCTCTCTGTGTTTAACTGACCCTTAGTCTGCTATCAGTGCTCTCTGTGTTTAACTGAGCCCGAATCTGGTATCAGTGCTCTCTGTATTTAACTGACCCTGAGCCTGGTGTCAGTGCTCTCTGTGTTTAACTGACACTTAGTCTGGTATCAGTGCTCTCTGTGTTTAGCTGACCCTTAGTCTGGTATCAGTGCTCTCTGTCTTTAACTGACCCTGATGTCAGTGCTCTCTGTGTTTAACTGACCCTTAGTCTGGTATCAGTGCTCTCTGTGTTTAACTGACCCTGAGCCTAGTATCAGTGCTCTCTGTGTTTAACTGACCCTGAGCCTAGTATCAGTGCTCTCTGTGTTTAGCTGACCCTGAGCCTGGTATCAGTGCTCTCTGTGTTTAGCTGACCCTTAGTCTGGTATCAGTGCTCTCTGTGTTTAACTGACCCCGAGTCTGGTATCAGTGCGCTCTCTATTTAACTAACCCTGAGCCTGGTATCAGTGCGCTCTGTGTTTAACTGACCCTGAGCCTGGTGTCAGTGCTCTCTGTGTTTAGCTGACCCTGAGTCTGGTGCCAGTGCTCTCTGTGTTTAACTGGCCCTTAGTCTGGTATCAGTGCTCTCTGTTTTTAACTGACCCTTAGTCTGGTATCAGTGCGCTCTGTGTTTAACTGACCCTGAGCCTGGTGTCAGTGCTCTCTGTGTTTAAGTGACCCTTAGTCTGGTATCAGTGCTCACTGTTTAACTGACCTTGAGCCTGGTGTCAGTGCTCTCTGTGTTTAACTGACCCTGAGCCTGGTATCAGTGTCTCTGTGTTTAGCTGACCCTTAGTCTGGTATCAGTGCTCTCTGTGTTTAACTGACCCTGAGCCTAGTATCAGTGCTCTCTGTGTTTAACTGACCCTGAGCCTAGTATCAGTGCTCTCTGTGTTTAGCTGACCCTGAGCCTGGTATCAGTGCTCTCTGTGTTTAGCTGACCCTTAGTCTGGTATCAGTGCTCTCTGTGTTTAACTGACCCTGATGTCAGTGCTCTCTGTGTTTAACTGACCCTTAGTCTGGTATCAGTGCTCTCTGTGTTTAACTGACCCTGAGCCTAGTATCAGTGCTCTCTGTGTTTAACTGACCCTGAGCCTAGTATCAGTGCTCTCTGTGTTTAGCTGACCCTGAGCCTGGTATCAGTGCTCTCTGTGTTTAGCTGACCCTTAGTCTGGTATCAGTGCTCTCTGTGTTTAACTGACCCCGAGTCTGGTATCAGTGCGCTCTGTATTTAACTAACCCTGAGCCTGGTATCAGTGCTCTCTGTGTTTAGCTGACCCTGAGTCTGGTATCAGTGCTCTCTGTGTTTAACTGGCCCTGAGTCTGGTATCAGTGCTCTCTGTTTTTAACTGACCCTTAGTCTGGTATCAGTGCGCTCTGTGTTTAACTGACCCTGAGCCTGGTGTCAGTGATCTCTGTGTTTAAGTGACCCTTAGTCTGGTATCAGTGCTCACTGTTTAACTGACCTTGAGCCTGGTGTCAGTGCTCTCTGTGTTTAACTGACCCTTAGTCTGGTATCAGTGCTCTCTGTGTTTAACTGACCCTTAGTCTGCTATCAGTGCTCTCTGTGTTTAACTGAGCCTGAATCTGGTATCAGTGCTCTCTGTATTTAACTGACCCTGAGCCTGGTGTCAGTGCTCTCTGTGTTTAACTGACACTTAGTCTGGTATCAGTGCTCTCTGTGTTTAGCTGACCCTTATTCTGGTATCAGTGCTCTCTGTGTTTAACTGACCCTGATGTCAGTGCTCTCTGTGTTTAACTGACCCTTAGTCTGGTATCAGTGCTCGCTGTTTAACCGACTCTGAGCCTGGTGTCAGTGCTCTCTGTGTTTAACTGACCCTGAGTCTGGTATCAGTCTGGTGACCCTCAGTCTGGTATCAGTGCTCTCTGTTTAACTGACCCTGAGCCTGGTATCAGTGCTCTCTGTTTAACTGACCCTGAATCTGGTGTCAGTGCTCTCTGTTTAACTGCCCCTGAATCTGGTGTCAGTGCTCTGTGTTTAACTGACCCTGAATCTGGTGTCAGTGCTCTCTGTGTTTAACTGACCCTTAGTCTGGTATCAGTGCTCTCTGTATTTAGCTGACCCTTCGTCTGGTATTAGTGCTCTCTGTGTTTAATTGACCCTTAGTCTGGTATCAGTGCTCTCTGTGTTTAGCTGACCCTTAGTCTGGTATCTGTGCTCTCTGTGTTTAACTGACCCTTAGTGTGGTATCAGTGCTCTCTGTGTTTAGCTGACCCTTAGTCTGGTATCAGTGCGCTCTCTATTTAACTAACCCTGAGCCTGGTATCAGTGCGCTCTGTGTTTAACTGACCCTGAGCCTGGTGTCAGTGCTCTCTGTGTTTAGCTGACCCTGAGTCTGGTGCCAGTGCTCTCTGTGTTTAACTGGCCCTTAGTCTGGTATCAGTGCGCTCTGTGTTTAACTGACCCTGAGCCTGGTGTCAGTGCTATCTGTGTTTAAGTGACCCTTAGTCTGGTATCAGTGCTCACTGTTTAACTGACCTTGAGCCTGGTGTCAGTGCTCTCTGTGTTTAACTGACCCTTAGTCTGGTATTAGTGCTCTCTGTGTTTAACTGACCCTTAGTCTGCTATCCGTGCTCTCTGTGTTTAACTGAGCCTGAATCTGGTATCAGTGCTCTCTGTATTTAACTGACCCTGAGCTTGGTGTCAGTGCTCTCTGTGTTTAACTGACACTTAGTCTGGTATCAGTGCTCTCTGTGTTTAGCTGACCCTTAGTCTGGTATCAGTGCTCTCTGTGTTTAACTGACCCTGATGTCAGTGCTCTCTGTGTTTAACTGACCCTTAGTCTGGTATCAGTGCTCTCTGTGTTTAACTGACCCTGAGCCTAGTATCAGTGCTCTCTGTGTTTAACTGACCCTGAGCCTGGTATCAGTGCTCTCTGTGTTTAGCTGACCCTGAGCCTGGTATCAGTGCTCTCTGTGTTTAGCTGACCCTTAGCCTGGTATCAGTGCTCTCTGTGTTTAACTGACCCTGAGCCTAGTATCAGTGCTCTCTGTGTTTAACTGACCCTGAGCCTGGTATCAGTACTCTCTGTGTTTAGCTGACCCTGAGCCTGGTATCAGTGCTCTCTGTGTTTAGCTGACCCTTAGTCTGGTATCAGTGCTCTCTGTGTTTAACTGACCCCGAGTCTGGTATCAATGCGCTCTGTATTTAACTAACCCTGAGCCTGGTATCAGTGCTCTCTGTGTTTAGCTGACCCTGAGTCTGGTGCCAGTGCTCTCTGTGTTTAACTGCCCCTTAGTCTGGTATCAGTGCTCTCTGTGTTTAACTGGCCCTGAGCCTGGTGTCAGTGCTCACTGTGTTTAACTGACCCTTAGTCTGGTATCAGTGCTCTCTGTGTTTAACTGACCCTTAGTCTGCTATCAGTGCTCTCTGTGTTTAACTGAGCCCGAATCTGGTATCAGTGCTCTCTGTATTTAACTGACCCTGAGCCTGGTGTCAGTGCTCTCTGTGTTTAACTGACACTTAGTCTGGTATCAGTGCTCTCTGTGTTTAGCTGACCCTTAGTCTGGTATCAGTGCTCTCTGTCTTTAACTGACCCTGATGTCAGTGCTCTCTGTGTTTAACTGACCCTTAGTCTGGTATCAGTGCTCTCTGTGTTTAACTGACCCTGAGCCTAGTATCAGTGCTCTCTGTGTTTAACTGACCCTGAGCCTAGTATCAGTGCTCTCTGTGTTTAGCTGACCCTGAGCCTGGTATCAGTGCTCTCTGTGTTTAGCTGACCCTTAGTCTGGTATCAGTGCTCTCTGTGTTTAACTGACCCCGAGTCTGGTATCAGTGCGCTCTCTATTTAACTAACCCTGAGCCTGGTATCAGTGCGCTCTGTGTTTAACTGACCCTGAGCCTGGTGTCAGTGCTCTCTGTGTTTAGCTGACCCTGAGTCTGGTGCCAGTGCTCTCTGTGTTTAACTGGCCCTTAGTCTGGTATCAGTGCTCTCTGTTTTTAACTGACCCTTAGTCTGGTATCAGTGCGCTCTGTGTTTAACTGACCCTGAGCCTGGTGTCAGTGCTCTCTGTGTTTAAGTGACCCTTAGTCTGGTATCAGTGCTCACTGTTTAACTGACCTTGAGCCTGGTGTCAGTGCTCTCTGTGTTTAACTGACCCTGAGCCTGGTATCAGTGTCTCTGTGTTTAGCTGACCCTTAGTCTGGTATCAGTGCTCTCTGTGTTTAACTGACCCTGAGCCTAGTATCAGTGCTCTCTGTGTTTAACTGACCCTGAGCCTAGTATCAGTGCTCTCTGTGTTTAGCTGACCCTGAGCCTGGTATCAGTGCTCTCTGTGTTTAGCTGACCCTTAGTCTGGTATCAGTGCTCTCTGTGTTTAACTGACCCTGATGTCAGTGCTCTCTGTGTTTAACTGACCCTTAGTCTGGTATCAGTGCTCTCTGTGTTTAACTGACCCTGAGCCTAGTATCAGTGCTCTCTGTGTTTAACTGACCCTGAGCCTAGTATCAGTGCTCTCTGTGTTTAGCTGACCCTGAGCCTGGTATCAGTGCTCTCTGTGTTTAGCTGACCCTTAGTCTGGTATCAGTGCTCTCTGTGTTTAACTGACCCCGAGTCTGGTATCAGTGCGCTCTGTATTTAACTAACCCTGAGCCTGGTATCAGTGCTCTCTGTGTTTAGCTGACCCTGAGTCTGGTATCAGTGCTCTCTGTGTTTAACTGGCCCTGAGTCTGGTATCAGTGCTCTCTGTTTTTAACTGACCCTTAGTCTGGTATCAGTGCGCTCTGTGTTTAACTGACCCTGAGCCTGGTGTCAGTGATCTCTGTGTTTAAGTGACCCTTAGTCTGGTATCAGTGCTCACTGTTTAACTGACCTTGAGCCTGGTGTCAGTGCTCTCTGTGTTTAACTGACCCTTAGTCTGGTATCAGTGCTCTCTGTGTTTAACTGACCCTTAGTCTGCTATCAGTGCTCTCTGTGTTTAACTGAGCCTGAATCTGGTATCAGTGCTCTCTGTATTTAACTGACCCTGAGCCTGGTGTCAGTGCTCTCTGTGTTTAACTGACACTTAGTCTGGTATCAGTGCTCTCTGTGTTTAGCTGACCCTTATTCTGGTATCAGTGCTCTCTGTGTTTAACTGACCCTGATGTCAGTGCTCTCTGTGTTTAACTGACCCTTAGTCTGGTATCAGTGCTCGCTGTTTAACCGACTCTGAGCCTGGTGTCAGTGCTCTCTGTGTTTAACTGACCCTGAGTCTGGTATCAGTCTGGTGACCCTCAGTCTGGTATCAGTGCTCTCTGTTTAACTGACCCTGAGCCTGGTATCAGTGCTCTCTGTTTAACTGACCCTGAATCTGGTGTCAGTGCTCTCTGTTTAACTGCCCCTGAATCTGGTGTCAGTGCTCTGTGTTTAACTGACCCTGAATCTGGTGTCAGTGCTCTCTGTGTTTAACTGACCCTTAGTCTGGTATCAGTGCTCTCTGTGTTTAGCTGACCCTTAGTCTGGTATTAGTGCTCTCTGTGTTTAATTGACCCTTAGTCTGGTATCAGTGCTCTCTGTGTTTAGCTGACCCTTAGTCTGGTATCTGTGCTCTCTGTGTTTAACTGACCCTTAGTGTGGTATCAGTGCTCTCTGTGTTTAGCTGACCCTTAGTCTGGTATCAGTGCTCTCTGTGTTTAACTGAGCCTGATTCTGGTATCAGTGCTCTGTCTGTATTTAACTAACCCTGAGCCTGGCGTCAGTGCTCTCTGTGTTTAACTGGCCCTGAGCCTGGTATCAGTGCTCTCTGTTTAATTGACCCTGATCCTGGTATCAGTGCTCTCTGTGTTTAACTGACCCTTAGTCTGCTATCAGTGCTCTCTGTGTTTAACTGAGCCTGAATCTGGTATCAGTGCTCTCTGTATTTAACTGACCCTGAGCCTGGTGTCAGTGCTCTCTGTGTTTAACTGACACTTAGTCTGGTATCAGTGCTCTCTGTGTTTAGCTGACCCTTATTCTGGTATCAGTGCTCTCTGTGTTTAACTGACCCTGATGTCAGTGCTCTCTGTGTTTAACTGACCCTTAGTCTGGTATCAGTGCTCGCTGTTTAACCGACTCTGAGCCTGGTGTCAGTGCTCTCTGTGTTTAACTGACCCTGAGTCTGGTATCAGTCTGGTGACCCTCAGTCTGGTATCAGTGCTCTCTGTTTAACTGACCCTGAGCCTGGTATCAGTGCTCTCTGTTTAACTGACCCTGAATCTGGTGTCAGTGCTCTCTGTTTAACTGCCCCTGAATCTGGTGTCAGTGCTCTGTGTTTAACTGACCCTGAATCTGGTGTCAGTGCTCTCTGTGTTTAACTGACCCTTAGTCTGGTATCAGTGCTCTCTGTGTTTAGCTGACCCTTAGTCTGGTATTAGTGCTCTCTGTGTTTAATTGACCCTTAGTCTGGTATCAGTGCTCTCTGTGTTTAGCTGACCCTTAGTCTGGTATCTGTGCTCTCTGTGTTTAACTGACCCTTAGTGTGGTATCAGTGCTCTCTGTGTTTAGCTGACCCTTAGTCTGGTATCAGTGCTCTCTGTGTTTAACTGAGCCTGATTCTGGTATCAGTGCTCTGTCTGTATTTAACTAACCCTGAGCCTGGCGTCAGTGCTCTCTGTGTTTAACTGGCCCTGAGCCTGGTATCAGTGCTCTCTGTTTAATTGACCCTGATCCTGGTATCAGTGCTCTCTGTGTTTAACTGACCCTGAGCCTGGTGTCAGTGCTCTCTGTGTTTAACTGACCCTGAGTCTGGTATCAGTGCTCTCTGTATTTAACTAACCAACACTGAGCCTGGTATCAGTGCTCTCTGTGTTTAACTGACCCTGAGTCTGGTATCAGTCTGGTGACCCTGAGTCTGGTATCAGTGCTCTCTGTTTAACTGACCCTGAGCCTGGTATCAGTGCTCTCTGTTTAACTGACCCTGAATCTGGTGTCAGTGCTCTGTGTTTAACTGACCCTGAGCCTGGTATCAGTGCTCTCTGTGTTTAACTGACCCTGAGCCTGGTATCAGTGCTCTCTGTGTTTACCTGACCCTTAGTCTGGTATCAGTGCTCTGTCTGTATTTAACTAACCCTGAGCCTGGCATCAGTGTTCTCTGTGTTTACCTGACCCTTAGTCTGGTATCAGTGCTCTGTCTGTATTTAACTAACCCTGAGCCTGGCATCAGTGCTCTCTGTGTTTAACTGGCCCTGAGCCTGATATCAGTGCTCTCTGTGTTTAACTGACCCTTAGTCTGGTATCAGTGCTCTCTGTGTTTAACTGACACTTAGTCTGGTATCAGTGCTCTCTGTGTTTAACTGGCCCTGAGCCTGATATCAGTGCTCTCTGTGTTTAACTGACCCTTAGTCTGGTATCAGTGCTCTCTGTGTTTAACTGACCCTGAGTCTGGTATCAGTGCTCTCTGTGTTTAACTGAGCCTGATTCTGGTATCAGTGCTCTGTCTGTATTTAACTAACCCTGAGCCTGGCGTCAGTGCTCTCTGTGTTTAACTGAGCCTGATTCTGGTATCAGTGCTCTCTGTTTAATTGACCCTGAGCCTGGTATCAGTGTTCTCTGTGTTTAACTGACCCTGAGCCTGGTGTCAGTGCTCTCTGTGTTTAACTGACCCTGAGTCTGGTATCAGTGCTCTCTGTATTTAACTAACCAACACTGAACCTGGTATCAGTGCTCTCTGTGTTTAACTGACCCTGAGTCTGGTATCAGTGCTCTCTGTTTAACTGACCCTGAGCCTGGTATCAGTGCTCTCTGTTTAACTGACCCTGAATCAGGTGTCAGTGCTCTGTGTTTAACTGCCCCTGAATCTGGTGTCAGTGCTCTGTGTTTAACTGACCCTGAGCCTGGTATCAGTGCTCTCTGTGTTTAACTGACCCTTAGTCTGGTATCAGTGCTCTCTGTGTTTACCTGACCCTTAGTCTGGTATCAGTGCTCTGTCTGTATTTAACTAACCCTGAGCCTGGCATCAGTGCTCTCTGTGTTTACCTGACCCTTAGTCTGGTATTAGTGCTCTGTCTGTATTTAACTAACCCTGAGCCTGGCATCAGTGCTCTCTGTGTTTAACTGGCCCTGAGCCTGATATCAGTGCTCTCTGTGTTTAACTGACCCTTAGTCTGGTATCAGTGCTCTCTGTGTTTAACTGACCCTGAGTCTGGTATCAGTGCTCTGTCTGTATTTAACTAACCCTGAGCCTGGCGTCAGTGCTCTCTGTGTTTAACTGACCCTTAGTGTGGTATCAGTGCTCTCTGTGTTTAAGTGACCCTTAGTCTGGTATCAGTGCTCACTGTTTAACTGACCTTGAGCCTGGTGTCAGTGCTCTCTGTGTTTAGCTGACCCTTAGTCTGGTATCAGTGCTCTTTATTTTTAACTGACCCTGAGTCTGGTATCAGTGCTCTTTATTTTTAACTGAGCCTGAGTCTGGTATCAGTGCTCTCTGTATTTAACTAACCAACACTGAGCCTGGTATCAGTGCTCTCTGTGTTTAACTGACCCTGAGTCTGGTATCAGTCTGGTGACCCTGAGTCTGGTATCAGTGCTCTCTGTTTAACTGACCCTGAGCCTGGTATCAGTGCTCTCTGTTTAACTGACCCTGAATCTGGTGTCAGTGCTCTGTGTTTAACTGCCCCTGAATCTGGTGTCAGTGCTCTGTGTTTAACTGACCCTGAGCCTGGTATCAGTGCTCTCTGTGTTTAACTGACCCTTAGTCTGGTATCAGTGCTCTGTCTGTATTTAACTAACCCTGAGCCTGGCATCAGTGCTCTCTGTGTTTACCTGACCCTTAGTCTGGTATCAGTGCTCTGTCTGTATTTAACTAACCCTGAGCCTGGCATCAGTGCTCTCTGTGTTTACCTGACCCTTAGTCTGGTATCAGTGCTCTGTCTGTATTTAACTAACCCTGAGCCTGGCATCAGTGCTCTCTGTGTTTAACTGGCCCTGAGCCTGATATCAGTGCTCTCTGTGTTTAACTGACCCTTAGTCTGGTATCAGTGCTTTCTGTGTTTGACTGACCCTTAGTCTGGTATCAGTGCTCTCTGTGTTTAACTGACCCTGAGTCTGGTATCAGTGCTCTCTGTGTTTAGCTGACCCTTAGTCTGGTATCAGTGCTCTCTGTGTTTAACTGACCCTGAGTCTGGTATCAGTGCTCTTTATTTTTAACTGAGCCTGAGTCTGGTATCAGTGCTCTCTGTGTTTAACTGACCCTTAGTCTGGTATCAGTGCTCTCTGTGTTTGACTGACCCTTAGTCTGGTATCAGTGCTTTATGTATTTAACTAACCCTGAGCCTGGTATCAGTGTCTCTGTGTTTAGCTGACCCTTAGTCTGGTATCAGTGCTCTCTGTGTTTAACTGACCCTGAGCCTAGTATCAGTGTTCTCTGTGTTTAACTGACCCTGAGCCTAGTATCAGTGCTCTCTGTGTTTAGCTGATCCTGAGCCTGGTATCAGTGCTCTCTGTGTTTAGCTGACCCTTAGTCTGGTATCAGTGCTCTCTGTGTTTAACTGACCCCGAGTCTGGTATCAGTGCGCTCTCTATTTAACTAACCCTGAGCCTGGTATCAGTGCTCTCTGTGTTTAGCTGACCCTGAGTCTGGTGCCAGTGCTCTCTGTGTTTAACTGGCCCTTAGTCTGGTATCAGTGCTCTCTGTGTTTAACTGACCCTGAGTCTGGTATCAGTGCTCTCTGTGTTTAACTGGCCCTGAGTCTGGTATCAGTGCTCTCTGTTTTTAACTGACCCTTAGTCTGGTATCAGTGTGCTCTGTGTTTAACTGACCCTGAGCCTGGTGTCAGTGCTCTCTGTGTTTAAGTGACCCTTAGTCTGGTATCAGTGCTCACTGTTTAACTGACCTTGAGCCTGGTGTCAGTGCTCTCTGTGTTTAACTGACCCTTAGTCTGGTATCAGTGCTCTCTGTGTTTAACTGACCCTTAGTCTGCTATCAGTGCTCTCTGTGTTTAACTGACCCCGAGTCAGGTATCAGTGCGCTCTCTATTTAACTGACCCTGAGCCTGGTATCAGTGCTCTCTGTGTTTAACTGACCATGCATCTGGTATCAGTGCTCTGTGTTTAACTGAGCCTGAGTCTGGTATCAGTGCTCTCTGTTTGACTGACCCTGAGTCTGGTATCAGTGCCCTCTGTGTTTAACTGACCCTGAGCCTGGTATCAGTGCTTTATGTATTTAACTAACCCTGAGCCTGGTATCAGTGTCTCTGTGTTTAGCTGACCCTTAGTCTGGTATCAGTGCTCTCTGTGTTTAACTGACCCTGAGCCTAGTATCAGTGCTCTCTGTGTTTAACTGACCCTGAGCCTAGTATCAGTGCTCTCTGTGTTTAGCTGACCCTGAGCCTGGTATCAGTGCTCTCTGTGTTTAGCTGACCCCGAGTCTGGTATCAGTGCGCTCTCTATTTAACTAACCCTGAGCCTGGTATCAGTGCGCTCTGTGTTTAACTGACCCTGAGCCTGGTGTCAGTGCTCTCTGTGTTTAGCTGACCCTGAGTCTGGTGCCAGTGCTCTCTGTGTTTAACTGGCCCTTAGTCTGGTATCAGTGCTCTCTGTTTTTAACTGACCCTTAGTCTGGTATCAGTGCGCTCTGTGTTTAACTGACCCTGAGCCTGGTGTCAGTGCTCTCTGTGTTTAAGTGACCCTTAGTCTGGTATCAGTGCTCACTGTTTAACTGACCTTGAGCCTGGTGTCAGTGCTCTCTGTGTTTAACTGACCCTTAGTCTGGTATCAGTGCTCTCTGTGTTTAACTGACCCTTAGTCTGCTATCCGTGCTCTCTGTGTTTAACTGAGCCTGAATCTGGTATCAGTGCTCTCTGTATTTAACTGACCCTGAGCTTGGTGTCAGTGCTCTCTGTGTTTAACTGACACTTAGTCTGGTATCAGTGCTCTCTGTGTTTAGCTGACCCTTAGTCTGGTATCAGTGCTCTCTGTGTTTAACTGACCCTGATGTCAGTGCTCTCTGTGTTTAACTGACCCTTAGTCTGGTATCAGTGCTCTCTGTGTTTAACTGACCCTGAGCCTAGTATCAGTGCTCTCTGTGTTTAACTGACCCTGAGCCTGGTATCAGTGCTCTCTGTGTTTAGCTGACCCTGAGCCTGGTATCAGTGCTCTCTGTGTTTAGCTGACCCTGAGCCTGGTATCAGTGCTCTCTGTGTTTAACTGACCCTGAGCCTAGTATCAGTGCTCTCTGTGTTTAACTGACCCTGAGCCTGGTATCAGTACTCTCTGTGTTTAGCTGACCCTGAGCCTGGTATCAGTGCTCTCTGTGTTTAGCTGACCCTTAGTCTGGTATCAGTGCTCTCTGTGTTTAACTGACCCCGAGTCTGGTATCAATGCGCTCTGTATTTAACTAACCCTGAGCCTGGTATCAGTGCTCTCTGTGTTTAGCTGACCCTGAGTCTGGTGCCAGTGCTCTCTGTGTTTAACTGCCCCTTAGTCTGGTATCAGTGCTCTCTGTGTTTAACTGGCCCTGAGCCTGGTGTCAGTGCTTACTGTGTTTAACTGACCCTTAGTCTGGTATCAGTGCTCTCTGTGTTTAACTGACCCTTAGTCTGCTATCAGTGCTCTCTGTGTTTAACTGAGCCCGAATCTGGTATCAGTGCTCTCTGTATTTAACTGACCCTGAGCCTGGTGTCAGTGCTCTCTGTGTTTAACTGACACTTAGTCTGGTATCAGTGCTCTCTGTGTTTAGCTGACCCTTAGTCTGGTATCAGTGCTCTCTGTCTTTAACTGACCCTGATGTCAGTGCTCTCTGTGTTTAACTGACCCTTAGTCTGGTATCAGTGCTCTCTGTGTTTAACTGACCCTGAGCCTAGTATCAGTGCTCTCTGTGTTTAACTGACCCTGAGCCTAGTATCAGTGCTCTCTGTGTTTAGCTGACCCTGAGCCTGGTATCAGTGCTCTCTGTGTTTAGCTGACCCTTAGTCTGGTATCAGTGCTCTCTGTGTTTAACTGACCCCGAGTCTGGTATCAGTGCGCTCTCTATTTAACTAACCCTGAGCCTGGTATCAGTGCGCTCTGTGTTTAACTGACCCTGAGCCTGGTGTCAGTGCTCTCTGTGTTTAGCTGACCCTGAGTCTGGTGCCAGTGCTCTCTGTGTTTAACTGGCCCTTAGTCTGGTATCAGTGCTCTCTGTTTTTAACTGACCCTTAGTCTGGTATCAGTGCGCTCTGTGTTTAACTGACCCTGAGCCTGGTGTCAGTGCTCTCTGTGTTTAAGTGACCCTTAGTCTGGTATCAGTGCTCACTGTTTAACTGACCTTGAGCCTGGTGTCAGTGCTCTCTGTGTTTAACTGACCCTGAGCCTGGTATCAGTGTCTCTGTGTTTAGCTGACCCTTAGTCTGGTATCAGTGCTCTCTGTGTTTAACTGACCCTGAGCCTAGTATCAGTGCTCTCTGTGTTTAACTGACCCTGAGCCTAGTATCAGTGCTCTCTGTGTTTAGCTGACCCTGAGCCTGGTATCAGTGCTCTCTGTGTTTAGCTGACCCTTAGTCTGGTATCAGTGCTCTCTGTGTTTAACTGACCCTGATGTCAGTGCTCTCTGTGTTTAACTGACCCTTAGTCTGGTATCAGTGCTCTCTGTGTTTAACTGACCCTGAGCCTAGTATCAGTGCTCTCTGTGTTTAACTGACCCTGAGCCTAGTATCAGTGCTCTCTGTGTTTAGCTGACCCTGAGCCTGGTATCAGTGCTCTCTGTGTTTAGCTGACCCTTAGTCTGGTATCAGTGCTCTCTGTGTTTAACTGACCCCGAGTCTGGTATCAGTGCGCTCTGTATTTAACTAACCCTGAGCCTGGTATCAGTGCTCTCTGTGTTTAGCTGACCCTGAGTCTGGTATCAGTGCTCTCTGTGTTTAACTGGCCCTGAGTCTGGTATCAGTGCTCTCTGTTTTTAACTGACCCTTAGTCTGGTATCAGTGCGCTCTGTGTTTAACTGACCCTGAGCCTGGTGTCAGTGATCTCTGTGTTTAAGTGACCCTTAGTCTGGTATCAGTGCTCACTGTTTAACTGACCTTGAGCCTGGTGTCAGTGCTCTCTGTGTTTAACTGACCCTTAGTCTGGTATCAGTGCTCTCTGTGTTTAACTGACCCTTAGTCTGCTATCAGTGCTCTCTGTGTTTAACTGAGCCTGAATCTGGTATCAGTGCTCTCTGTATTTAACTGACCCTGAGCCTGGTGTCAGTGCTCTCTGTGTTTAACTGACACTTAGTCTGGTATCAGTGCTCTCTGTGTTTAGCTGACCCTTATTCTGGTATCAGTGCTCTCTGTGTTTAACTGACCCTGATGTCAGTGCTCTCTGTGTTTAACTGACCCTTAGTCTGGTATCAGTGCTCGCTGTTTAACCGACTCTGAGCCTGGTGTCAGTGCTCTCTGTGTTTAACTGACCCTGAGTCTGGTATCAGTCTGGTGACCCTCAGTCTGGTATCAGTGCTCTCTGTTTAACTGACCCTGAGCCTGGTATCAGTGCTCTCTGTTTAACTGACCCTGAATCTGGTGTCAGTGCTCTCTGTTTAACTGCCCCTGAATCTGGTGTCAGTGCTCTGTGTTTAACTGACCCTGAATCTGGTGTCAGTGCTCTCTGTGTTTAACTGACCCTTAGTCTGGTATTAGTGCTCTCTGTGTTTAATTGACCCTTAGTCTGGTATCAGTGCTCTCTGTGTTTAGCTGACCCTTAGTCTGGTATCTGTGCTCTCTGTGTTTAACTGACCCTTAGTGTGGTATCAGTGCTCTCTGTGTTTAGCTGACCCTTAGTCTGGTATCAGTGCTCTCTGTGTTTAACTGAGCCTGATTCTGGTATCAGTGCTCTGTCTGTATTTAACTAACCCTGAGCCTGGCGTCAGTGCTCTCTGTGTTTAACTGGCCCTGAGCCTGGTATCAGTGCTCTCTGTTTAATTGACCCTGATCCTGGTATCAGTGCTCTCTGTGTTTAACTGACCCTGAGCCTGGTGTCAGTGCTCTCTGTGTTTAACTGACCCTGAGTCTGGTATCAGTGCTCTCTGTATTTAACTAACTAACACTGAGCCTGGTATCAGTGCTCTCTGTGTTTAACTGACCCTGAGTCTGGTATCAGTCCGGTGACCCTGAGTCTGGTATCAGTGCTCTCTGTTTAACTGACCCTGAGCCTGGTATCAGTGCTCTCTGTTTAACTGACCCTGAATCTGGTGTCAGTGCTCTGTGTTTAACTGACCCTGAGCCTGGTATCAGTGCTCTCTGTGTTTAACTGACCCTGAGCCTGGTATCAGTGCTCTCTGTGTTTACCTGACCCTTAGTCTGGTATCAGTGCTCTGTCTGTATTTAACTAACCCTGAGCCTGGCATCAGTGTTCTCTGTGTTTACCTGACCCTTAGTCTGGTATCAGTGCTCTGTCTGTATTTAACTAACCCTGAGCCTGGCATCAGTGCTCTCTGTGTTTAACTGGCCCTGAGCCTGATATCAGTGCTCTCTGTGTTTAACTGACCCTTAGTCTGGTATCAGTGCTCTCTGTGTTTAACTGACACTTAGTCTGGTATCAGTGCTCTCTGTGTTTAACTGGCCCTGAGCCTGATATCAGTGCTCTCTGTGTTTAACTGACCCTTAGTCTGGTATCAGTGCTCTCTGTGTTTAACTGACCCTGAGTCTGGTATCAGTGCTCTCTGTGTTTAACTGAGCCTGATTCTGGTATCAGTGCTCTGTCTGTATTTAACTAACCCTGAGCCTGGCGTCAGTGCTCTCTGTGTTTAACTGAGCCTGATTCTGGTATCAGTGCTCTCTGTTTAATTGACCCTGAGCCTGGTATCAGTGTTCTCTGTGTTTAACTGACCCTGAGCCTGGTGTCAGTGCTCTCTGTGTTTAACTGACCCTGAGTCTGGTATCAGTGCTCTCTGTATTTAACTAACCAACACTGAACCTGGTATCAGTGCTCTCTGTGTTTAACTGACCCTGAGTCTGGTATCAGTGCTCTCTGTTTAACTGACCCTGAGCCTGGTATCAGTGCTCTCTGTTTAACTGACCCTGAATCAGGTGTCAGTGCTCTGTGTTTAACTGCCCCTGAATCTGGTGTCAGTGCTCTGTGTTTAACTGACCCTGAGCCTGGTATCAGTGCTCTCTGTGTTTAACTGACCCTTAGTCTGGTATCAGTGCTCTCTGTGTTTACCTGACCCTTAGTCTCGTATCAGTGCTCTGTCTGTATTTAACTAACCCTGAGCCTGGCATCAGTGCTCTCTGTGTTTACCTGACCCTTAGTCTGGTATTAGTGCTCTGTCTGTATTTAACTAACCCTGAGCCTGGCATCAGTGCTCTCTGTGTTTAACTGGCCCTGAGCCTGATATCAGTGCTCTCTGTGTTTAACTGACCCTTAGTCTGGTATCAGTGCTCTCTGTGTTTAACTGACCCTGAGTCTGGTATCAGTGCTCTGTCTGTATTTAACTAACCCTGAGCCTGGCGTCAGTGCTCTCTGTGTTTAACTGACCCTTAGTGTGGTATCAGTGCTCTCTGTGTTTAAGTGACCCTTAGTCTGGTATCAGTGCTCACTGTTTAACTGACCTTGAGCCTGGTGTCAGTGCTCTCTGTGTTTAGCTGACCCTTAGTCTGGTATCAGTGCTCTTTATTTTTAACTGACCCTGAGTCTGGTATCAGTGCTCTTTATTTTTAACTGAGCCTGAGTCTGGTATCAGTGCTCTCTGTATTTAACTAACCAACACTGAGCCTGGTATCAGTGCTCTCTGTGTTTAACTGACCCTGAGTCTGGTATCAGTCTGGTGACCCTGAGTCTGGTATCAGTGCTCTCTGTTTAACTGACCCTGAGCCTGGTATCAGTGCTCTCTGTTTAACTGACCCTGAATCTGGTGTCAGTGCTCTGTGTTTAACTGCCCCTGAATCTGGTGTCAGTGCTCTGTGTTTAACTGACCCTGAGCCTGGTATCAGTGCTCTCTGTGTTTAACTGACCCTTAGTCTGGTATCAGTGCTCTGTCTGTATTTAACTAACCCTGAGCCTGGCATCAGTGCTCTCTGTGTTTACCTGACCCTTAGTCTGGTATCAGTGCTCTGTCTGTATTTAACTAACCCTGAGCCTGGCATCAGTGCTCTCTGTGTTTACCTGACCCTTAGTCTGGTATCAGTGCTCTGTCTGTATTTAACTAACCCTGAGCCTGGCATCAGTGCTCTCTGTGTTTAACTGGCCCTGAGCCTGATATCAGTGCTCTCTGTGTTTAACTGACCCTTAGTCTGGTATCAGTGCTCTCTGTGTTTGACTGACCCTTAGTCTGGTATCAGTGCTCTCTGTGTTTAACTGACCCTGAGTCTGGTATCAGTGCTCTCTGTGTTTAGCTGACCCTTAGTCTGGTATCAGTGCTCTCTGTGTTTAACTGACCCTGAGTCTGGTATCAGTGCTCTTTATTTTTAACTGAGCCTGAGTCTGGTATCAGTGCTCTCTGTGTTTAACTGACCCTTAGTCTGGTATCAGTGCTCTCTGTGTTTGACTGACCCTTAGTCTGGTATCAGTGCTCTCTGTGTTTAACTGACCCTGAGTCTGGTATCAGTGCTCTCTGTGTTTAGCTGACCCTTAGTCTGGTATCACTGCTCTCTGTGTTGAACTGAGCCTGAGTCTGGTATCAGTGCTCTCTGTGTTTAACTGACCCTGAGTCTGGTATCAGTGCTCTCTGTATTTAACTAACCAACACTGAACCTGGTATCAGTGCTCTCTGTGTTTAACTGACCCTGAGTCTGGTATCAGTGCTCTCTGTTTAACTGACCCTGAGCCTGGTATCAGTGCTCTCTGTTTAACTGACCCTGAATCAGGTGTCAGTGCTCTGTGTTTAACTGCCCCTGAATCTGGTGTCAGTGCTCTGTGTTTAACTGACCCTGAGCCTGGTATCAGTGCTCTCTGTGTTTAACTGACCCTTAGTCTGGTATCAGTGCTCTCTGTTTAACTGACCCTGAGCCTGGTATCAGTGCTCTCTGTTTAACTGACCCTGAATCTGGTGTCAGTGCTCTGTGTTTAACTGCCCCTGAATCTGGTGTCAGTGCTCTGTGTTTAACTGACCCTGAGCCTGGTATCAGTGCTCTCTGTGTTTAACTGACCCTTAGTCTGGTATCAGTGCTCTGTCTGTATTTAACTAACCCTGAGCCTGGCATCAGTGCTCTCTGTGTTTACCTGACCCTTAGTCTGGTATCAGTGCTCTGTCTGTATTTAACTAACCCTGAGCCTGGCATCAGTGCTCTCTGTGTTTACCTGACCCTTAGTCTGGTATCAGTGCTCTGTCTGTATTTAACTAACCCTGAGCCTGGCATCAGTGCTCTCTGTGTTTAACTGGCCCTGAGCCTGATATCAGTGCTCTCTGTGTTTAACTGACCCTTAGTCTGGTATCAGTGCTCTCTGTGTTTGACTGACCCTTAGTCTGGTATCAGTGCTCTCTGTGTTTAAATGACCCTGAGTCTGGTATCAGTGCTCTCTGTGTTTAGCTGACCCTTAGTCTGGTATCAGTGCTCTCTGTGTTTAACTGACCCTGAGTCTGGTATCAGTGCTCTTTATTTTTAACTGAGCCTGAGTCTGGTATCAGTGCTCTCTGTGTTTAACTGACCCTTAGTCTGGTATCAGTGCTCTCTGTGTTTGACTGACCCTTAGTCTGGTATCAGTGCTCTCTGTGTTTAACTGACCCTGAGTCTGGTATCAGTGCTCTCTGTGTTTAGCTGACCCTTAGTCTGGTATCACTGCTCTCTGTGTTTAACTGAGCCTGAGTCTGGTATCAGTGCTCTCTGTGTTTAACTGACCCTGAGTCTGGTATCAGTGCTCTCTGTTTAACTGACCCTGAGCCTGGTATCAGTGCTCTCTGTTTAACTGACCCTGAATCAGGTGTCAGTGCTCTGTGTTTAACTGCCCCTGAATCTGGTGTCAGTGCTCTGTGTTTAACTGACCCTGAGCCTGGTATCAGTGCTCTCTGTGTTTAACTGACCCTTAGTCTGGTATCAGTGCTCTCTGTGTTTACCTGACCCTTAGTCTGGTATCAGTGCTCTGTCTGTATTTAACTAACCCTGAGCCTGGCATCAGTGCTCTCTGTGTTTACCTGACCCTTAGTCTGGTATCAGTGCTCTGTCTGTATTTAACTAACCCTGAGCCTGGCATCAGTGCTCTCTGTGTTTAACTGGCCCTGAGCCTGATATCAGTGCTCTCTGTGTTTAACTGACCCTTAGTCTGGTATCAGTGCTCTCTGTGTTTAACTGACCCTGAGTCTGGTATCAGTGCTCTGTCTGTATTTAACTAACCCTGAGCCTGGCGTCAGTGCTCTCTGTGTTTAACTGACCCTTAGTGTGGTATCAGTGCTCTCTGTGTTTAAGTGACCCTTAGTCTGGTATCAGTGCTCACTGTTTAACTGACCTTGAGCCTGGTGTCAGTGCTCTCTGTGTTTAGCTGACCCTTAGTCTGGTATCAGTGCTCTTTATTTTTAACTGACCCTGAGTCTGGTATCAGTGCTCTTCATTTTTAACTGAGCCTGAGTCTGGTATCAGTGCTCTCTGTATTTAACTAACCAACACTGAGCCTGGTATCAGTGCTCTCTGTGTTTAACTGACCCTGAGTCTGGTATCAGTCTGGTGACCCTGAGTCTGGTATCAGTGCTCTCTGTTTAACTGACCCTGAGCCTGGTATCAGTGCTCTCTGTTTAACTGACCCTGAATCTGGTGTCAGTGCTCTGTGTTTAACTGCCCCTGAATCTGGTGTCAGTGCTCTGTGTTTAACTGACCCTGAGCCTGGTATCAGTGCTCTCTGTGTTTAACTGACCCTTAGTCTGGTATCAGTGCTCGCTGTTTAACCGACTCTGAGCCTGGTGTCAGTGCTCTCTGTGTTTAACTGACCCTGAGTCTGGTATCAGTCTGGTGACCCTCAGTCTGGTATCAGTGCTCTCTGTTTAACTGACCCTGAGCCTGGTATCAGTGCTCTCTGTTTAACTGACCCTGAATCTGGTGTCAGTGCTCTCTGTTTAACTGCCCCTGAATCTGGTGTCAGTGCTCTGTGTTTAACTGACCCTGAATCTGGTGTCAGTGCTCTCTGTGTTTAACTGACCCTTAGTCTGGTATCAGTGCTCTCTGTGTTTAGCTGACCCTTCGTCTGGTATTAGTGCTCTCTGTGTTTAATTGACCCTTAGTCTGGTATCAGTGCTCTCTGTGTTTAGCTGACCCTTAGTCTGGTATCTGTGCTCTCTGTGTTTAACTGACCCTTAGTGTGGTATCAGTGCTCTCTGTGTTTAGCTGACCCTTAGTCTGGTATCAGTGCGCTCTCTATTTAACTAACCCTGAGCCTGGTATCAGTGCGCTCTGTGTTTAACTGACCCTGAGCCTGGTGTCAGTGCTCTCTGTGTTTAGCTGACCCTGAGTCTGGTGCCAGTGCTCTCTGTGTTTAACTGGCCCTTAGTCTGGTATCAGTGCTCTCTGTTTTTAACTGACCCTTAGTCTGGTATCAGTGCGCTCTGTGTTTAACTGACCCTGAGCCTGGTGTCAGTGCTCTCTGTGTTTAAGTGACCCTTAGTCTGGTATCAGTGCTCACTGTTTAACTGACCTTGAGCCTGGTGTCAGTGCTCTCTGTGTTTAACTGACCCTTAGTCTGGTATTAGTGCTCTCTGTGTTTAACTGACCCTTAGTCTGCTATCCGTGCTCTCTGTGTTTAACTGAGCCTGAATCTGGTATCAGTGCTCTCTGTATTTAACTGACCCTGAGCTTGGTGTCAGTGCTCTCTGTGTTTAACTGACACTTAGTCTGGTATCAGTGCTCTCTGTGTTTAGCTGACCCTTAGTCTGGTATCAGTGCTCTCTGTGTTTAACTGACCCTGATGTCAGTGCTCTCTGTGTTTAACTGACCCTTAGTCTGGTATCAGTGCTCTCTGTGTTTAACTGACCCTGAGCCTAGTATCAGTGCTCTCTGTGTTTAACTGACCCTGAGCCTGGTATCAGTGCTCTCTGTGTTTAGCTGACCCTGAGCCTGGTATCAGTGCTCTCTGTGTTTAGCTGACCCTTAGCCTGGTATCAGTGCTCTCTGTGTTTAACTGACCCTGAGCCTAGTATCAGTGCTCTCTGTGTTTAACTGACCCTGAGCCTGGTATCAGTACTCTCTGTGTTTAGCTGACCCTGAGCCTGGTATCAGTGCTCTCTGTGTTTAGCTGACCCTTAGTCTGGTATCAGTGCTCTCTGTGTTTAACTGACCCCGAGTCTGGTATCAATGCGCTCTGTATTTAACTAACCCTGAGCCTGGTATCAGTGCTCTCTGTGTTTAGCTGACCCTGAGTCTGGTGCCAGTGCTCTCTGTGTTTAACTGCCCCTTAGTCTGGTATCAGTGCTCTCTGTGTTTAACTGGCCCTGAGCCTGGTGTCAGTGCTCACTGTGTTTAACTGACCCTTAGTCTGGTATCAGTGCTCTCTGTGTTTAACTGACCCTTAGTCTGCTATCAGTGCTCTCTGTGTTTAACTGAGCCCGAATCTGGTATCAGTGCTCTCTGTATTTAACTGACCCTGAGCCTGGTGTCAGTGCTCTCTGTGTTTAACTGACACTTAGTCTGGTATCAGTGCTCTCTGTGTTTAGCTGACCCTTAGTCTGGTATCAGTGCTCTCTGTCTTTAACTGACCCTGATGTCAGTGCTCTCTGTGTTTAACTGACCCTTAGTCTGGTATCAGTGCTCTCTGTGTTTAACTGACCCTGAGCCTAGTATCAGTGCTCTCTGTGTTTAACTGACCCTGAGCCTAGTATCAGTGCTCTCTGTGTTTAGCTGACCCTGAGCCTGGTATCAGTGCTCTCTGTGTTTAGCTGACCCTTAGTCTGGTATCAGTGCTCTCTGTGTTTAACTGACCCCGAGTCTGGTATCAGTGCGCTCTCTATTTAACTAACCCTGAGCCTGGTATCAGTGCGCTCTGTGTTTAACTGACCCTGAGCCTGGTGTCAGTGCTCTCTGTGTTTAGCTGACCCTGAGTCTGGTGCCAGTGCTCTCTGTGTTTAACTGGCCCTTAGTCTGGTATCAGTGCTCTCTGTTTTTAACTGACCCTTAGTCTGGTATCAGTGCGCTCTGTGTTTAACTGACCCTGAGCCTGGTGTCAGTGCTCTCTGTGTTTAAGTGACCCTTAGTCTGGTATCAGTGCTCACTGTTTAACTGACCTTGAGCCTGGTGTCAGTGCTCTCTGTGTTTAACTGACCCTGAGCCTGGTATCAGTGTCTCTGTGTTTAGCTGACCCTTAGTCTGGTATCAGTGCTCTCTGTGTTTAACTGACCCTGAGCCTAGTATCAGTGCTCTCTGTGTTTAACTGACCCTGAGCCTAGTATCAGTGCTCTCTGTGTTTAGCTGACCCTGAGCCTGGTATCAGTGCTCTCTGTGTTTAGCTGACCCTTAGTCTGGTATCAGTGCTCTCTGTGTTTAACTGACCCTGATGTCAGTGCTCTCTGTGTTTAACTGACCCTTAGTCTGGTATCAGTGCTCTCTGTGTTTAACTGACCCTGAGCCTAGTATCAGTGCTCTCTGTGTTTAACTGACCCTGAGCCTAGTATCAGTGCTCTCTGTGTTTAGCTGACCCTGAGCCTGGTATCAGTGCTCTCTGTGTTTAGCTGACCCTTAGTCTGGTATCAGTGCTCTCTGTGTTTAACTGACCCCGAGTCTGGTATCAGTGCGCTCTGTATTTAACTAACCCTGAGCCTGGTATCAGTGCTCTCTGTGTTTAGCTGACCCTGAGTCTGGTATCAGTGCTCTCTGTGTTTAACTGGCCCTGAGTCTGGTATCAGTGCTCTCTGTTTTTAACTGACCCTTAGTCTGGTATCAGTGCGCTCTGTGTTTAACTGACCCTGAGCCTGGTGTCAGTGATCTCTGTGTTTAAGTGACCCTTAGTCTGGTATCAGTGCTCACTGTTTAACTGACCTTGAGCCTGGTGTCAGTGCTCTCTGTGTTTAACTGACCCTTAGTCTGGTATCAGTGCTCTCTGTGTTTAACTGACCCTTAGTCTGCTATCAGTGCTCTCTGTGTTTAACTGAGCCTGAATCTGGTATCAGTGCTCTCTGTATTTAACTGACCCTGAGCCTGGTGTCAGTGCTCTCTGTGTTTAACTGACACTTAGTCTGGTATCAGTGCTCTCTGTGTTTAGCTGACCCTTATTCTGGTATCAGTGCTCTCTGTGTTTAACTGACCCTGATGTCAGTGCTCTCTGTGTTTAACTGACCCTTAGTCTGGTATCAGTGCTCGCTGTTTAACCGACTCTGAGCCTGGTGTCAGTGCTCTCTGTGTTTAACTGACCCTGAGTCTGGTATCAGTCTGGTGACCCTCAGTCTGGTATCAGTGCTCTCTGTTTAACTGACCCTGAGCCTGGTATCAGTGCTCTCTGTTTAACTGACCCTGAATCTGGTGTCAGTGCTCTCTGTTTAACTGCCCCTGAATCTGGTGTCAGTGCTCTGTGTTTAACTGACCCTGAATCTGGTGTCAGTGCTCTCTGTGTTTAACTGACCCTTAGTCTGGTATCAGTGCTCTCTGTGTTTAGCTGACCCTTAGTCTGGTATTAGTGCTCTCTGTGTTTAATTGACCCTTAGTCTGGTATCAGTGCTCTCTGTGTTTAGCTGACCCTTAGTCTGGTATCTGTGCTCTCTGTGTTTAACTGACCCTTAGTGTGGTATCAGTGCTCTCTGTGTTTAGCTGACCCTTAGTCTGGTATCAGTGCTCTCTGTGTTTAACTGAGCCTGATTCTGGTATCAGTGCTCTGTCTGTATTTAACTAACCCTGAGCCTGGCGTCAGTGCTCTCTGTGTTTAACTGGCCCTGAGCCTGGTATCAGTGCTCTCTGTTTAATTGACCCTGATCCTGGTATCAGTGCTCTCTGTGTTTAACTGACCCTTAGTCTGCTATCAGTGCTCTCTGTGTTTAACTGAGCCTGAATCTGGTATCAGTGCTCTCTGTATTTAACTGACCCTGAGCCTGGTGTCAGTGCTCTCTGTGTTTAACTGACACTTAGTCTGGTATCAGTGCTCTCTGTGTTTAGCTGACCCTTATTCTGGTATCAGTGCTCTCTGTGTTTAACTGACCCTGATGTCAGTGCTCTCTGTGTTTAACTGACCCTTAGTCTGGTATCAGTGCTCGCTGTTTAACCGACTCTGAGCCTGGTGTCAGTGCTCTCTGTGTTTAACTGACCCTGAGTCTGGTATCAGTCTGGTGACCCTCAGTCTGGTATCAGTGCTCTCTGTTTAACTGACCCTGAGCCTGGTATCAGTGCTCTCTGTTTAACTGACCCTGAATCTGGTGTCAGTGCTCTCTGTTTAACTGCCCCTGAATCTGGTGTCAGTGCTCTGTGTTTAACTGACCCTGAATCTGGTGTCAGTGCTCTCTGTGTTTAACTGACCCTTAGTCTGGTATCAGTGCTCTCTGTGTTTAGCTGACCCTTAGTCTGGTATTAGTGCTCTCTGTGTTTAATTGACCCTTAGTCTGGTATCAGTGCTCTCTGTGTTTAGCTGACCCTTAGTCTGGTATCTGTGCTCTCTGTGTTTAACTGACCCTTAGTGTGGTATCAGTGCTCTCTGTGTTTAGCTGACCCTTAGTCTGGTATCAGTGCTCTCTGTGTTTAACTGAGCCTGATTCTGGTATCAGTGCTCTGTCTGTATTTAACTAACCCTGAGCCTGGCGTCAGTGCTCTCTGTGTTTAACTGGCCCTGAGCCTGGTATCAGTGCTCTCTGTTTAATTGACCCTGATCCTGGTATCAGTGCTCTCTGTGTTTAACTGACCCTGAGCCTGGTGTCAGTGCTCTCTGTGTTTAACTGACCCTGAGTCTGGTATCAGTGCTCTCTGTATTTAACTAACCAACACTGAGCCTGGTATCAGTGCTCTCTGTGTTTAACTGACCCTGAGTCTGGTATCAGTCTGGTGACCCTGAGTCTGGTATCAGTGCTCTCTGTTTAACTGACCCTGAGCCTGGTATCAGTGCTCTCTGTTTAACTGACCCTGAATCTGGTGTCAGTGCTCTGTGTTTAACTGACCCTGAGCCTGGTATCAGTGCTCTCTGTGTTTAACTGACCCTGAGCCTGGTATCAGTGCTCTCTGTGTTTACCTGACCCTTAGTCTGGTATCAGTGCTCTGTCTGTATTTAACTAACCCTGAGCCTGGCATCAGTGTTCTCTGTGTTTACCTGACCCTTAGTCTGGTATCAGTGCTCTGTCTGTATTTAACTAACCCTGAGCCTGGCATCAGTGCTCTCTGTGTTTAACTGGCCCTGAGCCTGATATCAGTGCTCTCTGTGTTTAACTGACCCTTAGTCTGGTATCAGTGCTCTCTGTGTTTAACTGACACTTAGTCTGGTATCAGTGCTCTCTGTGTTTAACTGGCCCTGAGCCTGATATCAGTGCTCTCTGTGTTTAACTGACCCTTAGTCTGGTATCAGTGCTCTCTGTGTTTAACTGACCCTGAGTCTGGTATCAGTGCTCTCTGTGTTTAACTGAGCCTGATTCTGGTATCAGTGCTCTGTCTGTATTTAACTAACCCTGAGCCTGGCGTCAGTGCTCTCTGTGTTTAACTGAGCCTGATTCTGGTATCAGTGCTCTCTGTTTAATTGACCCTGAGCCTGGTATCAGTGTTCTCTGTGTTTAACTGACCCTGAGCCTGGTGTCAGTGCTCTCTGTGTTTAACTGACCCTGAGTCTGGTATCAGTGCTCTCTGTATTTAACTAACCAACACTGAACCTGGTATCAGTGCTCTCTGTGTTTAACTGACCCTGAGTCTGGTATCAGTGCTCTCTGTTTAACTGACCCTGAGCCTGGTATCAGTGCTCTCTGTTTAACTGACCCTGAATCAGGTGTCAGTGCTCTGTGTTTAACTGCCCCTGAATCTGGTGTCAGTGCTCTGTGTTTAACTGACCCTGAGCCTGGTATCAGTGCTCTCTGTGTTTAACTGACCCTTAGTCTGGTATCAGTGCTCTCTGTGTTTACCTGACCCTTAGTCTGGTATCAGTGCTCTGTCTGTATTTAACTAACCCTGAGCCTGGCATCAGTGCTCTCTGTGTTTACCTGACCCTTAGTCTGGTATTAGTGCTCTGTCTGTATTTAACTAACCCTGAGCCTGGCATCAGTGCTCTCTGTGTTTAACTGGCCCTGAGCCTGATATCAGTGCTCTCTGTGTTTAACTGACCCTTAGTCTGGTATCAGTGCTCTCTGTGTTTAACTGACCCTGAGTCTGGTATCAGTGCTCTGTCTGTATTTAACTAACCCTGAGCCTGGCGTCAGTGCTCTCTGTGTTTAACTGACCCTTAGTGTGGTATCAGTGCTCTCTGTGTTTAAGTGACCCTTAGTCTGGTATCAGTGCTCACTGTTTAACTGACCTTGAGCCTGGTGTCAGTGCTCTCTGTGTTTAGCTGACCCTTAGTCTGGTATCAGTGCTCTTTATTTTTAACTGACCCTGAGTCTGGTATCAGTGCTCTTTATTTTTAACTGAGCCTGAGTCTGGTATCAGTGCTCTCTGTATTTAACTAACCAACACTGAGCCTGGTATCAGTGCTCTCTGTGTTTAACTGACCCTGAGTCTGGTATCAGTCTGGTGACCCTGAGTCTGGTATCAGTGCTCTCTGTTTAACTGACCCTGAGCCTGGTATCAGTGCTCTCTGTTTAACTGACCCTGAATCTGGTGTCAGTGCTCTGTGTTTAACTGCCCCTGAATCTGGTGTCAGTGCTCTGTGTTTAACTGACCCTGAGCCTGGTATCAGTGCTCTCTGTGTTTAACTGACCCTTAGTCTGGTATCAGTGCTCTGTCTGTATTTAACTAACCCTGAGCCTGGCATCAGTGCTCTCTGTGTTTACCTGACCCTTAGTCTGGTATCAGTGCTCTGTCTGTATTTAACTAACCCTGAGCCTGGCATCAGTGCTCTCTGTGTTTACCTGACCCTTAGTCTGGTATCAGTGCTCTGTCTGTATTTAACTAACCCTGAGCCTGGCATCAGTGCTCTCTGTGTTTAACTGGCCCTGAGCCTGATATCAGTGCTCTCTGTGTTTAACTGACCCTTAGTCTGGTATCAGTGCTTTCTGTGTTTGACTGACCCTTAGTCTGGTATCAGTGCTCTCTGTGTTTAACTGACCCTGAGTCTGGTATCAGTGCTCTCTGTGTTTAGCTGACCCTTAGTCTGGTATCAGTGCTCTCTGTGTTTAACTGACCCTGAGTCTGGTATCAGTGCTCTTTATTTTTAACTGAGCCTGAGTCTGGTATCAGTGCTCTCTGTGTTTAACTGACCCTTAGTCTGGTATCAGTGCTCTCTGTGTTTGACTGACCCTTAGTCTGGTATCAGTGCTTTATGTATTTAACTAACCCTGAGCCTGGTATCAGTGTCTCTGTGTTTAGCTGACCCTTAGTCTGGTATCAGTGCTCTCTGTGTTTAACTGACCCTGAGCCTAGTATCAGTGTTCTCTGTGTTTAACTGACCCTGAGCCTAGTATCAGTGCTCTCTGTGTTTAGCTGATCCTGAGCCTGGTATCAGTGCTCTCTGTGTTTAGCTGACCCTTAGTCTGGTATCAGTGCTCTCTGTGTTTAACTGACCCCGAGTCTGGTATCAGTGCGCTCTCTATTTAACTAACCCTGAGCCTGGTATCAGTGCTCTCTGTGTTTAGCTGACCCTGAGTCTGGTGCCAGTGCTCTCTGTGTTTAACTGGCCCTTAGTCTGGTATCAGTGCTCTCTGTGTTTAACTGACCCTGAGTCTGGTATCAGTGCTCTCTGTGTTTAACTGGCCCTGAGTCTGGTATCAGTGCTCTCTGTTTTTAACTGACCCTTAGTCTGGTATCAGTGTGCTCTGTGTTTAACTGACCCTGAGCCTGGTGTCAGTGCTCTCTGTGTTTAAGTGACCCTTAGTCTGGTATCAGTGCTCACTGTTTAACTGACCTTGAGCCTGGTGTCAGTGCTCTCTGTGTTTAACTGACCCTTAGTCTGGTATCAGTGCTCTCTGTGTTTAACTGACCCTTAGTCTGCTATCAGTGCTCTCTGTGTTTAACTGACCCCGAGTCAGGTATCAGTGCGCTCTCTATTTAACTGACCCTGAGCCTGGGTATCAGTGCTCTCTGTGTTTAACTGACCATGCATCTGGTATCAGTGCTCTGTGTTTAACTGAGCCTGAGTCTGGTATCAGTGCTCTCTGTTTGACTGACCCTGAGTCTGGTATCAGTGCCCTCTGTGTTTAACTGACCCTGAGCCTGGTATCAGTGCTTTATGTATTTAACTAACCCTGAGCCTGGTATCAGTGTCTCTGTGTTTAGCTGACCCTTAGTCTGGTATCAGTGCTCTCTGTGTTTAACTGACCCTGAGCCTAGTATCAGTGCTCTCTGTGTTTAACTGACCCTGAGCCTAGTATCAGTGCTCTCTGTGTTTAGCTGACCCTGAGCCTGGTATCAGTGCTCTCTGTGTTTAGCTGACCCCGAGTCTGGTATCAGTGCGCTCTCTATTTAACTAACCCTGAGCCTGGTATCAGTGCGCTCTGTGTTTAACTGACCCTGAGCCTGGTGTCAGTGCTCTCTGTGTTTAGCTGACCCTGAGTCTGGTGCCAGTGCTCTCTGTGTTTAACTGGCCCTTAGTCTGGTATCAGTGCTCTCTGTTTTTAACTGACCCTTAGTCTGGTATCAGTGCGCTCTGTGTTTTAACTGACCCTGAGCCTGGTGTCAGTGCTCTCTGTGTTTAAGTGACCCTTAGTCTGGTATCAGTGCTCACTGTTTAACTGACCTTGAGCCTGGTGTCAGTGCTCTCTGTGTTTAACTGACCCTTAGTCTGGTATCAGTGCTCTCTGTGTTTAACTGACCCTTAGTCTGCTATCCGTGCTCTCTGTGTTTAACTGAGCCTGAATCTGGTATCAGTGCTCTCTGTATTTAACTGACCCTGAGCTTGGGTGTCAGTGCTCTCTGTGTTTAACTGACACTTAGTCTGGTATCAGTGCTCTCTGTGTTTAGCTGACCCTTAGTCTGGTATCAGTGCTCTCTGTGTTTAACTGACCCTGATGTCAGTGCTCTCTGTGTTTAACTGACCCTTAGTCTGGTATCAGTGCTCTCTGTGTTTAACTGACCCTGAGCCTAGTATCAGTGCTCTCTGTGTTTAACTGACCCTGAGCCTGGTATCAGTGCTCTCTGTGTTTAGCTGACCCTGAGCCTGGTATCAGTGCTCTCTGTGTTTAGCTGACCCTGAGCCTGGTATCAGTGCTCTCTGTGTTTAACTGACCCTGAGCCTAGTATCAGTGCTCTCTGTGTTTAACTGACCCCTGAGCCTGGTATCAGTACTCTCTGTGTTTAGCTGACCCTGAGCCTGGTATCAGTGCTCTCTGTGTTTAGCTGACCCTTAGTCTGGTATCAGTGCTCTCTGTGTTTAACTGACCCCGAGTCTGGTATCAATGCGCTCTGTATTTAACTAACCCTGAGCCTGGTATCAGTGCTCTCTGTGTTTAGCTGACCCTGAGTCTGGTGCCAGTGCTCTCTGTGTTTAACTGCCCCTTAGTCTGGTATCAGTGCTCTCTGTGTTTAACTGGCCCTGAGCCTGGTGTCAGTGCTTACTGTGTTTAACTGACCCTTAGTCTGGTATCAGTGCTCTCTGTGTTTAACTGACCCTTAGTCTGCTATCAGTGCTCTCTGTGTTTAACTGAGCCCGAATCTGGTATCAGTGCTCTCTGTATTTAACTGACCCTGAGCCTGGTGTCAGTGCTCTCTGTGTTTAACTGACACTTAGTCTGGTATCAGTGCTCTCTGTGTTTAGCTGACCCTTAGTCTGGTATCAGTGCTCTCTGTCTTTAACTGACCCTGATGTCAGTGCTCTCTGTGTTTAACTGACCCTTAGTCTGGTATCAGTGCTCTCTGTGTTTAACTGACCCTGAGCCTAGTATCAGTGCTCTCTGTGTTTAACTGACCCTGAGCCTAGTATCAGTGCTCTCTGTGTTTAGCTGACCCTGAGCCTGGTATCAGTGCTCTCTGTGTTTAGCTGACCCTTAGTCTGGTATCAGTGCTCTCTGTGTTTTAACTGACCCCGAGTCTGGTATCAGTGCGCTCTCTATTTAACTAACCCTGAGCCTGGTATCAGTGCGCTCTGTGTTTAACTGACCCTGAGCCTGGTGTCAGTGCTCTCTGTGTTTAGCTGACCCTGAGTCTGGTGCCAGTGCTCTCTGTGTTTAACTGGCCCTTAGTCTGGTATCAGTGCTCTCGTTACTGACCCTTAGTCTGGTATCAGTGCGCTCTGTGTTTAACTGACCCTGAGCCTGGTGTCAGTGCTCTCTGTGTTTAAGTGACCCTTAGTCTGGTATCAGTGCTCACTGTTTAACTGACCTTGAGCCTGGTGTCAGTGCTCTCTGTGTTTAACTGACCCTGAGCCTGGTATCAGTGTCTCTGTGTTTAGCTGACCCTTAGTCTGGTATCAGTGCTCTCTGTGTTTAACTGACCCTGAGCCTAGTATCAGTGCTCTCTGTGTTTAACTGACCCTGAGCCTAGTATCAGTGCTCTCTGTGTTTAGCTGACCCTGAGCCTGGTATCAGTGCTCTCTGTGTTTAGCTGACCCTTAGTCTGGTATCAGTGCTCTCTGTGTTTAACTGACCCTGATGTCAGTGCTCTCTGTGTTTAACTGACCCTTAGTCTGGTATCAGTGCTCTCTGTGTTTAACTGACCCTGAGCCTAGTATCAGTGCTCTCTGTGTTTAACTGACCCTGAGCCTAGTATCAGTGCTCTCTGTGTTTAGCTGACCCTGAGCCTGGTATCAGTGCTCTCTGTGTTTAGCTGACCCTTAGTCTGGTATCAGTGCTCTCTGTGTTTAACTGACCCCGAGTCTGGTATCAGTGCGCTCTGTATTTAACTAACCCTGAGCCTGGTATCAGTGCTCTCTGTGTTTAGCTGACCCTGAGTCTGGTATCAGTGCTCTCTGTGTTTAACTGGCCCTGAGTCTGGTATCAGTGCTCTCTGTTTTTAACTGACCCTTAGTCTGGTATCAGTGCGCTCTGTGTTTAACTGACCCTGAGCCTGGTGTCAGTGATCTCTGTGTTTAAGTGACCCTTAGTCTGGTATCAGTGCTCACTGTTTAACTGACCTTGAGCCTGGTGTCAGTGCTCTCTGTGTTTAACTGACCCTTAGTCTGGTATCAGTGCTCTCTGTGTTTAACTGACCCTTAGTCTGCTATCAGTGCTCTCTGTGTTTAACTGAGCCTGAATCTGGTATCAGTGCTCTCTGTATTTAACTGACCCTGAGCCTGGTGTCAGTGCTCTCTGTGTTTAACTGACACTTAGTCTGGTATCAGTGCTCTCTGTGTTTAGCTGACCCTTATTCTGGTATCAGTGCTCTCTGTGTTTAACTGACCCTGATGTCAGTGCTCTCTGTGTTTAACTGACCCTTAGTCTGGTATCAGTGCTCGCTGTTTAACCGACTCTGAGCCTGGTGTCAGTGCTCTCTGTGTTTAACTGACCCTGAGTCTGGTATCAGTCTGGTGACCCTCAGTCTGGTATCAGTGCTCTCTGTTTAACTGACCCTGAGCCTGGTATCAGTGCTCTCTGTTTAACTGACCCTGAATCTGGTGTCAGTGCTCTCTGTTTAACTGCCCCTGAATCTGGTGTCAGTGCTCTGTGTTTAACTGACCCTGAATCTGGTGTCAGTGCTCTCTGTGTTTAACTGACCCTTAGTCTGGTATCAGTGCTCTCTGTGTTTAGCTGACCCTTAGTCTGGTATTAGTGCTCTCTGTGTTTAATTGACCCTTAGTCTGGTATCAGTGCTCTCTGTGTTTAGCTGACCCTTAGTCTGGTATCTGTGCTCTCTGTGTTTAACTGACCCTTAGTGTGGTATCAGTGCTCTCTGTGTTTAGCTGACCCTTAGTCTGGTATCAGTGCTCTCTGTGTTTAACTGAGCCTGATTCTGGTATCAGTGCTCTGTCTGTATTTAACTAACCCTGAGCCTGGCGTCAGTGCTCTCTGTGTTTAACTGGCCCTGAGCCTGGTATCAGTGCTCTCTGTTTAATTGACCCTGATCCTGGTATCAGTGCTCTCTGTGTTTAACTGACCCTGAGCCTGGTGTCAGTGCTCTCTGTGTTTAACTGACCCTGAGTCTGGTATCAGTGCTCTCTGTATTTAACTAACTAACACTGAGCCTGGTATCAGTGCTCTCTGTGTTTAACTGACCCTGAGTCTGGTATCAGTCCGGTGACCCTGAGTCTGGTATCAGTGCTCTCTGTTTAACTGACCCTGAGCCTGGTATCAGTGCTCTCTGTTTAACTGACCCTGAATCTGGTGTCAGTGCTCTGTGTTTAACTGACCCTGAGCCTGGTATCAGTGCTCTCTGTGTTTAACTGACCCTGAGCCTGGTATCAGTGCTCTCTGTGTTTACCTGACCCTTAGTCTGGTATCAGTGCTCTGTCTGTATTTAACTAACCCTGAGCCTGGCATCAGTGTTCTCTGTGTTTACCTGACCCTTAGTCTGGTATCAGTGCTCTGTCTGTATTTAACTAACCCTGAGCCTGGCATCAGTGCTCTCTGTGTTTAACTGGCCCTGAGCCTGATATCAGTGCTCTCTGTGTTTAACTGACCCTTAGTCTGGTATCAGTGCTCTCTGTGTTTAACTGACACTTAGTCTGGTATCAGTGCTCTCTGTGTTTAACTGGCCCTGAGCCTGATATCAGTGCTCTCTGTGTTTAACTGACCCTTAGTCTGGTATCAGTGCTCTCTGTGTTTAACTGACCCTGAGTCTGGTATCAGTGCTCTCTGTGTTTAACTGAGCCTGATTCTGGTATCAGTGCTCTGTCTGTATTTAACTAACCCTGAGCCTGGCGTCAGTGCTCTCTGTGTTTAACTGAGCCTGATTCTGGTATCAGTGCTCTCTGTTTAATTGACCCTGAGCCTGGTATCAGTGTTCTCTGTGTTTAACTGACCCTGAGCCTGGTGTCAGTGCTCTCTGTGTTTAACTGACCCTGAGTCTGGTATCAGTGCTCTCTGTATTTAACTAACCAACACTGAACCTGGTATCAGTGCTCTCTGTGTTTAACTGACCCTGAGTCTGGTATCAGTGCTCTCTGTTTAACTGACCCTGAGCCTGGTATCAGTGCTCTCTGTTTAACTGACCCTGAATCAGGTGTCAGTGCTCTGTGTTTAACTGCCCCTGAATCTGGTGTCAGTGCTCTGTGTTTAACTGACCCTGAGCCTGGTATCAGTGCTCTCTGTGTTTAACTGACCCTTAGTCTGGTATCAGTGCTCTCTGTGTTTACCTGACCCTTAGTCTCGTATCAGTGCTCTGTCTGTATTTAACTAACCCTGAGCCTGGCATCAGTGCTCTCTGTGTTTACCTGACCCTTAGTCTGGTATTAGTGCTCTGTCTGTATTTAACTAACCCTGAGCCTGGCATCAGTGCTCTCTGTGTTTAACTGGCCCTGAGCCTGATATCAGTGCTCTCTGTGTTTAACTGACCCTTAGTCTGGTATCAGTGCTCTCTGTGTTTAACTGACCCTGAGTCTGGTATCAGTGCTCTGTCTGTATTTAACTAACCCTGAGCCTGGCGTCAGTGCTCTCTGTGTTTAACTGACCCTTAGTGTGGTATCAGTGCTCTCTGTGTTTAAGTGACCCTTAGTCTGGTATCAGTGCTCACTGTTTAACTGACCTTGAGCCTGGTGTCAGTGCTCTCTGTGTTTAGCTGACCCTTAGTCTGGTATCAGTGCTCTTTATTTTTAACTGACCCTGAGTCTGGTATCAGTGCTCTTTATTTTTAACTGAGCCTGAGTCTGGTATCAGTGCTCTCTGTATTTAACTAACCAACACTGAGCCTGGTATCAGTGCTCTCTGTGTTTAACTGACCCTGAGTCTGGTATCAGTCTGGTGACCCTGAGTCTGGTATCAGTGCTCTCTGTTTAACTGACCCTGAGCCTGGTATCAGTGCTCTCTGTTTAACTGACCCTGAATCTGGTGTCAGTGCTCTGTGTTTAACTGCCCCTGAATCTGGTGTCAGTGCTCTGTGTTTAACTGACCCTGAGCCTGGTATCAGTGCTCTCTGTGTTTATCTGACCCTTAGTCTGGTATCAGTGCTCTGTCTGTATTTAACTAACCCTGAGCCTGGCATCAGTGCTCTCTGTGTTTACCTGACCCTTAGTCTGGTATCAGTGCTCTGTCTGTATTTAACTAACCCTGAGCCTGGCATCAGTGCTCTCTGTGTTTACCTGACCCTTAGTCTGGTATCAGTGCTCTGTCTGTATTTAACTAACCCTGAGCCTGGCATCAGTGCTCTCTGTGTTTAACTGGCCCTGAGCCTGATATCAGTGCTCTCTGTGTTTAACTGACCCTTAGTCTGGTATCAGTGCTCTCTGTGTTTGACTGACCCTTAGTCTGGTATCAGTGCTCTCTGTGTTTAACTGACCCTGAGTCTGGTATCAGTGCTCTCTGTGTTTAGCTGACCCTTAGTCTGGTATCAGTGCTCTCTGTGTTTAACTGACCCTGAGTCTGGTATCAGTGCTCTTTATTTTTAACTGAGCCTGAGTCTGGTATCAGTGCTCTCTGTGTTTAACTGACCCTTAGTCTGGTATCAGTGCTCTCTGTGTTTGACTGACCCTTAGTCTGGTATCAGTGCTCTCTGTGTTTAACTGACCCTGAGTCTGGTATCAGTGCTCTCTGTGTTTAGCTGACCCTTAGTCTGGTATCACTGCTCTCTGTGTTTAACTGAGCCTGAGTCTGGTATCAGTGCTCTCTGTGTTTAACTGACCCTGAGTCTGGTATCAGTGCTCTCTGTATTTAACTAACCAACACTGAACCTGGTATCAGTGCTCTCTGTGTTTAACTGACCCTGAGTCTGGTATCAGTGCTCTCTGTTTAACTGACCCTGAGCCTGGTATCAGTGCTCTCTGTTTAACTGACCCTGAATCAGGTGTCAGTGCTCTGTGTTTAACTGCCCCTGAATCTGGTGTCAGTGCTCTGTGTTTAACTGACCCTGAGCCTGGTATCAGTGCTCTCTGTGTTTAACTGACCCTTAGTCTGGTATCAGTGCTCTCTGTTTAACTGACCCTGAGCCTGGTATCAGTGCTCTCTGTTTAACTGACCCTGAATCTGGTGTCAGTGCTCTGTGTTTAACTGCCCCTGAATCTGGTGTCAGTGCTCTGTGTTTAACTGACCCTGAGCCTGGTATCAGTGCTCTCTGTGTTTAACTGACCCTTAGTCTGGTATCAGTGCTCTGTCTGTATTTAACTAACCCTGAGCCTGGCATCAGTGCTCTCTGTGTTTACCTGACCCTTAGTCTGGTATCAGTGCTCTGTCTGTATTTAACTAACCCTGAGCCTGGCATCAGTGCTCTCTGTGTTTACCTGACCCTTAGTCTGGTATCAGTGCTCTGTCTGTATTTAACTAACCCTGAGCCTGGCATCAGTGCTCTCTGTGTTTAACTGGCCCTGAGCCTGATATCAGTGCTCTCTGTGTTTAACTGACCCTTAGTCTGGTATCAGTGCTCTCTGTGTTTGACTGACCCTTAGTCTGGTATCAGTGCTCTCTGTGTTTAAATGACCCTGAGTCTGGTATCAGTGCTCTCTGTGTTTAGCTGACCCTTAGTCTGGTATCAGTGCTCTCTGTGTTTAACTGACCCTGAGTCTGGTATCAGTGCTCTTTATTTTTAACTGAGCCTGAGTCTGGTATCAGTGCTCTCTGTGTTTAACTGACCCTTAGTCTGGTATCAGTGCTCTCTGTGTTTGACTGACCCTTAGTCTGGTATCAGTGCTCTCTGTGTTTAACTGACCCTGAGTCTGGTATCAGTGCTCTCTGTGTTTAGCTGACCCTTAGTCTGGTATCACTGCTCTCTGTGTTTAACTGAGCCTGAGTCTGGTATCAGTGCTCTCTGTGTTTAACTGACCCTGAGTCTGGTATCAGTGCTCTCTGTTTAACTGACCCTGAGCCTGGTATCAGTGCTCTCTGTTTAACTGACCCTGAATCAGGTGTCAGTGCTCTGTGTTTAACTGCCCCTGAATCTGGTGTCAGTGCTCTGTGTTTAACTGACCCTGAGCCTGGTATCAGTGCTCTCTGTGTTTAACTGACCCTTAGTCTGGTATCAGTGCTCTCTGTGTTTACCTGACCCTTAGTCTGGTATCAGTGCTCTGTCTGTATTTAACTAACCCTGAGCCTGGCATCAGTGCTCTCTGTGTTTACCTGACCCTTAGTCTGGTATCAGTGCTCTGTCTGTATTTAACTAACCCTGAGCCTGGCATCAGTGCTCTCTGTGTTTAACTGGCCCTGAGCCTGATATCAGTGCTCTCTGTGTTTAACTGACCCTTAGTCTGGTATCAGTGCTCTCTGTGTTTAACTGACCCTGAGTCTGGTATCAGTGCTCTGTCTGTATTTAACTAACCCTGAGCCTGGCGTCAGTGCTCTCTGTGTTTAACTGACCCTTAGTGTGGTATCAGTGCTCTCTGTGTTTAAGTGACCCTTAGTCTGGTATCAGTGCTCACTGTTTAACTGACCTTGAGCCTGGTGTCAGTGCTCTCTGTGTTTAGCTGACCCTTAGTCTGGTATCAGTGCTCTTTATTTTTAACTGACCCTGAGTCTGGTATCAGTGCTCTTCATTTTTAACTGAGCCTGAGTCTGGTATCAGTGCTCTCTGTATTTAACTAACCAACACTGAGCCTGGTATCAGTGCTCTCTGTGTTTAACTGACCCTGAGTCTGGTATCAGTCTGGTGACCCTGAGTCTGGTATCAGTGCTCTCTGTTTAACTGACCCTGAGCCTGGTATCAGTGCTCTCTGTTTAACTGACCCTGAATCTGGTGTCAGTGCTCTGTGTTTAACTGCCCCTGAATCTGGTGTCAGTGCTCTGTGTTTAACTGACCCTGAGCCTGGTATCAGTGCTCTCTGTGTTTAACTGACCCTTAGTCTGGTATCAGTGCTCTGTCTGTATTTAACTAACCCTGAGCCTGGCATCAGTGCTCTCTGTGTTTACCTGACCCTTAGTCTGGTATCAGTGCTCTGTCTTTATTTAACTAACCCTGAGCCTGGCATCAGTGCTCTCTGTGTTTACCTGACCCTTAGTCTGGTATCAGTGCTCTGTCTGTATTTAACTAACCCTGAGCCTGGCATCAGTGCTCTCTGTGTTTAACTGGCCCTGAGCCTGATATCAGTGCTCTCTGTGTTTAACTGACCCTTAGTCTGGTATCAGTGCTCTCTGTGTTTGACTGACCCTTAGTCTGGTATCAGTGCTCTCTGTGTTTAACTGACCCTGAGTCTGGTATCAGTGCTCTCTGTGTTTAGCTGACCCTTAGTCTGGTATCAGTGCTCTCTGTGTTTAACTGAGCCTGAGTCTGGTATCAGTGCTCTCTGTGTTTAACTGACCCTTAGTCTGGTATCAGTGCTCTCTGTGTTTGACTGACCCTTAGTCTGGTATCAGTGCTCTCTGTGTTTAACTGACCCTGAGTCTGGTATCAGTGCTCTCTGTGTTTAGCTGACCCTTAGTCTGGTATCACTGCTCTCTGTGTTTAACTGAGCCTGAGTCTGGTATCAGTGCTCTGTCTGTATTTAACTAACCCTGAGCCTGGCGTCAGTGCTCTCTGTGTTTAACTGGCCCTGAGCCTGGTATCAGTGCTCTCTGTTTAATTGACCCTGAGCCTGGTATCAGTGCTCTCTGTGTTTAACTGACCCTGAGCCTGGTGTCAGTGCTCTCTGTGTTTAACTGACCCTGAGTCTGGTATCAGTCTGGTGACCCTGAGTCTGGTATCAGTGCTCTCTGTTTAACTGACCCTGAATCTGGTGTCAGTGCTCTGTGTTTAACTGACCCTGAGTCTGGTGTCAGTGCTCTGTGTTTAACTGACCCTGAGTCTGGTATCAGTGCTCTGTCTGTATTTAACTAACCCTGAGCCTGGCATCAGTGCTCTCTGTGTTTAACTGGCCCTGAGCCTGATATCAGTGCTCTCTGTGTTTAACTGACCCTTAGTCTGGTATCAGTGCTCTCTGTGTTAAACTGACCCTGAGTCTGGTGTCAGTGCTCTGTGTTTAACTGACCCTTAGTCTGGTATCAGTGCTCTCTGTGTTTAGCTGACCCTTAGTCTGGTATCAGTGCTCTCTGTGTTTAACTGACCCTGATGTCAGTGCTCTCTGTGTTTAACTGACCCTTAGTCTGGTATCAGTGCTCGCTGTTTAACTGACTCTGAGCCTGGTGTCAGTGCTCTCTGTGTTTAACTGACCCTGAGTCTGGTATCAGTCTGGTGACCCTGAGTCTGGTATCAGTGCTCTCTGTTTAACTGACCCTGAGCCTGGTATCAGTGCTCTCTGTATTTAACTGACCCTGAGCCTGGTGTCAGTGCTCTCTGTGTTTAACTGACACTTAGTCTGGTATCAGTGCTTTCTGTGTTTAGCTGACCCTTAGTCTGGTATCAGTGCTCTCTGTGTTTAACTGACCCTGATGTCTGTGCTCTCTGTGTTTAACTGACCCTTAGTCTGGTATCAGTGCTCGCTGTTTAACTGACTCTGAGCCTGGTGTCAGTGCTCTCTGTGTTTAACTGACCCTGAGTCTGGTATCAGTCTGGTGACCCTGAGTCTGGTATCAGTGCTCTCTGTTTAACTGACCTTGAGCCTGGTATCAGTGCTCTCTGTTTAACTGACCCTGAATCTGGTGTCAGTGCTCTCTGTTTAACTGCCCCTGAATCTGGTGTCAGTGCTCTGTGTTTAACTGACCCTGAGCCTGGTATCAGTGCTCTCTGTGTTTAACTGACCCTTAGTCTGGTATCAGTGCTCTCTGTGTTTAGCTGACCCTTAGTCTGGTATCTGTGCTTTCTGTGTTTAACTGACCCTTAGTGTGGTATCAGTGCTCTCTGTGTTTAGCTGACCCTTAGTCTGGTATCAGTGCTCTCTGTGTTTAACTGAGCCTGATTCTGGTATCAGTGCTCTGTCTGTATTTAACTAACCCTGAGCCTGGCGTCAGTGCTCTCTGTGTTTAACTGGCCCTGAGCCTGGTATCAGTGCTCTGTTTAATTGACCCTGAGCCTGGTATCAGTGCTCTCTGTATTTAACTGACCCTGAGTCTGGTATCAGTGCTCTCTCTGTTTAATTGACCCTGCATCTGATATCAGTGCTTTCTGGGCGGGAGATTCAGTCGGTTTCTCTGGTGCAGGCCATGCAAGTGTGTGATTCCTATTGGCTGTTTAATTATGTGTGGGGGGAGGGGTGTTTATTTACAGCTTGCAGTAGCTCCTCTCTCTCTGCTGGTCCATTGTGAGCCCATGCCACCTCATGCCCTGGGGGTCGTAAATGTGTCTTTCCCTTCAGAGGGATGGGGCTGTTGGGCAGTTGTGTGTTTCCTGGCTCTGCATGTAGCTCTTGGAGAGATGCAGGCTGTTTGCTTCTCTCTGCTGCTGCTACTGATACTGCAGTGCTTTGGATAGGATCAGTGTCTCTCTCCCCCCTCCCCCTCTCTCTCCTTCCGCTCCCTCCCTTACCTTCCACTCTCTCCCTCTACCTCTCTCTCTCTCCTCCCATGTCATTCTGTCCCTCCTCTCTTTCTCTGATGGAGGCGGAGAATACTCCTTGCACTGGTGGAGGGAGCAGGTGCAGTCCCGCCTCTCTCTCTCTCTCTCTCTCAATTGCTTGCTTATCCTCTCTCGCTCTCCCTCCCGCTCACTGTGTCTCTCTCTCTCTCTCGCTCTCTCTCTCTCAGCAGGAGTGGCCAGATGTTGTATCACTGCCGACAGCATCGCAGGCAGGCAGGGCACGTCTGAGAGAGCACCGGAGGGACGCACATTCAGCGGAGAGACGGGCCGCGAGATTTCAGCCCCGCTCAAAACCAAGCGACAGGAGTCTGGGATACGCCTCGGGGGCTCATCCCTCAGAAGCACCCAAGAATCGCAGCTACAATCCCCTCTCTCTTTCTCTCTCTCCCTCCTTCCTTCCCTCCGTCTCTCAGCCTTCCTTCGCTCCCAGTGCTGGAATGTACTGAGGTGGAACAGAGAAGGACTCTATCCCCTCCACCGCAGAAGACTGCATTGGACAGACAGACAGACAGACAGAAGGACGTGAGCTGGCGCCCCCCGGAGACTTGTCCCGGCACTGGATTGGGATCACACCGCCCCCCCCCCCCCCCCCCTCTCTTCCTTCTGCAAACCACGATCCCCCCCCCCACCTAAATTCTGTTTTCCTTGGCTTTTCTTCTTTTCTTTTTTTTCCTTTAAACATCTCACAACGCTGGATCACACTCCTCGGCTGGATTACAGCTCCGTGGTGCTTCCGTTCGTCAGCTAATCCTGTGGGAGTCTGTAGACCCCTCCGCGGGGGTCCCACCTGCTCATCCCTGCTCCTGATGGTCTGCAAACGGGTGTGTGTCTGAGTGCGTGCGAGTGTATGTGTGCGTGTGCATGTTGATGGGGGGCATTTCTGGGGTGATAAGCTGACTCAGCGGTTGGAAGTGAGCTGCGGATTGAACCCAGAATCGAGAGCGAGGAGGTGGGGGGGGGGGAGAGACCCGGTCCCTTGATCGCCGTCTGTTTTTCTAAAAGCCCTGCTTGGAATACTGACGAGAAGCAAATTGTGTTTGGGGGGGGGGGCACCAAGAAAGCGACAAAAAGCAAAAAGGGGTGGCTGGTTTCGCTCCGTAGCGGAAAGCAGACGCTGCGGCAGAGTGTTTCTCACCGACGGATTTACAGCTTGTCGTCTCCTCTGATACGCCGCTTCTCCTCAACCCATACCTTCAGTCCTTTTTTCACCAGGGTGCTATTTTTTATTTTATTTTTTATTTTTTTGTTTCGCCTTGGATTCCACCCGTATTGTACTTTAGCTCTGGACGAGGACAGGAGTGGGGCTGAAGAACACCTTCCGTCCCTACTCTGCATTCATCGCCTGACCTGCTGCTGCTGCTCGTGTGTGCGTGTGCGCGCGTGCGCATTTGTCTGTGTGTGTGTGTGTGTGTGCGTGCGTGCGTGCGTGTGTGAAAGATGCTCAGTGTTATGTTTCGCCCCTCTGTCCCGTGTTGTCCATGCCCACCTGGTCCCTGGTTTTGGGGTTAACCCTTTGTGAGCCGGCGGGATGAGCGAGATCTCCGGAGCGGCCGTTTCCGGGGCGATGATCGTGGAGGAGCCGGAGGCGGGTGGAGGCGCGGCGGGCAGGGAGCAGGCCCCAGACGCGGGGCCCCTGCGCTGCGGGGGGTGCACCCTGTGGCCCCGGCAGCAGACCTGGCTGTGCGTGGTCCCCCTCCTCATCGGGTTCATCGGCCTGGGGCTCAGCCTCATGCTGCTCAAGTGGATCGTGGTGGGGTCCGTGCAGGACTACGTGCCCACGGACCTGGTGGACGCCAAGGGCATCGGGCAGGACCCCATATTCCTCTCCAAACCCAGCGCAGTGCCCAAACTCCCCGACACGTCCACCTCTACCACCACCACCACCTCCGCCACCCCCACCGCCGCGGTCCCTCCCGGGGGCACCACCACGGCGAGGCCCAGAACTCGTCCAGGGGGGGCCCGGAGCGTCCGGCAGCCAGGTGACTCCGCGCAGCACCACCACCCGCCACGCCGGCGCCACCCGCGGCCCGCCCCCGACCACCGCCAGCAGCACCACCAGTACCGTGGCGACGCCCACCTCCACCCCATCGCCGCCCAACCCCACCGTCCTGCACGACTCAACGCAAATGTGGACGCACACGCACACCTCCCACAAGCCTCCAGCAGTGCCCACCCGGTCCCACGTCCAGGTCAAGACAGGTAAGTCACCTGTCCGTTTGGATGAAAGCACTGGGGGGAGGGGGAATGGGCGCTCACAGTAACTTCAGGATTTTGGCGAACGGCCTTTAGGAGGTGATATCATTATCTGAAATGTTTGTTTGAAATGTCGTGCGATATGGACGCATGTATATGTAGAAAAAGTGGGCGTTTTTTTTTTTTTGGGTACAGATTTTTTATTTTCTTTTTTTTCATATGCGCCTGTCCTATTACCTTCACGGAAGGTTCTCAATGTCTTGTTAGCGCATTCTGAGTAGACTGGAAATGGCTCTTAGAATTCAGTCTGCAAGAAAAGTAAAACTCAGTGTTAAGAGCTGTCTGGATACTAGGCTACATTAGAACTAAGCACGAGAGCAGTTTTCTTGTTTAAAAAAATGCAGGCATATAACTGCACAGACTACGTTTGGCCTCTTAACAAACTGTGATTAGTTAAAGGAAATGTGTGGTTTTATTGGGCTGTTCAGTGGCTTCGGTCATGCTTTCGCCGTAGCCGAATTGCCGGTGCCAGTGGTTGTATAAGATTCTTATGTCGTAGCCTATAGCCGACGTGTCAGTTCACTCATTTCATACAAGGTATTACCGGCTATACATTAAAAAATAAAGTGGATCGTAAAATGTACGCGTAAAAGTAGGCTACACGCTCGACAAAAACTTGATTTAGAACACGTCTTGAAAAAACATGGAAATGATATAGGCTATTTTACGTTAGATAGAAGATTATTGAAAGCGGATCAAGGTGATCGGGGAGTGGAGATTTCAGTGAGACGGGGCGAAGATTCCATTAAGATAAATGAAGATATGAGAACACCGCATTACAGGTATATTGCGGGGCCGATTGCTCGGTACGTTCGCTGGCGAGAAGGGCAGGTAGCTGCTTATGATCGCCGCAACATTAATCTGACGACGACGACGGGGGACCGGAGGTAGAAGAACCATGGCGTCTCTTGCACAGTGCAAAGCAGAACATGGAGATCTGTCAGTCTGGGTCGAGTGGCGTCGATACCACCTGGGTGATCGAACACGAGAGCGGTGTGATATTGGCAGCGTTGGAAAACACGAATAAAATGGCTATAGAGTAGGCTAAATATCAGGCAATGGCGATATACATCGACTTCAGATAAATTATGCTATGAGCTCTTTATTCTAACCAGCATTGTTGGATTTCCAAAGAAACGTAGCAACCTATTTAGTCGCATTAGTAGCCTAGGCGAATCGAATTTAATGAGCAACATGGATTCAAACTCTTATGCTATTAGCCAGCAGCAATAATTAAACAACGCCAGCCTTAACAGCAACGGAAAGATAAAATAAAAAAATAAAAAAAACGCGTTCCGCTTTTCACTCCTGGGTTTTTTGTTGTTGTTGTTGTTTTGTATCAGTTTGACATTCTGAAGGTTCTGGTGGTGGAATTCTCACACAGTATTGATTTGTGGACGGAAGATTTTCTAGTTGCCATCAGTCACCTTTGTAGCCGCGTCAGGGCTCAAATCAGCAATGAAGTGTTTGGAACTGTCCACTGGATCACATATGTCTGTTATTCCCGATATCCGCTATGATCCGTGCATATGTTTGCGCAAATGATGTGCCTGTCGTACTACTCGTTCCACCTGCACATAATAGCTACGTATGCTTGCCGACTTAAGCTTTTCTGTTCGTTATACAAGACATTATAAATGCATATTTTGAAATGTAGGTTATCGCAAGCTTCAAGTATTCCATAATGTAACGCAAACGATTTTGCCTGTAATGATTTAGATGGCCGCGTTCTCACCCCATGCACGTACATTTTAACATTCCACATCTAAATTTATGGACCCTTTTTGCGGGGTTGTTTTTGTTGTCCAAAAGTGGTCATATTTGGTGATCGTAGAATTTAAAGTCGTTTTGAATAATTAAAGCAACCCCGCATTGTCTATTAATTCTATGCTAGAGAAAATTACAGCACCCATTAATCATGTGTTTGGTTATTAATTAACCATTTTATGATGTCACCTTACAAGCGAACGCTCCCGAAAATCCATTAACAGTGTGATAGATAGCCCCCGTAAAATGTCAGTTAAACTCGCTACCGTAGGCTAACCCCCCTCTCTGCTGCACCGCCCACACTAACCCCAAGCCATGTCATTGCCTCTTTTTTTCTGCCTGTGAATTGGAACCATTACTTGGGGGTCGCAAACCTATATTGGTTATTGTTTGGAAGGGGTGAAAATGTATTTAAAAAATTAAATATATAAATTATATATACATACACAATACACACAGTACACTCCAAAAGTGTTTATTTTTCCATTGAGTTTGATAGGAAAATGAGTCAGGAGAAACGTTCCTTAAAGTGATCCATCTGTATCTACTGCATATCTGGCAGCAGGGTGATGGTTTGAGGCTCGTTTGATACCTCAGACCCTTGATTAATTACAGCCATTTAGCCAACCATGTGTTCCATACTATTCTTTTGTATTTTACAGCTTAATCTAGTCCCACCCCCCAATTCCCATAGAGATCCATTAAATTGCGGAGAGGTTATAGTATCGCTTGTAAGAGTAACTGAAAATAAGATCTCGAGTCTTGTGAATAATGGGTGTGTTAATTGATAATTGGAGTTTATAGTTTTTAATGGCAGTGTTTTTTATTAGTATCGCTTTTAAGAGTACCTGGAAATAAGATATCTTTTGATATTGTTGGGTCGTAGACATCAGAAAGTCATGGCATGCAAAGGTTATGCAACCAAATATTAAATATGATGACTAAGTATATTATACAGCGGGGACCAAAGTACATAGCATTTTTACAGCATAAACTTAATCAAAGTCCTCATATTTAATATTGGTTACATATCTTTTGCATGCCATGACTTCCTGATGTCTGTGACACAACAACATCAAAATACTCTTGATCTCTTGATATCTTATTTTCTGATACTCTTACAAGAGTTATTATAACGTCTCTGCATTTTAATGGATCTCTATGGCAAGTTTTTTTTTTTTGTGGGGGGGGGGGGGGGCGGGGGGGGGTGGGCTAGATTTAAGCTGTCAATTACACTGGAACCGTATGGATCACATGGTTGGCTAAATGGATATCTATGGGAATTGGGGGGTGGGACTAGATTTAGCTTTAAATTACACTGGACCAGTGTGGAACACATGGTTGGCTAAATGGCTCTAAGTCATCAAGGGTCTGACGTATCAAATGAGCCTCAAACCAACTCTGCTGCCCGACATGCAGTAGATATGGATGGATCACTTTAAGGGTTGTTTCTCCTGACAAAATTTTCCTATTGAACTCTATGGAAAAATAAATCAGGAGAAGAAACCCTTCAAGTTATCCATCCATATCTACTGTATTTCTGGCAGCAGAGTGATGGTTTAAGGCTTGTTTTATACGTCAGACCCTTGATGACTTAGAGCCATTTAGCCAACCATGTGTTCCACACCGGTCCAGTGTAATTTAAAGCTAAATCTAGTCCCACCCCCCAATTCCCATAGAGATCCATTCAAATGCAGAGGTTATAGTATTGCTTCTAAGAGTACCTGGAAATAAGATATCAGGAGTCTTTTGATATCCTTTTATATAGAGTCATGATGGCATCACCTGTTTACCTGTGGCATAACCTGTTTACCACAGAAGTTGTTTGAGAGAATGGCAATAATGTGCAAGGCCGTTATCCAGGCAAAGGGTGGCTACTTTGAAGAATCTAAAATACATTACTTTTTTTTATTTGTTTAACACTTTTTTTGGTCTTTGCATAATTTAATTTGTGTTATCTCATAGTTTTGATGTCTTTACTATTCCCAAATGTGGAAAACAGTAAAAATAACGGAAAAAAAACCTATGAGTAGGTGTGTCCAAACTTTTGACTGGTACTGTATATATATACAAAAAATACACAATGCACAAATGTAAATGAGAATGCAAATGAAAATAACGTGTGTGTTTGTTTGTGTTATTTTCCTTTACATTCTTGTGCACTGTACTTTTTGTAGATGACTGAAAGCATCAGTGCTGTAGTCAAGTCACTAAACCACAAATCCAAGTCCAGTCCCAAGTCACTACTACTCAAGTCCAGCCCAAGTCCAAGTCACTTAACCTCAAGTCCAAGTCGAGTCACAAGTCACTGGTACTCAAGTCCGAGTCCGAGTCCAAGTCACCGTTACACAAGTTTGTGTCCAGAAGTCTGGAATGAAAAAAACAAATCACATTTTCCAGCTCTCACTACTAAAGTTGAAAAAGTATGATTGAAATTTGAGATTAAAAAAGGAGAGAAAAGGAAGAGGCATCTCTTAAAATGAATATTTAATATTTTATGTTACACTATATTAACATTAGCTAGCTAGGCCAACACATGTCTACAGGAACAAAACGACACGGATATAACGTTAAAGAATGCGCAGCATCTCAACGAACAACCGAAATCCATAATGCACGCGCCGCGGGATTAAAAAGTAAAACTCTTCAAGCATACTGTACAATGTATTTATCCAGTAAAGCGTTATCTAACGGGGTTCAAAAAACGTAACGTTAATGGTTATTGATAGCGTTAATAAACTGCAGCTGGACCAACCAGAAAAAATCTAACATTTTAGGTTTGCCCTGCCTTATTAACGTTAGCTCTGAGGGGGTCATTCATTATCAGCCCTAACGTTAACGTACCTAAGTTAACGTTAACGTTATTTTCCCTCAGCACCTATTGAACTTAAAATTTTTATTTTTATATTTTTATTTTATTTTATTATACCTTTTAGGATGCTTCCTTGACAGGTGCCGAGTGAAGTTGGATGTTGTCCCCACGACCTCTTCTATTTTTTTGTTGCATATAGTGCAAGTTGCTGATCGTTTGCTGTCTTTTATGCCATAATTTGTTAAAGAAAATTTGATCACCCGCCGCCACCCGCCACCGCAGACATATTTTCCACAACTGAACCCTTACAAGCGTCAGGTGACGCGTCGTGACTAAGCCGCATAGCAGTTTGATAGGACAAAAATATTAATAACGTTACCAATATTATCGTAAAAATGTATATTTTTTTAATCACATATTTATTGAAGCAATTTAGTAAGTTAAGAAACAATAATTATAGTGCAAGTCCGAATCCAAGTTACTAAAACAGCAAGTCAAGTCCAAGTCCAAGTCACCAATGGTCCGAGTCCAAGGTCAATTCACGAGTCATTAAATCGTGACTCGAGTCGGAGTACTACAGCACTGGAAAGCATGCATGCAAACACAAACCTGTTGGCTACTGCCTCGACTGCAATGGGTCACATATTTCCTATACTAAAGGTCAGGATTTAAAATAGCCCTATCTGTGGTCGCCCTTCTGTCTTTTAATGAGTTACATTATCCAGTCATTTTTCCTTGATGGCTTGGCATTGTCTCTAGTGTTTCTTTTTCTTTGACTGCAGGCAATTATACAGGCTTATATCATGGTCTCTGCATGTCAGAGTGCATGATACTGATTTATGTTTTCATGCAAATGCACTTTCCGTTTTGATTTCCCTTTAATTGTAGCCGGGCGCAAGCGCTGCGCACTGTCGCTAATGAGCGTCGGGGATAAACCCATTCAGCGCTGAGCGCTTTGTGAGACATCTCGCCGAATAATGGGGCGCAATCGTAATTCCCTTTCGGTTTGCAGTGGAACGTTAATTCTGCGTTCTTTAGGCATACGTCAGACATTCTTCCTTGCTGTGGCGAGAGTCTGAGCTGTGCAGCAGGGACGTTACTCCGCTGCCTTTTTCGGGTGCAGAAACAGCATCTGCGCGTACGTATCAATCCCCCGCCTGGTGGTGGGGCCTTATGTTTAGGTGGGATCTGTGCCGTAATGCAATTTAAAGGGGACGTCCCAGGTGCTTCAAACGGTGCCATATTTCGGTCAGAGTGACAGACAGCAACTGTGCATCATTCACTCCCACTCAGCCAGATTGCTCTGCTTTGTGAGCTAAATCTGGATTAATCTCCCATCGCTCTGGAGGCGGAGCCCAGCTTCCATTAAGAACCAACTGCTGTCCTACTAATCAACCAAGGGGGCTACCCCAGTGTCTCCTCCCACTCCTCTCTCTCTCACTCCCTCCTTCCTCCCCTCACTCTCAGCCTCCTCCCACTCTCTTCCTCCTCTTACACTCTCTCTCTCTCTCTCTCTCTCCTCTCTCTCTCTCTCTCTCTCTCTCTCTCTCTCTCTCTCTCTCTCTGTGCTTGGGCATAGTGATGCTATTAAATTGATTAAAACGGTAGTTAGAGGGAGACTTACAGCTGTAGCTCAGGCATCACAGACTGATGAGCAAACCAGATGCGTTTGAAAGGCAACTGGCATTATCAGATTTTTTTTCTCTTTCTAACTGCTTCCACCCACCCCCATCCCCCACATCACTTTCCCGTAAATTCCAGAGCAGTCACAATGTATCTTTCAGTGTTCTCAAGAAAGAGGCAGACATTTAATAATAAAAGCTACCAAAATGTCACCACTCCCTACTGTCACAGTTCCGTGTTCAGCATGGGGTTCATTTCCCGTCAGACTGCCAGCGTGTGGCACAAATCTTGCTCTTGCAGAGAGGACAAACTCGCAATGACTCTGCTGTTCGCTGTAACCAGCCGCCACTGTGGCGCAGGGCTTATGCGTCTTTCCCCTGGAGGGAACCAGATTCCAAATCTCGGCTGCCATGGGGATTTGGAGCACCCTATCGGATCCATCAGAGGCAACCCAGTGGGCACGCCGCGCGAAGCCTTGGTATGTAATCCTGTGATGACGTGGCCACTGTGCTGGGTTCCGTCCCTTCACCCCCCTCTCTCAGGAATAGGACACAGCCTTCTGAAATCTACCTTGGACCCCACCCATTTAGGCCCGGCTGGGCCTTTTCTTCCACTGTAAACCCCTCCCACATCAAGCTCCTCCCACTCAGTGCCCCTCCCCCCCGAGAGCTCAGATGCTATGATGAAATGAATAATACTAAGAAATAATAGGACCAAATTAATTATTTGCCAACCAGGAGTATTTCATATCTGTCATTTCATTTTTATGAAGAGGTTTTTCAGAATGTTTGATAACTCCATTGTAGTGATTGTTAGATCAGCATTAGAACATTCAGTTAACCCTTTAAGGTGTAAGATCACAAATATTTGATCAACAAATATTCCAAAAAACCTACTCTAAAGGGTTCAAGGCCCACTCAGTAATCTTGGTTGCTAATCAACGAAAGTTACGTGCATGGCAACTAAGTTCTTTGGTGGATGATGGTTCTTGTAGGTTTTTTTTACTGTAACCAGCCACCATACAATATGACAAAACCATATCCATGGTTTATTTGGCAAAATATTAGCAAACTATTATTTTTGATATATTATCTGATGAGTGAGGATCAAGTAAAATAACGAGTGAGTGAAAAGTATGTTTCCATGGTGATGAGCTGTGCAAGGACTACAAAAAAGATCCAATATTAAAAACAAAGAAGAATGAAATGTGACATGTGAGATGTGAAATGACTGACACTTATTTTAACTACTCGTTTTTCCTTTTGAAGTGCTTTTCATGAGCATCTTTATCTTTATTTTTAATAGGACAATAATTCTGTATTATAATACCATATCTTTGTCTTTTTTGCTATTTATTTTAGCAACTGAAATTGCTGAGTGGCCCTTTAAGAACATTCTAATCACATATGTGTAATCTTACATCTTAAAGGGTTAATTCACTCTAGCCATTATATCATTTTTCCAGTATTATATTCTTCATAGTATTACTATAATAATGCACCAGTGTTCCAATGTAATGCAACCAGGAGGCCATCTCACTGAAGCTTAATGTCACTTTGATTTATCTCCACAAAATGTCCAGGGGGGGAAAAAATCTCCAAGTATAAAATATTAATACGTAGAAAGGGAAACATGTGCAATATTGAGAAGAGAATGTGAATAATTGACTAATCTCTTACAAAAGAATTATCAGAAAGTCCAGTGCTTTTTAAATAGAGCACCAGGGAGGTGTTGACAGGTGGAGCAAGGTGGAGCAAGGTGAACGCATGGTTCAGACCAGACAGGACCTGGCTGCAACACAAACAGGAGACATCACATAACCCTCCTAACTTCTCACGTGTACACACACACAGCGCTCAAACACATATGCACACACACACACAGACCTGCGCAAAAATGCAAACACACATGCACGCACACACATACACACACAGTGGTCCAAGGATAATAATCTTTGTCATTTTTGACAAGCTTGGTTTATGATGGATGTGATTAGCTAATTTTATACTGGCTCCCGTAGAAGGAACTTACACTCCTGGCATCCCAGTTAGACCAGCCAGCAGTCTCCCTGACATGACCTAACAGAGGTGCTACCCAATGCCATCGACCTTCAGTTGCTATTGAGTGCAGTCATGAAACTGAAGTAAAATTTAAGTCTAATTCTCATCATCCTTTGTGCTTGCAGGAATATGCTTCTGTTCTCATTGTTTTTGCTTCTCTTTGTATTAATAAATTATGTTCAACTGAAAAGCAGGTGCCAAAGGCTTGATTCTATGGGGAGGGATAGGGGTAACTGTTTGTTATGAAATGGGGGGGGGGGGGGGGGGTTCTCTTTGTGATACAGGCCTGAGCTCACAAAGATACCGTGTTTAAATAATGCAAGCCTAACCTTTCAATAACCAGGAGTAACTCTTTGCGCTTTCCGTCACTTCAGAAAACCAATGTGCATAAACTGTGGCATCTATGTCGCTGTCACTTTTTTTATTTTTATTTTTATTATTTTCCAGAAGCAGTTTTGTGCATTCAAAAGTCTGCTGTGTTACAAATGGAGAGAGCTAGAATGAGTTCTCCTTGAGTCGTCAATATATCAGGCAGAAGTTGTACGCCTGGCATAAGAGAAAGAGCTTGTTTATTGGTTGCTTAGGGAAGGTTACTCTGTGGTTACTTATTATTTGTCAGCATGCATTACTATCAAGCAATTTCACCAGAGAACTGCTGTAACTTGCTGTGAATGTTATGTTTCGAGGGCTTGGTTCTGTGGCCTGCTTGTACAGGTGTTCTCTGACAAAAAAAGTTGGCAAACAGGTGCACATATGGAGGTAACTGTACATGTGTCCCAGAATGTAACTTCTGACTGTCTCTCTCTCTCTGTCATACATTTAAAGACAAGTCAGCATTTTGATGATGTTAAAAAATATATAAAAATGCATCAGCAAGTATTTCAGTGGCTAGGAGATTCAGTCATCAGTATGCCCCGTAGTGTAGTAGGACATATACAGTATATGATGGATGTGGAGGTGAATTTTTAAGTGAGCTGTAATTTTTCCCTCCCTCTTTGGGGAACAAACTAACCACCAAGGAAGAGAACGCATATAAACGTTTGGGTTTTGGGTTTTGCGGCAGGCACTAGCGAGAGCTGAGCGCAACCCATTATTCTGTTGTGTATTCACAGAGCAGAGCAGTGTGACAAAATAGTACTGTGAATCTCTTGCATCCAGGCCACTGGCTGCCGACCAATCAGAATCCAGACTCACCGATGCAAAGGAGAATGCAATCTAGGGCCACGCCCACCTCCAGACCTTGAGGAATTGCTTGTCAGAAGCCGTCCCCGTATCAGCTGAGTACTGCCCAGAAACGAATGTTGTCCAACACTGCGTTTGAGGGTCTAAGTTGAACACACTGACAGCTCCACAAGCTGTCGTGTTATTTATTTTTTTCCCCTGCTGATTGCAGTTTACACTCTGCTGTTCAGGGTTTTCCCCGCGGGGAGAGGTTTTGCGTGGCCACGAGTCCGTTCCCTGCGTTTGACATTAAAGGCTTAAGGCCTTTTTTTTTTATTCACTCCAACCTCAGGGCCATCCAGAGCAGCGACAGATCCTGCCTCTCTGAAATATTTATCTTTCACATTTACCTCTAAAAGGGGCCGCGGTGACTCATGTAGGCGTTTATGGGAGGGGGGGGGGGCAGAAATGTGGGGCGGTGAGTAATGAGTAGGGCCTGTAGAGGGCTGTAGAGTCAGGACAATATAATGCGCATGTATGCCGTACGCATGCACAAGTGTGTGCCCTTTAGCAGAATGCCTAATTAGAACGGCTTTTTAAAACATTCAGCTGTATTAGCAGAAGAAACATGGTAACATTTGAGAAAATAAACAATGCAGAGTTACCTCGTAGTCCAGGTGACGCATTCGAAAAAAGTGTGTGGCGTGACATTGTTTGTGGCTGCAGGGATTGAGGAATTGTGGAAAATGTAGACTATTTCTCTGCCTGTGATAAAGGATTTTAACAGTTTTGGCAGGGAGGAGGGAGGGCGGGGGTGCTAAAATATATAATATGGATTGTTTTACTTGGTGTAAGTAATCAATGGGCATTTTGGAAGTTTTGGCCTGTCTTTTCCCTCAGGGCTGTGAGCTCAGAGCTTAGTTTGTTGTTGTTTATGACATCAGAGCTGGGCTGGGTGTCTGTGCCCCCCCCCCCCCCCCCAGGGTTCCTGAGGTGTGGATACCTGCGTGTCTCTGTGTGGTGTGAATAGGATTAGCATGTCCTGCTATAGAGCCTGGCTTCTTTTTTAGCAGGAGCTGTAATTAATCAGGCTCTGGCTCTGGCCTGCCCCAGGCTGTCCTGCAGCGCCACTGGGACTGGGCTCCGGTGGCTTCATCTGACTCCCCCTCTGAGCCAGTGAGAGGAGAGCTGCAGCCCAGTCAGGGGGAGAGAGCAGAGCTGGGCTGCAGCTCTGCTCTCTCCCCCTGACTGGGCTGCAGCTCTGAGAGAGCAGAGCTGCGCAGCCGCGATATCACTGGAGTTTTACTGGGCACCGATGTAGAGCACCACACACAGGCCCACCACTGATGCCCTTGCTTTAATTGTTCTTTTGTTTTTCTCTCTCGTTCCGTCCAAATTTCCATCCCTCCACAATGTATGAGTTTTGGATTCTGAATATAGTTATATTTATTTATTTATTTTTGTTTTACATGAGAGCTTCACAGTCTGAGGCCAATGCTTTTTAGCAGTCCTATTTCTACGTTCCTGGATTACGTCCCAGGACCGAAATGGCGGTGAGGTGCCTGCTTTCAGCTGATGGAGGCTCTCAGAGAGGTCTCTGCACCCTGCGGACCCGCACCTCAGTCACTCCCCCACTGCTGCCATTACACCATACATCACAGCCTGACAGCGGAAGGTTTCCATTATAGAAAATGATCCTGACACACCCAGGCCTCCGCAGCGGAGACGTCCGCGCCACTTCCCTGTAATAGAGATCTCTGCTCAGGGGCCTGACATCAGTGAGAGGGCAATTACTGTGAGAAGCGCTCTGTTGTTTGGGGGAGGGCTAGGAGTTTGGTGGGGGGGGGGGGGGGGGGGGGGGGCGGGTTTCTCCACCCCGAATGCCTCGCCCGAAACATTCCGTTCTGAACGGGTGCCGCTTCTTTACATGGAACGACTGTATGTTCCAACTGTTCTCGTCCTGGAGCCTGCTCTAGAAGTCTTCATTATCTCCTCCTTACCCCATTATTCAAGCCTTCCGGGAAACCTCAAAACCTTGACTTATCAACCAGATGTTCTGGAGAATATCTTGCAAAATAGTCCCCTTTTGTGATTTTATTTTGTGACCAATATCAATAATTCATATTCCAACCCGACCAGTGCGGTGATGCACTTCTGAACTGACAGTCTTTTCAATGTAGTGCTGTGGAGTGATCAGCCGTACCCCACCGTCTGCATGCATCGCGATAAATAAACAAAAATCGATTGAATAGCTGTGCAATTACAGTGGCGATATCAATGAGAATGTAATTCAGCCTCCTCTGGGTGTTACCCACTGTCAGAGGAAGCTTAGATTGAATGCATGCTTAGACTTCAGATGAATAGCGCCGTTTACTTGGGCAGAGAAGGCCGAGACCCACTGAGGACAGAAAGCCATGCTGTGCCTTCAAAGCATTTTCTTTTTTTAAATGGTGGTGCGCGTGATAGCTTCCCTCAGAAAGAGACACATTTATTACCTCTAAACCAACTGCACCGAACAAAAACTCACTTTTGCCCGGCTCATGAATTCTGCTCTTGTTCTCCTTCTCGCGCTCTCTCTCTCTCGCGCTCTCTCGCGCTCTCTCTCTCAGACTCTCAGTAGTAGTAATGAAGTGGCGTTGTATACAGTCTTGCTGGTGGTCTGCAGCTGTATCAGTAGGTTTTCTTCTCTTGTGCTCACAGACGCACAGTGATCAGACACAGTGGTGTGTGGTGGGGTCTGAGGGACGTCTCCTCCACACAGGAGTGAAAAAGAGACCCGTTTAGTCCCGGTGACAGCTGCCATTGGGATGGGGATGCGGAAAGCGTTTGTTTTCAGCGAGTGCGAGACTGGATTGTCAATTCTCGCCACTGTGGCGCACTGTGGCTTCTTTCGCCTCTCTGTCATAGTTGTTCTCTCCACAACACAAACCTTCAGGGGGAAAAAATAAAACAGCACAAGCTTTGGTTTGTCCGCTGCCCTTGTTCCACACCCAGTTCATGTCAAGCTGCACGCAAAGTGTCTCCCCTCAACTTGTGTCCGCGCGAGCCCGACTCACGGCGGCTTGTACCGGTTGACGTCGCGCACTTAGGAGGAGAGCAAATGCTTGGGAGTCTGTGCATTCTGGAATCAAGTGGGGGTTCATTAAAAAAACACACGTGAAGTGAGGGAGCATGTTCCGGGCCAGGATGTGATAATCCTCTTCACTGGGCCTAACCTCCCGGTCGTCTCTCCAGAGGAGCACTCAATCCCACCCTCAGAACCTCCTGGTGCTCATTAACTCATGGGGCCTCTGGCCTGTTCCGTTCCGTATTCCCGCTAACCTCCATCCAAACACTGCCCTCATTTGTTTGGTTTGGGCTTGGTTCTCAGCCAGCTGAGATTACTCTGGGGCTTCAGGTTTGTGTGATGCGCTGCCCGTCCCTGTCTAGGTATATATTCGGCGCTTGCTGCATCTCAGTAATAGAGGGAAAACAGCTCATTATATGCAAAGGTCTGTAGTTGGTAAGGTGCACATAATAGTGTTGCTGTAGCTGTTTTCTGTAGGCTCTCATAATAGCATTGCAGTGGATGATTACCGCGGTCCATGCATACAATAGCTTTGCTGTGGCTGATTATTATGGTCCGTGCTTATAATGGCACTGCTGTGGCCGATGACCATTGCCCATTGCCCTTGAGTCGGCCGTGAATTCGCACGGTTTTGTTTTCAATCGAAAGGACGTATTTTGTGTTGTCTTGGCGACAGCTCGCCTCTGCGGATGCGAGCGGGTTCTCCATATACGCGCCCAGGCCGCGTGCTGTGTTAACAGTGGAGCTGGCCCACTTGAATATTTGTTTGAGGCGCACCTCTGTGTCCTCCCGCTCGCTTCTACGCGACAGCGAATGCATTTTTATGAAATCTGCACTCGGAACACGGAGAGGCGGTGCGCACTTGATATGTAGATGTCTTCCTGCGAGGGTCATGACTCCGTCATTACTAACAATGCGCGCTTCTCTGCTCAGCTGTCTCTCTCTCTGACTGTCGATGGCTGCCTCGCGTTTGCTCCCAGCATGCCGTGCAGGCGTCTCGTGGCTTTGTGGGGGAATAGCAGAGATTAAATTGGCGGAAAGGCTGAAGATTTGAGGGTCGTGTCAAGCTGCGCTCTCTCTGTTTCTGACACAAATGGAATTCTGATGAAATATCGGGCCCCCCCCTTTTCTCTCATCCACTAATCCCCCGTCTATTCCTTTCGCTTCTCAAGGACTTGGATGCGGGGTTTTTGATAGATGCACTCTTTTCCCGCGGAGAGCCGGGGTGGAACGAGCGTCCCCTGATTGAGAGGAGCGGGCCAGTCAGCGTGAGGGACGCCAGGGAGAGGCACCCCTCAGCGTCCTGGGTCAAACTGCCTGTCACGTTAGACAACGCTCCCCTCGGTCGCCCCGAAACAGCTCAATCCCCACTGCGGGCGGCAGTGGAGAAGGGAGGGGGACGGAGGATGGAGGAGGAGTGGCAGTCCCGCCGTCCTGGCGGTAATGAACAGACTTACCGCGACGCGCGGACGGGGGTCGGCTTTCGGAGACCTCCGCCCCCTCTCGGCGGGGGCACCGGTCTTCGGTTTGACACGGCGGCCGATCCTGCCGGATCGTTTGAGCCGGGCCGATTCGCTCGAGACGGGCTAGGGACCAGTGGCCACGGGATGAAGGATGGCCGGTTCCTGTGTGCTGGGCGGGGCCAGAAAGGCGCTCTCAGGCGTGGGTGTTTGGAAGAAAGAAAAACGGCAGACACGGTCTCTGTTTCGGAAGATAAGCGCGGCTGTAGAAAGGAGACAAATGCATGATGCGGGAGCCTGAATGAGTAATCTGGCGTCTCACCCGCATTTCATAACATTCACCTGCGTTGAGACATGGTGACTCCACATACACTTGTGCATGAATTCTTATGCTAATGATCTGTACATTTCTACAGGAAGAGTGATTCAGGGTTTTTTTTTTTGGTTATTGACTAGTGTCATGTGTCCCCGTCTCTGTGACATCAGTGGTTTTGATAGAATTCTCTGCAGCCAGCTGAAGGGTTAGTGCTAGCATGCATATTCATGAGTCCCCGCACTGCCCATTTACATAAGACTAAGTCACCCATAGCCCCTGCTTGACAGTCTTATTACACAATAAAAAAAGTGCATCTCTTTGAAATTGTTCTACTGAGAAATGATGCACATCTGTGAATCTGTTCCACCCCTTCCAATTACAGAGTAACACTGTGATTGCCTTCCCGCCCATTCGCACCTGTCACACACAGGCCTACCTCTGCAGTAACTCCGGAGGTCTGGAACAGGAGTGTGATGTTCAGAAATCGTAGTGATGATAGTGCCATTTGATTTCCCGCAGGGTCTGAAATGAACACCCGCTACTCGCCAAATACGGGTAAATTGTTGGCAGTGACAGGTGAAATTGTCCTAGTGTTTTTTTTTCATTTTTATTTTATTTTTATTTTTTTATAACCCTGTGACACATGATCAGTGTGGAGTGGTCCCTGGAGCATACATTCAAACCATTGTGATTAGAACTCGATACGTTCAGTCTCGTATATGACATCACAATGCCAGCAGGCCGGTAAAACACTGACCATGCTATTCTATTACAAAAGTAATCAAATTACAAGTTTTACATCATCATACCGTCAAATTAGGTTTATTTCTAAGATATAAACATTCAGACATTTTTCACAGTCTAGATTGAATGTAAATAGCCCAGGTGCAACACAGCTCTGCTATACATAGCTGAGTTACAGCTAGGAAATCTCTACAAGACCATATTGACAATAACCCCAACGGCCGTTTTACAGGTCACACTTCAATGAAACAAAGTCAAGTTATACTTTTGCAGATAAACCGATTACGGCATACAGTTTACCACAATGTGATTAAGCATACAGTTATCTAAATGTATTATGATTACTGTACTGAAGGTCAAAAATAGACATGACAGTCTACCCAAACAGCTTGCATGCTCCCAGAAGAAATTCTTCTGGTTGACCGATAATGAAATGGGTTATTTCTAAAATATAAATGGATAGTTTTGATCCGAGATATTGCAAAACTGTAGAGAGAGATTGTGCCATTGAACAATACTAACCATAAATGTGAAAAAAAATGTGGTTGATTGTTCCGAACATGCATGGAAAAACACAACCCCTTCACTTCACATTTTTTCTTCAGAAAAAAAAAACAAGCCATAAGTGAATTGATGCGTCTTCGATCAGTCTTTCCTATTTGAATTGTAAAAAGCTGTTTGATGCTTATGGAAAAAGAAAAGTTCATTTCAGACCCTGATTTCCTACCATTAGCAAGAAAACTGTTCCACCTCCCACATGTAGCAGGGATACTGTTCCATTTCTCACCTACCTGTAGCAGGGATACTGTTCAATTTCTCACCTGTAGCAGGGATACTGTTCCATTTCTCATCTGTAGCAGGGATACTGTTCCATTTCTCACCTGTAGCAGGGGTACTGTTCCATTTCTCACCTGTAGCATGGGTACTGTTCCATTTCTCACCTGTAGCAGGGATACTGTTCAATTTCTCACCTGTAGCAGGGATACTGTTCCATTCCTCACCTGTAGCAGATGCACTGTTCCATTTCTCACCTGTAGCAGGGATACTGTTCCATTTATCACCTGTAGCAGGGATACTGTTCCATTTCTCACCTGTAGCAGATGTACTGTTCCATTTCTCACCTGTAGCAGATGTACTGTTCCATTTCTCACCTGTAGCAGGGGTAGTTCCATTTCTCACCTGTAGCAGGGATACTGTTCCATTTCTCACCTGTAGCAGAGGTACTGTTCCATTTCTCACCTGTAGCAGGGATACTGTTCCATTTCTCACCTGTAGCCGGGATACTGTTCCATTCCTCACCTGTAGCAGATGTACTGTTCCATTTCTCACCTGTAGCAGGGATACTGTTCCATTTATCACCTGTAGCAGGGATACTGTTCCATTTCTCACCTGTAGCAGGGATACTGTTCCATTTCTCACCTGTAGCAGATGTACTGTTCCATTTCTCACCTGTAGCAGATGTATTGTTCCATTTCTCACCTGTAGCAGGGGTACTGTTCCATTTCTCACCTGTAGCAGCGATACTGTTCCATGTCTCACCTGTAGCATGGATACTGTTCCATTTCTCACCTGTAGCAGGGGTACTGTTCCATTTCTCACCTGTAGCAGGGATACTGTTCCATTTCTCACCTGTAGCAGGGATAATGTTCCATTCCTCACCTGTAGCAGATGTGCTGTTCCATTTCTCACCTCTAGCAGGGATACTGTTCCATTTCTTACCTGTAGCAGGGATACTGTTCCATTTCTCACATGTAGCAGGGGTACTGTTCCATTTCTCACCTGTAGCAGGGATACTGTTCCATTTCTCACCTGTAGCAGGGATACTGTTCCATTTCTCACCTGTAGCAGGGATACTGTTCCATTTCTCACCTGTAGCAGGGATACTGTTCCATTTCTCACCTGTAGCAGATGTATTGTTCCATTTCTCACCTGTAGCAGGGATACTGTTCCATTTCTCACCTGTAGCAGATGTATTGTTCCATTTCTCACCTGTAGCAGGGATACTGTTCCATTTATGACCTGTAGCAGGGATACTGTTCCATTTCTCACCTGTAGCAGGGATACTGTTCCATTTCTCACCTGTAGCAGGGGTACTGTTCCATTTCTCACCTGTAGCAGGGATACTGTTCCATTTCTCACCTGTAGCAGGGATACTGTTCCATTCCTCACCTGTAGCAGATGTACTGTTCCATTTCTCACCTGTAGCATGGATACTGTTCCATTTATCACCTATAGCAGGGATACTGTTCCATTTCTCACCTGTAGCAGGGATACTGTTCCATGTATCACCTGTAGCAGATGTACTGTTCCATTTCTCACCTGTAGCAGATGTATTGTTCCATTTCTCACCTGTAGCAGGGGTACTGTTCCATTTCTCACCTGTAGCAGGGATACTGTTCCATTTCTCACCTGTAGCAGGGATACTGTTCCATTTCTCAACTGTAGCAGGGATACTGTTCCATTCCTCACCTGTAGCAGATGTGCTGTTCCATTTCTCACCTGTAGCAGGGATACTGTTCCATTTCTCACCTGTAGCAGGGATACTGTTCCATTTCTCACCTGTAGCAGATGTATTGTTCCATTTCTCACCTGTAGCAGGGGTACTGTTCCATTTCTCACCTGTAGCCGGGGTACTGTTACATTTCTTATCTGCAGGGGTTGTAGGGCTGCTGTGCTTTTTGACATTCCTCCATGGCTTTGATTGGCGGGTTGCTGCCTGGAACAAGGCACAGGAAATGGCAGCCTGTGTGTTAATGCATTCTGCAGTGCTCCTGCAACGTGCGCCCCCCCCCACCCCCCAGCGGAGTGATTCAATCGCGTCATGAGAATGTTAGTATAATTATAAATATAAACCACCTTGTGCTATTTTGTCTAGTAGTGATGACTTTTCTTCTTGCAGTACTCAAATAGGTATTATAACAAAGATCATGAATAATTAATTTGTGGTCCTACTTTGTTCCTGTTCTAAACTTTGTGAAATCATGTACAATGTGGAGCACATTTTCCAGGCTTAAGAAGATATGCTATGCTCTGGGTGGTACTGAGTTGTTACGTAATATAAAGAATGTTCTATATGGTTTGTGTAGTTTGGTAAGTTATGGTAATTGATACCCAGAATAGAATATAACAACATGCTGCTTACCTGTTCTCAGTTGCCGTGGTGACAGGTTAATAATAACTGAGTGTATGACCTATCCTGTAAATCTGTTTGGCTTACTACATGTTCTGACTTACCACCTTAACCATTATTATTGAAGAACTGTAAAATACATGAAACCTGATCACAGCATGATACACTCTGTAGGGGGTGCAGTGTCATCATTACACACTGTAGGGGGTGCAGTGTGTCATCACTACACACTGTAGGGGAGGCTATGTGTCATCACTACACATTGTAGGGGAGGCTGTGTGATCACCACACTGTAAGGGGTGCAGTGTGTCATCACTACACACTGTAGGGGGTGCAGTGTGTCATCACTACACACTGTAGAGGAGGCTTTGTGATCACTACATACTGTAGGGGGTGCAGTGTGTCATCACTACACACTGTAGGGGAGGCTGTGTGATCTCCACACTGTAAGGGGTGCAGTGTGTCATCACTACACACTGTAGGGGGTGCAGTGTCATCACTACATACTGTAGGGGGTGCAGTGTGTCATCACTACACACTGTAGGGGAGGCTGTGTGATCACCACACTGTAAGGGGTGCAGTGTGTCATCACTACACACTGTAGGGGGTGCAGTGTGTCATGACTACACACTGTAGGGGAGGCTGTGTGATCACTACACACTGTAGGGGGTGCAGTGTGTCATCACTACACACTGTAGGGGAGGCAGTGTGTGATCCGTTTCCTGTGATGCAGGTGCAGGGTGTTGTGTGTGCGCTGTGTGAAGGGGTGTAGAGCTGTAGGCATATGCGGGGGCTAACTCCTTTGGGGTGTAGTGGGGTGTTGCACTGGCAGGTGTAGGGGTGGGGATGGGGTACTGTGGAGGGTAGGGGAGTAGCACGGCAGTGTGACACACAGGGACACGGGTTTCTGAGCTTAATCCATAGCAGCTGGTGGACAGGCAGCCCCAGGGTGGGACCAGATGAGACCAGCTGTGCCACTGCAGTCACAGATAAACAGCTGTGACATCAGCAACCTAACCCCTCCCCTCCCCTCCCACACACACCGTCACCCCAGGCCTTAGCCGAAGGTGAGTTAAATGTAAATTACGCACATCTGCACACGTGCAAACACACCCCATGTGCAGGGAAGCACATTGACGTACAGGGACTAGCCAGCAGGCAGTTCAGAATAAGACATTTCTGTGCTTGCGGAAGCTCCTGTTAGTCAGAGCATCCCCCATTCCCCCCAAGACCAGACCTTTGATCCTTTACACACATCACCAACCCACCAGCCCTGGCCCTTATCATCACCGCCATTTCACTGCATTGCACTCCGGAGGTACCGCCATGGCGCAGATTCCAGTGCCCTGTTACGGGCCATTAAAGGGCCGTGCCAGAGGGGCAACCCCCCCCCCCCCCCCACCACCACCACCCGCGCTGGAGAATCCGGTCTTGCCCCCCGCTCAGCACGCCACCCCCATCGGAGAGGGCCGGATTAGTCACCGTCGTTAACGTTGTTCTTCTTTACGCATCTGTCTCCCGAATAAACGTTTTTTTATTCCAGCTTCAGGGAAGACGCCTGCGGCGCAGTGTAAATACGGCACGGGCTTTTGGGTCACTGTGAAAAGCACGGAAATCCCACCTTAAGAGGCTTACGATTGCTTGCGCTTCCTGCTCGCATCTGCATGGTCACCTCCTTCGCAGATGGTTGTATCGGTCAGCCCCACCCATCCCACCCCAAAAGGAAAAAATATATAAAAATCCTGTCAGGATTATGCTTCGTACCGTCTACCTCACTAGTAACATGGCTCTCTGATTGGTTCCTCTTGTCTACCTCACAACAACTTTGCCCTATGATTGGTGACTGCATTTTACCTTATTTTGTAGGAAACCAGACTGGTTGGCCCTGACAGTTTCCCTCAAAAGCAGCCGAGCCATTCCATTGCTTCCTACAGTCTACTGCACTCACTGCAGAGCTTACTGATTGGTTCCTGAAGTCTACCGAACAAGCAGTACGTCTTTCTGATTGGTTTGTGTAGTCTACCGCGCATGCAGTTCAGCTCTCTCGTTCAGTTAAATTGAATATATTGTGAAGCTTTGCTGGCCAGCTTTTTTTTGTGTGTGAGTTGAAAGGCTCTACCGTTTGAAGGTATTGGTACAGTAATGCATGTTTCTTCGAAAAAATTACTTTCTACATATTAATTAACATTCATTATAATGATTCACCTTCTGTAGATACGCCATTTGAGATTGAGTCATCTTAACTCGTAACATTGTTTTACAGTAAAATGCAAGGTATTAAACCTTGACTGAAGTGATAATAATCATTATTCCTAGTTCACTCCATGTAAGTATAGAGGGGTTTGACACATATTCCATGTACGTTTGATCGTAAACAATCCATACAGTGTTGAAGAAAAAAATACATACAAACAACTTTGCTTAACACTTCAATATTTACCTTAAAACTGCTCCCAAATACAAATTACAACAATTCCTCTCCACTGCTGTGACACAACCATAAGATACAATTCAGTTTGATGTGACTGGTCTTTGACCTTAATCTGGTAAAACTAGCCGCACTGAAAGTAAGAAGCAATGGCTCTCTGATTTTAAGCTCTTTGTTCTTCTTTATTTCCCAGAACGTTCCCCATCGCTACTTGATCGGTATTGGCCACATTATGTTTATAGTCAGCTTATCTGGGCTTCAGAATTGACCTCCTCACTGAAGTTTTGGCAGAACGCCCCTCACTGTTCTCTTAACCAGGAGCTCCCTGGATGACTGATTCCTTTTGATCATGTCACCATATCTTTCTCTAATTCTGTATACGAGAGTCACTTCGACAAAATCCTGTCAAAGCCATAATTACAGGGGAGGCTCGTTCAGAATGTTTTGTCATGTTGTTCGTTACACTGTGATATTATAACAGCTTCATGCACCTTGATTGACGGTCATGACTTTCTGCCTTCATATTTATAAAAAGCATTTTGGAGAAGCATTGGAATTAGACATTTACGAGTCTGCCAATGTTTTAGAATGAATGGTAATAAATCCTGCACTGAACGTTCGGCACCTCACTAAAGCTTAAAACAATCATTCAGTGAAACCCGGAGTGATGTTATATTCAAACGCAAACTTATCTTAAAAGCAGTTGTGTAACCACTTCAAGTCTCAAGTGCAACCTGTCATAATAGTGTTTCAGAATTTCAAATGGGAACCATTATTTCTAACCAGCAATTAAATGATGCAGAATGGTGTGTTATATTTCAGAGTTAATGGCTGCTTGAATTGTGGGACCCAAATGTCATCTTTTCAGGAGTGACATTTGGAGTTTTATCTACCATTTCTTCGTCATCACACCACAGTGGTTAGCCTACCACTATGGTGTTGGGGAAAGATATAAAGCTGCTTTCTTATATTTAATATATTTAACTGATTCTTATGTTTGATGACTTCTTCTGCAGTTTTGAATGTGGAATCTTTTGAAGGCTCGTAGGCCCTTGTCTTTTCTGCAACTTACCTCCATTAGTTTGTGAGAGCCCAGAGGAGCATGGGCAACCACCAGCTTCCACACCAGCTGAGCATTGCGCTTAACGCATGGCTGGAGCTGCCAGTGTTCGGGCAGATGGGAGAGTCGCTAATGTACAAGGAGGCAGGGCAAACCTCGGCCAATCACGTCGCCCTTTAGGACTCCCAGTGGAAGTGTCCATGCTGGAAGACGTGTTGTGTTGTCTGGTGTGGCCGGCACTCAGGACCTAATTGGCTAATCGATGCAGTTCCACAGTTGATGCGCCTCACCTGATTTCCTGGGTGTAAATGTGTTGCTGATTTTAGAGTGAACATAAAAACCAACAGGCCCTGTGGCTCTCCGGGACCACGGTTTACCACCCATGCATTCCCCGAATAATGCACCCAGCAGGCCCTGTGGCTCTCCGGGACCACGGTTTACCACCCATGCATTCCCCGAATAATGCACCCAGCAGGCCCTGTGGCTCTCCGGGACCACGGTTTACCACCCATGCATTCCCCGAATAATGCACCCAGCAGGCCCTGTGGCTCTCCGGGACCACGGTTTACCACCCATGCATTCCCCGAATAATGCACCCAGTGGGCCCTGTGGCTCTCCGGGACCACGGTTTACCACCCATGCATTCCCCGAATAATGCACCCAGGAGGCCTGTGGCTGTCGATTTTTAAAACGGCAAAGAAACCACTTCTTCTCCGCCAAAGTTTGTTATTTAGAAAACGCTCTGGGATTGTCTATTAAGAACAATGGAGAAGAAATGATCTGTTGTGGTATTGATTGAGCAGAAAGAGGTTGTGTAAATGATTTTTTTTTTCCTTTTGGTCCATCAGTTATTTTTATTTTTTTGTATGGATTGTCCTTTGATGAATTTTGTTTCAAAACCCGTTCTTTTCCACTCGATTACGCATTTTTTCCCCTCAGTACATTACTGCAGAGCACTTCAAATAGATGGTAAGTTTTCTGTGACTTTGATTTCTATGTGAGAGACTGCAGGGCCACACAGAGTATTTATGTCACAGGAGAAGAAAGAGCTTCTGGTATAAAGATGGATATTTGGGCGAGGGCTCTTTCTAGCTGATAGATTTGAGACATTGGCTTGCGTAGGCCCATTACCCTGAAAGACGTCACGTGCAGAGAGGTTGGCACTGCTGTCACAAAGAGGACCAGGAGTTCCTTGACGCTCGTGCCTGTCTCTCTCACTGCAGTAACGTTGCTTTACTGAAGCAGTTCTGTTTCTCTGGTTCCCTGTGGAAACTGGGATGGCATTTGTTAATGCCAGTTCTAGCAGATTGATGAACCAGCATCGGGCAGTGTTCCTGTGTTTGTGTGTGTATGTGCGTGTGTGTGTGTGCACGCATGTTTTGTTGAGGCCCTCCCTCTATGTCACACAGCGGGAGGCAGAGAGTGAGAGAGACACAGAGAAATTGGAGACGCTGGTAAAGTAACACAGAGCACAGAAAGAAGGACTGTGTTGTGTAGATCGGTCTCCACCAAACATCCACATGCTGCAGGTGTGATCATTTTCTGTAGAATATGCAAGGAAAAGCGCGAGAGAACAGAGCAACTGTGAATGAGCCAGGCCAGCAAACATCAAACCGGGTACATGCTATGAATTATTTTTTGGACCACCCCCCCCCCCCCTTTATTTATTGAAGGGGGACTATGACCTATAACCCCCAGCCCCTTCTCTGGTGGAGTGACTGTACAGGCAGGGCATTATAATCAGTTTAATTTGACAATGTAATAGTGGTGACCCCTTAGGATGTATCGTTGACCCCAGAGTGCCCCGTGGGGTTGGCCCCAAAGCGTGTGGGTGTCGGCATGTAGCGTTGTGAGTTACAGCCAGACTGGCGCAGCTGTGGGATAATTTATATGCGTAAAGCACCCCCCAGTTCACCACCACCACAATCATTTCAGACCCAACACCGTGTAAGGAAACTAAGAGTGACCCAGTCAGAATTTTAACTAGAATAGCCGCAATCTGCAGACTAAACCCTTTCACCTCCCCCTTCATCTTACTCTCTCTGGCTTACTCCCCCCTCACTCTCTTGTCCTGCTCCACTGCACACACACGCACACACGCACACACACACGCACACACGCGCACACACACACACGCACGCACGCACGCACGCGTGCACACGCACACACACACACACGCACGCACGCACGCACGCGTGCACACACACACACGTGCACACACACACACACACATACACCTTTCTAAAATCAAACCCTGTGTTTTCTTTCTTATAAATCCCTTTTCTGTCATTCATAACGCTTAAATATGTCACATCATCATTGGTTATTCCGTGCGGAATGTTTTTAAATGAGCGTTTGAGGATGTGCCTCGGCGTGGGTTGGATCGGACGGTGATGTCGGTTAGCATGGCAGAGTTACGCTGACAGGATGCTCTCACCCTGCACGCAGAGGCAGCATCTCGCTTCAGAGGGCCAGTTTAACCGTGATTGACGGCGGCTCCGCTGCGTTAGTACCACCCTTTACTCCACGAAGGGCCGACTCCGTCCCTCTCCCTCCCTATTAAAGCGACACTCTTAGCCCGCAGCGCCTGCGCCTCGTTGTCTTGTTTGTTGAGTTTACAGGGTGTTCTCAGGACAGGGGCCACTCAAGAGTTCCATGGGGGACCCCTTTGTCCCAGAGAAATGACACCATCTGATTATCACGGAGTACTTTTCCTCCCGAAGCTCAAACTTATTTATTACATGTGGGGACTCATAGATTTTAATACTGTAACTGAATTTACCTGAGCTTTGATATAATGAGTGCTCAAGGGTTTTCCACAGATGAAGTGTACAGCTATTGTGTGTTTTTATTACTTTGTTATGTCTTTTTTTATGTGCTGTACTGTACATGGTCTGCTTGCGTCTTGTCGCCTTTTAAATGTCAGTACAAATTAGTGCAGCCCCGTGGATTAATTTATTATTAGCACCAACAGTGGCATTTTGCAGCTCCTCTGTCTGCACTGGCTACACTGCTCTAATTAATCACACAGACAGGCCATCTTCCCCCTGCCACACAACAGCTACAACTACAGGTACAGAGGGAATCCAGAAGCCCTCTACACCAGCTCGCACACATGCATGCTCTCACACTCGGGAACCTTTTCGGTATTGTACTGTTTTTATTTGGGAAAAGATTTTGATGTGCTGACTTTACGTGCAGTCGGAGTGTTGAGTATCGCCGGATTGGTGATTTCTCTCTGTGTGTTTCTCTGTGCTTCTGGGAGTATGTCAGTGCATTGGCGTGTGCACATGCAGTGGCACCGTAATTCATTGGACAGTGACACATTTTTTGTTATTTTGGTTCTGTACTCTAGCACTTTCAGTTTGAAAGGATACAATGACAATGAGGTTGGTGTGCAGACTGTCAGCTTTAAACTGAGGGTATTTCCATGCATATCGGATGAACCGTTTAGAAATTATAGAAACTTTTGTACATAAAAACTTTTTGGAATAAAGTAATCATTTTTAATATTGGTCGCAGATCCTTTGCATGCCATGACTTCCTGATGTATGTGACCCAACAATATCAAAAGACTCTTGATATCTTTTTCTCTGGTACTCCTACAAGCGATACTATAACCTCTCTTCATTTGAATGGATCTCTATGGGAATTGGCGGGTGGGACTAGATTTAGCTGTAAATTATGCTGGAACAGTATGGAATACATGGTTGGCTAAATGGCTGTAAGTCTGAGGTATCAAACGAGCCTCGAACTATCACTCTGCTGCCAGATATGCAGTAGATATGGATGGATCACTTTAAGGGTTGTTTCTCCTGACAATTTTCCTATTGAACTCTAAAAATAAGTCAGAAAAATAAGTTTGGAGAAGAAACCCTTCAAGTTATCTGCACTAAAGACCATCAGCAGTGTAAACTCACTGTGTAAATCTGCACTAAAGACCAACAGCCGTGTAAACTCACTGTGTAAATCTGCACTAGAGACCATCAGCAGTGTATACTCACTGTGTAAATCTGCACTAAAGACCATCAGCAGTGTAAACTCACTGTAAATCTGCACAAGACACCATCAGCAGTGTAAACTCTGTATATCTTCACTAGAGACCATCAGCAATGTAAACTCACTGTAAATCTGCAGTAGACACCATCAGCAGTGTAAACTCACTGTGTAAATCTGCACTAGATACCATCAGCAGTGTGAACTCACTGTAAATCTGCACTAATTACCATCAGCAGTGTAAACTCACTGTGTAAATCTGCACTAGAGACCATCAGCAGTGTAAACTCACTGTAAATCTGCACTAGAGACAATCAGCAGTGTAAACTCACTGTGTAAATCTGCACTAGAGACCATCAGCAGTGTAAACTCACTGTAAATCTGCACTAGAGACAATCAGCAGTGTAAACTCACTGTGTAAATCTACACTAGAGACCATCAGCAGTGTAAACTCAATGTGTAAATCTGCACTAAAGACCATCAGCAGTGTAAACTCACTGCGCAAATCTGCACTAAAGACCATCAGCAGTGTAAACTCAGTGTAAATCTGCACTAGAGACAATCAGCAGTGTAAACTCAGTGTAAATCTGCACTAGACAATCAGCAGTGTAAACTCACTTTGTAAATCTGCACTAAAGACCAACAGCAGTGTAAACTCACTGTGTAAATCTGCACTAAAGACCAACAGCAGTGTAAACTCACGGTGTAAATCTGCACTAGAGACCATCAGCAGTGTAAACGCACTGTGTAAATCTACACTAGAGACCATCAGCAGTGTAAACGCACTGTGTAAATCTACACTAGAGACCATCAGCAGTGTAAACTCACTGTGTAAATCTGCACTAAAGACCATCAGCAGTGTAAACTCGGTGTAAATCTGCACTAGAGACAATCAGCAGTGTAAACTCAGTGTGTAAATCTGCACTAAAGACCAACAGCAGTGTAAACTCACTGTGTAAATCTGCACTAGAGACCAACAGCAGTGTAAACTCACTGTGTAAATCTGCACTAAAGACCATCAGCAGTGTAAACTCTGTAAATCTGCACAAGACACCATCAGCCGTGTAAACTCACTGTAAATCTGCACTAGACACCATCAGCAGTGTAACCTCAGTGTGTAAATCTGCACTAAATACCATCAGCAGTGTAAACTCACGGTGTAAATCTGCACTAGAGACCATCAGCAGTGTAAACGCACGGTGTAAATCTGCACTAGACACCATCAGCAGTGTAACCTCAGTGTGTAAATCTGCACTAAATACCATCAGCAGTGTAAACTCACGGTGTAAATCTGCACTAGAGACCATCAGCAGTGTAAACGCATGGTGTAAATCTGCACTAGAGACCATCAGCAGTGTAAACTCAGTGTAAATCTACACTAGAGACCATCAGCAGTGTAAACTCACTGTGTAAATCTGCACTAAAGACCATCAGCAGTGTAAACTCACTGCGTAAATCTGCACTAAAGACCATCAGCAGTGTAAACTCAGTGTAAATCTGCACTAGAGACAATCAGCAGTGTAAACTCAGTGTAAACTCAGTGTAAATCTGCACTAGAGACAATCAGCAGTGTAAACTCACTGTGTAAATCTGCACTAAAGACCATCAGCAGTGTAAACTCACTGTAAATCTGCACAAGACACCATCAGCAGTGTAAACTCTGTATATCTGCACTAGAGACCATCAGCAATGTAAACTCACTGTAAATCTGCAGTAGACACCATCAGCAGTGTAAACTCACTGTGTAAATCTGCACTAGAGACCATCAGCAGTGTAAACTCAGTGTGTAAATCTGCACTAAAGACCAACAGCAGTGTAAACTCACTGTGTAAATCTACACTAAAGACCAACAGCAGTGTAAACTCACTGTGTAAATCTGCACTAGAGACCATCAGCAGTGTAAACACACTGTGTAAATCTACACTAGAGACCATCAGCAGTGTAAACTCAGTGTAAATCTGCACTAGAGACAACCAGCAGTGTAAACTCAGTGTAAATCTGCACTAGAGACAATCAGCAGTGTAAACTCAGTGTGTAAATCTGCACTAAAGACCAACAGCAGTGTAAACTCACTGTGTAAATCTGCACTAAAGACCAACAGCAGTGTAAACTCACTGTGTAAATCTGCACTAGAGACCATCAGCAGTGTAAACGCACTGTGTAAATCTACACTAAAGACCATCAGCAGTGTAAACTCACTGTGTAAATCTACACTAGAGACCATCAGCAGTGTAAACGCACTGTGTAAATCTACACTAAAGACCATCAGCAGTGTAAACTCACTGTGTAAATCTGCACTAAAGACCATCAGCAGTGTAAACTCACTGTGTAAATCTACACTAGAGACAATCAGCAGTGTAAACTCACTGTGTAAATTTGCATGAAAGACCATCAGCAGTGTAAACTCAGTGTGTAAATCGGCACTAAAGACCATCAGCAGTGTAAACTCACTGTGTAAATCTGCACTCGAGACCATCAGCAATGTAAACTCACTGTGTAAATCTGCACTAGATACCATCAGCAATGTAAACTCACTGTGTAAATCTGCACTATCCATAATTCTTAAATATGGATTTTCTATCACCAAAAAGATAGAAACTACTTAGGTCTGTATGTTCCTTTGACAGGGGATATGATTATTAGTAAGTTGTGTACTTTGATATAAAATGGGAGGAATTGAGTGAGGCAGCTCTAAAGGACATTCATCTGCATTTCACTTCTTTGCCATCGGAGTCGGCAATTCCCAGAGTCTCCAATATGTGCGTACACATGGGTCATAGTTGAGCATGTTTTGACATCAAGTTTGTTGGGGAAAGTAGCATATGCATCTTTTTTTCTACTTACACATCATTTATAAATGAGGCCCCAGGGCTCTGCAGAACCAGTACATCTGCCTCCGGTGGCTCCATATGCTTTGCAGCACAGAGCATGAACTGAAATTAAAATACACGAAACCTCCTTTCACAGGTGAACCTTTGCGAGGACCAGATTTCTATTTCCATGATGGTTATAGCAACCACCCCCTTCCCACAAGTGGTGTGAAATCTGTGCTGACGACTGCACCGCGACCTATTTTTGGAAGTGACGAGGCAACCTGGAGAGGGGAACATTTGGAGGGCTGACTGTGGGAAGGGTGCGATCTTTTCCCCCCACAGAACCGTCAGGTGATCAGGGCCGCGAGGGGGAGGTGTGGCCCGTGCCGCGCGCGTGTCACAGGTGCGCGGAGGCGGGGCGGGACTTACCTGAGCCCGGCCTATTCCGGGAAATAAAGAAACAACAGCTCGGCTTGCTTTTTTAAATTTGCCTTGTGCAATAAAAACACCTGACAGAGCCAAGGATAAACGCCTAACGGGATGACAGGGCGGTGAATGAAGCACGATGGTCTGACATGCCAGGAAAACGGGGAGATTATTCTCGCGCATTAGGCTAACGGGGTTCCGGATGTGTGAAATGCCATTGTGTGGGCAGGAGAGAAGGGGGCGTGCTTTCCTGCCCCCCGGCGCTGATTATTCACCGTGTCTGCCCGGCGATGGAGACTCGGGTTCAAATACATGCGGTACATTATGGATGCCCCCTCACCCTTAGGAACCATGAGTGGTTTGCTTTGCCTTTCCTCATTATGGTCAAATAAAGGGTAGTGCCATAACTTTTTTTTTCTGCTATACTTTATAATGTAACTGATGTGGAAATCCTGCTTCTCTTATTCACCGCAAACAGTTTCCACACCTGCATGAAAATATCACATAGGTGTAGATGAGCACTTCCTCCCTCCTCAACTGGCGGCTGTTTATAATTTCTCAGAATTCTTAGACACACGGGTCCTACTCCCATCTTAATCACCAGTAGCAGCGCAGAAAACCAGCTCCCACCCTTAGTCAGAAACGCGCGTCCGTACTTCTGTCAAACTTGATTTAGACCTCCTCAAATGCATAAGCAAAAGGCACTTTTGCACCTGCAGTGTAATTAGTTTCACTTGAGGGAGTCGAGACACTGTCTGTCACATTGTCCATTGTTTTATTTATATGACAAATGTACTGTGCCACAGATGCCAGAGACGATGAGGGAGGAGTCCCGGCCATTAACACTGTAAACGGGCTGTTGGACGGCGACATCTCTGCCTACGACTTTGATTTGAGTCACAATGCTTCTCTCCCTGCGTTATCTGCATTTCCAAGGTCAAACGTTTCCCCGGCTCCCTCCCCTCCCGCTCTCCCTCTGCAATAACATCTTCCTCCTCGTCTTCCCTCCTTCGTAGAGACTGAGCCTGATATAGCTTTGAGTGTGAATGTGCCAAGGAATCCAACCCGGCCCAGATCTCGCGTGTAATTTCAGACCAAAATCCATGTTGCTGCAGTGCGTTTCATTTGTAAGATAATGGCGAATTTCATGGACACCCACGGTTGTTGTGGTGAGTAACGTCTGTCCAACGGGAGGAACTAAAACTGTTTGATGAGACAAAGGCCTTGTTCCAGAATCCATGCCTGCGTATGCAAATTTGGTTGTGAAAAACAGGAATCCCCCCCAAAACTCAACTCAAAACGATGCAGCATATCAGTGCCAGTAGCCTGAAAGCCAGCTTGACAGTACGTATGTATATTATATGTCTACACACAGTACAAATGCAGGAATGCATAGTTTACATGCTGGTGCTGTAGAATATAGCCAGTGGCTCGGAGACCTGCTAGGGAGCTGTCCAATCTTCCTGGTGCTGAATCTGTCGCGCTGCTTAAGGCCTTGATGCCTGTGTACAAGTACCCTGAAAAAATATGAGTTGTCAGAGCCAATAAATAGTCTCCACCAAACTGTGGAGACCTGCTACTTTAAAGCTACCAATTTTAAGCGGATGATTGCCGCGATTGTCCTGTGCATAATTTGTTCCTGGAGTGTATGTGTGCACTTGCTTTGTGATTACTCGATTCAGAACTGAATCATTATGTCATTTGTAGATGGTTCAAAGAGAAGCCCAGATCTTCCAGCCTAGGGCCACACCACACGCTGTTTGACTTTGCGCCTTTATCACGCTAAACAGCCCTCGTTTTCCCCCCTGGATGACCTGTGATAAAACCGCCCAGGCCCTTTGGTGTTCATCCACCCTTGTATCCGCTGCCTTTTTGCCAGCTGATGCTTGTTAACACAAGTCGTTGCGTGAGTCCCTTTTTCCTGCGCTTTTAATGCATGCGAAATGAGGGAGCGTGTCATTCATACGGACATTTCATGAGCGCTCAGGAATGGAGGCGTCTGACCAAGTGGCCATTCGTTCTATTGGAGAAGTAGATCTCCAAAATGGCTTGTTTTTTGGAGCTGGTAATGGCACGTGTGTTGGGGCTTTTTCTCTCCACGGTCAGAAAGGGTATTAAAGAGACAGCCTGTGTGAGTTGAAAATTGAGGTTTGCTGTTTTTACAGGAGGCTGAACTGTGCTTTGAGCCAATTACTAATTTAGCCACTGTTACAGTCCATTTTATTTCCCTCTGTATCTAGACTGATTTTGACAGTGACAATAGAGTTGAATCGATCGAGTGAACAGAGGGGCGTGCCACGATACAATAATGCTGGTTACGTAATAGTGTGTGTGTCTGTGTGTCTGTGAATGCAAGTGTGTGTGAATAAATAATATGAGAGAAGCTTGTGTGTGCGTGTGCATGTGTGCGAGCAGGTGTATACCAACGTGCATGCGTCAATAATGGACTTTGTGCAGTCTCAATTAGTTCTTTATATCAGAACCTTCTTGTGTTATGCTAGATTTTTGTTATGGATGAAATTCCTTACCAATTTATTGGCAATCAATTAACTGTCACTGTTCAGCAACATGCACCATGACCTAATTATAACATAAACTGGAGCTGTGAGTTAATTAAAAAAAACAAGCGCTGAAACGTGGACGGTATCATTCAGATAGATAGATAGATACTGCACGCATGCTAACGTCTGTCATGGTGAGCAGTTGTACGATAACAGTAGCCGGGTTTGACAGTTGATGTGACACTGAATATGACTTGAGGGGGTTTCTCTGCGGGTATGAGCATTTCAGCTTCATTGTGCGCTCGTCTGTTTCTCCTGTCCGCCGCTGAACAAAATATTGTGTGTGTGTGTGTGTGTGTGTGTGTGTGTGCGTGTGTGCGGCTGACGGGGTCAGACCGATGAACACCGCTGAACAAAAGACGTGTGTGTGCAGCTGACGGGGTCAGACCGATGAACACCGCTGCTCACCCAACATTTTCAGCTGTTGCCACGCTACCGCACGGCCGTATCTGCGCTTGACCAATCCTCTGAGCGGGGCCGGCTTTCTCTATGGGGGGAAAAAAAAGCAGGGTTAACCATCGTGCTGTGTCTTTTACCCCCACACATTCGGCTGCCCCTCTCACCCATCAATGTGCAGACACGGAGAGGGGTGTGATGTTTGGTGCGCTTCTTGTGTTCTTAAGCCTCCCTGTGTCCGTCTGTCCATCTCTCGTTAAGCTGGCCGTCAGTCTTCGCCATGTCCATCTATTCCTGTAGCCTTGGCCGTGCTCTTGGCACGGTCATATGCAGTGCCGAGCACTCCTGGACGTCAAATTTTGAACAGAGCGCCCATTAATCGCACAGTTCTTGCATCACATATTGGTCGAATACTGTTTCATAGAATGATGTGGTCGACCAATGACAAATGTCGCATTTTAAGGCATTTACCTACCGATGGCGGTTGCAGGGCCGTTTGATAGTGTAACCCTACTTCACGCACGCCAAGCTGAACGGTAGGAGGTGTTGACCTTCACCACAGCACTCCGTCCGACGGTACTCCCCCAGGCCTGCAGGGGGCCTCGCCGTGACCAATGAATCGGCGGTCCCGCAGCGCGTGCGTCACGAGGGCAAGCGGCCAACGGCGAACAGATGGCTGACCGGGCTCCTCCGCGTGCGTTTGCAGGCATTTGCGCCCGCACGATCTCGCCGTTGTGGGACGAGGCGTGTCCGTGTCGCGCGGGTGGGCGCCACTCGTGAGAATTTTCACAGACCTGTGCCGTCCCAGAGATGCAGGGCGTCTGAACGACCGGGTGAGAAAGTGCTTGTGAAGGGCTGATAACCATGCCGTGCTCTCTAACGGACAATCTATGCCTCCTGACAAGATATAATCGACTGTCCCTTTGCTCTCCCCATTTCCCACAGGATAAAAAAACATTCTTAACAGCCAATCTGCCATAACAGGCATTCACACACATGTATAATGTAGTCACGTGCCATTAGAACAGACAGTCACATGCTGTAACACCAGACATTCGCATGTTGTAATATCGGACATCCACATGCTGGTACAACAGTCACACGATGTTACAGCAGACTTGTGTAGCTGGAGTCAAGCATGACTTGGTCTCTGCATGCAGGAAGAGAGAATCCCCCAATGCCCCCGCCCCACACACACACACACTCCTTCACTGCTAACCAGAACAGGCCTAGCTGCCTGATGCTAATGGCCCTGCTATGAAACTTTAAACGCCTGAATGATTCAATAATTTCATAATTGCCTTTCGGCAGAAGCACCTTTCGCACAGGCAGTTGGCTTCCTGGGTCAAAACGGTGGATTCTTAAAAAACGGGGGGCGGGATGGGGAGACAGAGTGGGGGTGCAACAGAGAGAGGTGGGAAAGGGCTGTAAAATTCAGTCGGGTGAAACAGGGACAAACACTGGTTCCTTGCCGCGAGTCTGTATTACCTCTTAATTGACCCGCTGTAGTTGAAATTTACAGTCTCGTAACCTGCTATAATGTGCAGAATGAACTATGACTATTGTCCTGCTCCACGACACTGCTCAGCCTGTTGTTTTAAGACCTGTGTGTTTCCCCTGGTTAGACACATTCCCTGGCCTACTAATTTCTTTGCTGTCCGGGGGTGTGGCTGCTCTGGACTTTTCCAGCAAACAGACCGCGGCTGTCATCAGAAGCACATTCACATTCCGAGTTAGTCTGATTCGTCCCCACACTGGTATGACCCACGTGCAGTAATAAAACCGAGGGGTGGGGAGGGTTCTGTGATGGGTAGAAGTGGTCAGTGCAATGTTTGGTGTCCAACACCTGGGTGCAATAGGTAACAGGTTTCCTTCCTGTGTGTGTGTGTGTGTGCGTGCGCTGGGAACCCCAAAGCTGGAAATTCCAACCAGTATGCTTGACTGATTCTGTCATAAACACAAATCAATAGTCTGGCATTGCGTCTGCTTTTCCGCTGTGACAAGCATGCAGTTAAGCATGATCGTTCATTAAACATGCCCGTTAACAAGCAGACCATTAGCATAGCCCTGCCCGCTCCCTCCTTTCCCGAGGAGCCAGGATGCGACTTCCTGACAGAAATCCCATATTCCATACTCTGTCTCCTGCTTTTCACATGTCACGTGAGAGGAATTCATCTTCAATGAACAGCAAAAAATAAAAATAAAAATAAATAAATGAAAAATCGCTATCCATCCAGAGCTGGGTTGTAACCTACAACGAGCTCCGGGAGGAAAGTATTGATCCAGTCTGGGCCGGCTGCTCTGTGCAGCTGTAGCTTTCTCCCGTCGCAACGTTTTGGGACTTTTCATGTCAGTCTTCAGCCTGAGAACCTCCTTTCCTCTCTCCCTCTCCCTTTCAATTTAATTTTTCTCTCCCTGTCTCCGCCTCTCTCACATTATTTTAGCCTCTCCTCTCTGTTTGACTCACCTGAAAAATCCATAGCACACCGCCCTCTTCCCGATTGGCATGCTGCACATTCAGCACTGCAGTGAGGGAGAGAAAGACGGAGAGATGGGGCGGCAGGCCCCCCGGGGGTGGGGGGTAGAAGGGGTATCATGGGTAGTGGTTTGAGGTTTGATTGACTGTCAGAGAACAACATGTCAGTCCCATGTGATCAGTAAAACAAATCACTACTGATAGAGGTAAAGCTGAAGTTACAGACCATGTAAAGACTGCATATGAAATGAATCCAATAAATTACCATTTACACTGATGATTGTATGTTGGACATTGCAAAATGTGTATTAAAATAGTGAATCTCTCTGCCTCTCCCTCTATCTCTCTGACCCCCCCCCCCCCTCCCCACAATTGATGTCAGTGTTGTATTTTTATTTGAATATTTCCAATAATACAATATAATATGCATATTGCCATGGCAACACACAAGCTTAGTATCGCCAAAGCAATCATTTACATAAAAGTTAACTAGCACTCATTTACTTTTTTAAAAACTGTTAAACATTAATAATTATAAGCAGTTCAATCTTTGATGGTTTACTATTGTCTCAGGCTATGGAACACCATCAGATACCGGACAGCGTACCCTCCCTCTCTCTCTTCTTTCTTTCTCTCTCCCACACTCTCATTCACTTAGTTATGTTGATACATTACATTGCATTCATTTAACAGATGCTCTTATCCAGAGCCACTTACAGTGTAGGTGAAAGAGAAATGCTTTCATCTGGTTACGAACAATAGTGCATAGTGAATAGTCAATCTGGCTAATGGCATTGCCAGACCAGTACGTGAATAGTGCTACCTCTGGATAACGACATTGCCAGACCAGTGAGTGACTAGTGCTATATCTGGATAACAGCATTGCCATACCAGTGCGTGACTAGTGCTATATCTGGATAACAGCATTGCCAGACCAGTGTGTGACTAGTGCTATATCTGGATAACAGCATTGCCAGACCAGTGCGTGAATAGTGTTCCGTCTGGATAACGGCATTGCCAGACCAGTACGTGAATAGTGTTCTGTCTGGATAACGGCATTGCCAGACCAGTACGTGAATAGTGTTCCGTCGGGATAACGGCATTGCCAGACCAGTGCGTGACTAGTGCTACATTTGGATAACGGCATTGCCAGACCAGTACGTGAATAGTGCTACAGTGCTAGTGAGCGTGGTGTGTTTGCGTGAGTGAGTGTGTGCGTGCAACACTCTGTACTGTGATTGGCACATAACAGGCTGGGCAGTAGGTGTCACTCTGCAGTGTAGGACATGCTGTTGGTACCCTCCAGGCCTGTAGGGGGCCTCACTGGCAGTAATGAATGGGGGAGCTTGCTGTGATGCGTCAGCAGCAAGCACCAGGCAGGCGCCAGTCCTACACAGATCAGAATCTACAGAAGAGGTGCGCTATCCCCAGATAAACCCCAGACAGTGTGCTCCCACGCGCCTGAATAAAGCATCATCCCACTTTCTGACACCAAGCACACAGAGGCCGACGCCCAACGGCCCAGTTAATGAGATCAGCTTATTTAGAGTGGGAATGGAGATATGGACATGTTCAATGAACAAGGTTTACATCATCTACAATACACAAACAGCTTCTCACACTTCCCCTTTTGCATGCATGCATGTGTGTGTCTATGCCTGTGTGTGTGTGTGTGTGTGTGTGTGTGTGTGTGTGTGTGTGTGTGTGTGTGTGTGTGTTTGCGTGAGCATGTGGCTCTGTGCCTGTGTGTGTGTGTGTGTGTGTGTGTGTGTGTGTGTGTGTGTGTGTGTGCGCGCTTGCGTGTGTGCATCCATGTGTGTGCGTGTGTCTCTGCCTATGTGGCTCTGTGCCTGTGTGTGTGGGGCTCTGTGCCTGTGTGTTTGTGTGTGTGTGTGTGTGTGTGTGTTTGTGTTTGTGTGTGTGTGTGTGTGTGTGCGCCTGCGTGTGTGTGTATGTGTGCGTGCATTAGCTTTCTTGCATGTGATAGTGTGTGAGGACAGGCTGGGTCAGCGTGTTTGAGTGATCAGGACTGGATTGAGATGTTGAAAGAGCAGGTTAAGTTGATAGATCTTAGAGGGACACACCGCTCCAAATCTCATTACCAGCTTTGAGCACTTTCTCATTCAGAGAGAGGGAGAACAAGAGTAGGTGAGGGAGGGCGGGAGAGAGAGAGAGAGAGAGAGAGAGAGAGAGAGAGAGAGAGAGAGAGAGTGTGTGTGTGTGTGAATGCAAGAGGGACAGAGTGATATAGAGATGAAACGGAGGGAAAGTGTGGGAGTCAGTGAGAATTGTTCAGAGAGACGGGATGGAGACAATAGCACACTTTGAATGGCTGGCTCTCTGCTGTGGTACTGCACAGAAACCCTAATCCCTGCTGAAAATACTGCTTATTCTGGATTGAAGAGGTTTTTCTGTCTAAGGCTTACACCAGCACTGCATCTCTGCCCTTAAACAATGACTCCTTTGAGGCATTGGCCAAGGTACACCTCCACCCCCCCCCCCCCCCCCCAACTAGAAATATCACTTCATGCATACTTGATTAAGACCCTCCCCCACACCCAAATAAATAAATCCTCTCTGCTCCAAATTCTAACCATGAAGATGAGAAACATATGACTGCATCTAATTTGTGATGGAATCCATAATACGTTTATATTTTGATTATAGTTTTTCCCTTCAGGCCGTGTGCAGGTTGTCCTCTCTTAAATGGCCCCTTCTCTGGAGAAATGTCTCCTCTGTTGGAATTTGATTTCAAACAGTTTCTATTTTGGCCTTGTGCCAGTTTCTTACAGGATCTACACTCCACTCCCTTGTTGTGTAAATTTGTCTCTAAGGAACTTGTCATTGTCATGGTGAAATTGCTGGGGAAAGATCTAAAAGCCTGTTTCCTGTTTTATAATTATTAGATTATCATAATCGGTCTCAATAGTAGTCGTGCAGTAACCACACATATTTCTCAGTGCCCTGTGCACAGAGAGCATATTATGGGATTATATATGTTTTTCTTGTCCAATAAAACCCTTCTTTTGAGCCTGACAGTGGGGAGATGGGGGTGATTTAGGTATCAGGGTGGAGAAGCCAGTTTCTTACACAGTAGAAGGAAGAGAATAAATCTCTCTTTCGCCAGATACACTTTTTGGTAAAATAATTTGGCCAGTAAAAGCTAATAAAATTGGCAATTTTATGTAAGTGCAAATAAGACTAATGTTGACCATTTAATTACTTGGCAAATACGGTGAATGACTAAATGGTAGCCGGCTATTGTATACTTGTATGCTTTTAGTTGGTAGTTGTCAGGTATGATTTATTGGCAGAACATCCTTGGGCATGAATTCTGAAACCATTTTAAACTTAACTAATGCAATCTGTTTTGTGGGGTGCCGCTGAAAACACACTGTCTTTGCAAGTCTCAAGGTCACCAGTCTGAAACCTGCTTGGAGGCATGCTGAATTTTAAATGTGCTTGTGTATGGCACAGAGCCATTAATCCTTGCATACGATTAGGGAAATAAGACCACAGTGTTTTTGTAGAAACCCATTCCGGTACTCCGCCTCCCTGAATGCCAATATATTTATTTATTCAGTTATTAAACTGGTAGCTCTTTTGTGTTTGTATTGAATAATCGAGCTGATGCTGTGCAATTGTTTTGCTGGGCTGACACAATAGTAAGTACTGTATGTTGCCTGTGTAATACCCAAGGCCACGTGTGATTGGAGGTGTGATTCAAGGACTTTAGGGCATGTATAGCCCTGCCTTCTGTGGGGCGCCCCCTGGTGGCAGAGCGGGTTGAGGGCACTTACGGATGGAAGGTTTCAGATTCTGCGGAATGCTCTGGAAATAACTGTTTTTAATGGGGGCAATCCGGTAGCGATCCGAAGAGATGACAGCAAGGGGATGCAGGGGAGTGACAAGCCTTCTCTGGTGCGAAACACTTACTTTTGCCGTGCTAATGCACAACTTTATCCAAGTGCAACCAGCTGCTCACTGCAGAGCTGCCATCCTCCGCGATCAGAGGGCACAGGTGACAGAATGGAGGTGAAATTGATAAGTTCTGCCTACCGTTACGAGCCAAAACCCACCCGTGTTACAATAACCGAGTGGTTACAAAGGGTCTAAGAAAAATGTGTGCCTTGCACAAATAAGCCGGAAAAAAAAAAAACACTGGCAAGAAAATCAAAACAGATTTTATTTTATATTATAAGAATCTCGGCAGCAGCAGCAAAACCAGAGGAAGCTCATAAGTTAACTCACCTGATCTATTAGTCTTTGTAAGTAATATGCCTCTATATTCTTACATGTGGACTATTACTCATGCAAGGTGTTTACATATACGTTTGGTAGCAGTGGAGACAGACAAATAAAATATGTCCGACTTACCAGTCTTCACCCGGGCACCAATTATGTGGGGAATATCCTTGGAAGGGCTCCATAAATGTAGAGAATATTTATAAATTCTCACACCAGGGCACCAGAAATGTAAGGAATATGCCTCTCTCTCTATATATATATATATATATATATATATATATATATATATACTACTCAAAAGAAGTTAAGGGTCAAAAATATTTGTGCATATAAATATAGGGTAACGAGCTAAAATGGTGACGACTAATGACAAAATAATTCTTTGATGGCTCAAGAACAGAAAACAGAAAACAAAAAACTTTTTATTAGGTGTAGCGACCGTTTGCATTCAGACATTCTTGACAACGTTGGCGCATGCTGTTGATCAGGCGTTGGAAATAACGTTGAGGGATCGCTAGCCATTCTGCGACTAATCGCTGAGCCAGTTGCTGGAGGTCGACGGCAGGGACGTGATGTGATCGAACTCGCCGCCCCAGTTCATCCCACGCATGCTCAATGGGTGACAAGTCGGGTGAATATGCAGGCCAATCCATGTGCTGAACGTTCTGACTTGTCACCCATTGAGCATGCGTGGGATGAACTAGGGCGGCGAGTTCGATCACATCACGTCCCTGCCGTCAACCTCCAACAACTGGCTCAGCGATTAGTCGCAGAATGGCTAGCGATCCCTCAACGTTATTTCCACCGCCTGATCAACAGCATGCGCCAACGTTGTCAAGAATGTCTGAATGCTAACGGTGGCTACACCAGTTACTGAAGCTTCTGCGACTTGAACCATCAAAAAATTATTTTATCATTAGTCGTCACCATTTTAGCTTGTTAGCCTATATTTATATACACAAATATTTTTGACCCTTAACTTCTTTTGAGTAGTATATATAAACTCTTACATGGGATGCCAGAAATATAGGCAATAACTCTGGAATAATGAGGTTACCCTTATTATTCTTAAGTTAGGTTTAAATTAAATCAGTTTCATTTGATTATAATTACTACTACTTCAATTTACGATCAAAGCACTAATAACTAATAATTCATAAGGGTTGAAGGTATTACGTTCTGATGATTAAGTTTGACTCAGCTCTCTTGTTCATACGACATAAAAACAGACACCAGGTTTAACAAAAATAGATTTATTAACAAGAAAAACAGGAATATTACATTAAACATTCTACTGTAGACAAGCTAACCTGTTGCTGTGGATCTCTCCACGGCCTTTCTGATGCCTCTGCAGCTCTGTGTTGCTGACACAAAGCAAAACAAATGGAGTAGAGAGGAGAAGTGGGGAGACTGGAATTCTTCAGTCTTATCTGTTTGAGGTTTATGACCCTTAGTGTCTCGTGTTTCCAAGCGACAATGTTGGATCACTAACTGCGGACGTTGCGCTGTGGCGGTGCTGTACACTTCACTTGTGTTGCTTGTGGATTGAATGGAAACAGTCTGTTGTCCCTACATTTTTAAAAGCAAATCTAGCTCACCCGGAAAGCAAAAGGAGCACGAGAGCAAAACAAAAGTCTTCCAGATGTTTGCTATGCTTCTCTATCTGTTCCTTTCTATGAAAAGGTGACATTATAAAAAAATAAGGTGGGAGCTTCCTCCCAAAATGGCCAATGTAGGCTTTTTCACGCTGTACAAAATAATAGTGATGTTACGATTGACACCGAAGCTTCAGAGCATGCGTCGGAAATGTGAAGCAGTTTAATCCAAAGCACTGTGCCGATGCTTGTTTCGTATGACCAGAAGCATGTGATCAATGAAGTCCGAAGCTTTGTTTCGTCAGACAAACACGTCACTGGTTTGGTTTTGGTGTCGGATTCTTGCATTGGGTTTGAAGCAAGCTGTATATTTGAAGACGTGTTGTGCTACAAGCACATTCGCTGTTCAGTAACAAACACACTTCACGGTCGAATTGAAACTCACTCAGTCATCCATGTGTATTTCACTCTAATTCAGCCTTCATCTAATTCAGCCTTCATACATTTTCTGGCAACAAACTTAAACAGAAAAACGTTTATATACGTAAAGAAATGTAGACTAAACCTTTGCTACAGAAATAAGCAAAGATTCTAACCCCGATCTCTCCATGCTTATTGCTGTGCGCTAACCTCTCACCAATATTATTCAACGGTGGTAGTTGTAGGCCTACTTTAATTAAATGCGTATATAGCCTACCATACACATAGTAGATATAATTTTTCGTTAGGGTGTGTGTTCGCTGGCTGTATGAATAGGCTTATTTGAGAATTATTCATAATCCAAATATAATCCAAATATAATATATACTTATAAATGATTTATAAAGTTTTATGAATTAGGCTTGGCGTTACATTACAGAACACTCATAAAAATATTTATTGAGTTGTTAAAGTACAGTCATTGGTTAGGCTACTAGATTATATATAGCCTATAATATTAGTAGGCTATATTATATGAATATTAAACTTGTTGGCAAGTCAGTTAGGACATCTACTTTGTGCATGACACACGTAATTTTTCCAACAATTGTTTACAGGCAGATTATTTCACTTAATTCATTATATCACAATTCCAGTGGTCAGAAGTTTACATACACTAAGTTGTTATTCAGTAGATATGGATGGATAACTTGAAGGGTTTCTTCTCCTGACTTATTTTTCCATAGAGTTCAATAGGAAAATTTGTCAGGAGAAACAACACCTTAAAGTGATCCATCCATATTTACTGCATATCTGGCAGCAGAGTAATGGTTTGAGGCTTGTTTGATACCTCAGACCTTTGAATGACTTACAGCCATTTTACCAATTATGTATTCCATACTGTTCCAGCATAATTTACAGCTAAATCTAGTCCACACCCCCCAAATTTCCCATAGTGATCCATTCAAATGCAGAGAGTATTGCTTGTAAGAGTAACAGAAAATAAGATGTCAAGAGTCTTTTGATGTTGTTGGGTCACAGACATCAGGAAGTCATGGGCATTCAAAGGATATGTGACCAAATATAAAACATTTAAAGGCACAGTCAACTTAGTGTATGTAAACTTCTGACCCACTGGAATTGTGATATAGTGAATTAAACGTGAAATAATCTGTCTGTAAACAATTGTTGGAAAAATTTACTTTTCATGCACAAAGTAGATGTCCTAACTCACTTGACAACACTATAGTTTGCTAACATGAAATATGTGGAGTGGTTAAAAATTTGTTTTAATGACTTCAACCTAAGTATGTAAACTTCCGACTTCAACTGTTATGCTCCCTTGGTAATCAGGCACAGGTGTCTCCAATTGCCAATCACGACCCAGATGAGCCTAATGAAACAAGTTACAGACAATTAAAGGGCCACACTCCCAAAGCAGCATAGGGACGTAACAGTAATGCATCTCAGCACACCTGCAGACAATTTACAGAGAGGATTTCCCCCGGCACAATTTTTGTTTGTGCTTTGGAATTTTAGGTTGATTGTTTGTTAGCTACTTCTAATGTTTCATCTAAATATTGATGGCTGTTTTGTCTTGGCCAGTATTTTCATCCCACAATACGTGACCCATACCTTTATATTATTTTTCTTGTCTGTAAAGGGCATTAGTGTGTGTCTCTCAGTGGTGGTAGTCCCCCGTGCCATTCGTGTGACGTTAATACGTCCTGTCTCTCACTAGCCTCACCCCTTCCACCCCCATAACTACCGCCCCTGCCACCACCCTCCCACCCTGCCCGTTTAGTAAAACTCACTGTTGCTACAGTGGAGTACATAATATAATAACTGTGATGTTACTGGTGTTTGATCAACTTTGTTTTTAAGCAGTGCTTCAGCTGTCCCCTTTGACACTTGACAGTTTGATTTACGGCACCGGGCAAAGCAAATCCGCCGAGCCATGTGATTTGAAGACGTCTGAAAGCCAATTCACTGATGCAAATGAGACTGCCTACTGGGGATCCAGCAGTGACCCACATCTTCTCTGCTTTATTTAATAATTCATGTTCAATTTTTTTTTTAAACGGGGTTTGCATAAATGTGATGTAAAGGAATTTAGAACACAGAAAAAGGAGCAGTCACTGGCCTGTGACACATGCAGTTTCCCCCTCACGATTTGAACCGTTTCTACCAACGAGCATGGGAAACTTTGTCTGCACGTTAAAGCAAACATTGTGTTAAAGTTATCTTGTAAGCAAATCTTTGTGTTATGTACAAACCCCAATTCCAAAAATGTATGTAAAAGTAAACGTATGTAAAATGCACATAAAAGCAGAAAAGCAGTGGTTTGTAAATTCTGTTTTACATATATTTAATTGAAAACAGTACAAAGAAAAGATATTTAATGTTTTACCTTATCAACTTTATTAGATTTTGGTAAATATACGTTAATTCCAAATTTGATGCCTACAACAAAAAAAGTTTGGGACGGGCAAAAAAAAAAATTTTTTTAAATTGGGGAAGTTCAAAAAACACCTGTTTGGAACATTCCACGGTGTAAACAGGTGATGCTATCATGACTGGGTATAAAATGATATGAAAAGACTCTTGATATTTTATTTCCAGGTACTCTTACAAGCAATACTATAACCTCTCTGCATTTGAATGGGATCTCTAAGGGAAATTGGCGGGGTTGGACTAGATTAAGCTGTAAATTACACGGGAATAGTATTGAACCCATGGTTGGCTAAATCGCTGTAAGTCATCAAGCGTCTGCGTTATCAAACGAGCCTCAAACCATCACTCTGCTTCCAGATATGCAGTAGATATGGATGGATCACTTGAAGGGTTGTTTCTCCCTGACTTATTTTTTCCATAGAGTTCAATAGGAAAATGAGTCAGATATGCAGATACTGCACATCTGGTAGCAGAGTGATGGTTTAAGACTTGTTTGATACCTCAGACCCTTGATGACTTACAGCCATTTTGCCAACCAGGTATTCCATACTGTCCAGCATAATTTACAGCTAAATCTAGTTCCACCCCCCAATTTCCATAGAGAATGGATATTCAAATGCAGAGAAGTTTTAGTATCGCTTGTAAGATTACCAGAAAATAAGATGTCAAGATATTGTTGTCCCAGACATCAGGAAGTCATGGCATGCAAAGGATATGCAACCAAATATAAAAATGATTACTTTATTCTACATTATGTTAAACTGTCCAATATTTCTTGATGCCTGAAAAATAGGGGGGGACTATGTACAAAAGGTTCTATAATTTCTAAACGGTTCATCCGATATGGATTGAACATACCCTCAAACTAAAGCTGATAGGCTGCACTTCAACCTCATTGTCATTGTATCCTTTCAAACTCAAAGTGTGTCCAATGAATTAATGGTGCTCACTGTGTGTGTGTGTGTGTGTGTGTGTGTGTATGTATGTAGATATATATATATATTATATATATATATATATATATATATATATATATATACTAATAAAACAATTCCACACTATTTCAACTGGATTGAGGACTGTGCATTGCCACGATCAGCACAAAGACTGCAATCCCTTCCCACTGCAGCGCAGGGGTTAGATTCCCAGTGTTAATGAACCGCTTCAAATTACTCAGCCTAATTAGTGCACTATAGCTACAACCGTGATTAGATTTATGCAGAGCAAAAGAAAGGCAGTGCTATTAGAGAAATGGAATTAGAGCATATGGATTGTCTGTTAATGGTCATATGTCTTCCATTATGCTGGGTGTGCTTTAGAGTGCTCGGGACTGTGGAGAACAGGGTTGAAAAAAACTAGCATGGAAAAGAGCAGAAGAGCAACATGTTACCACGCAGCCCTGAGAAATTTGTGTGCACGCCCGCAGAAACTCAACAAGCCCTTTTCAACACATCGAGGGGCCACTTATCAAACGCTTTTGCCGTATTGGTATCAATTTCACAGTCTGGCTGTACAGCAGATATGAAATCTAATAATAGCAATAATAGGGGGCTGTGCTATTTTGCCCTAGCATTGTTTTAGTTTTTTGGTGAAAAATGATAATTAAATCCACCTGGCTGTGAACCGAGAACCTGCTATGTCTCCTCCCTCTTTACTCCTTCTCCTCCCCTGCGGAACAGGATCAATGTGTCTCCACATTTGCGAGTCTCGTCGTCTTTCAGACCCTCTGTGGCTGCTGCGACCTTTGCCGTGCCTGTCCTTTCAGCATAAGCACATTCTCTCTCGTTGCCCTGTAGGATTCTGGTCGATCCAGTGAGCGTACGCTAAAATAATCCCGACAAAGGAGATTATATGCGCTTTTTTAAAATGTATTTCTTTGATTCCGATTGCTTATTTTGTGCTTAAGATGATTGGCGTTTTGGGGAATTGTTTTGAAACGACGCTCGGCAGAGGAGCGGTGGTTACGCCGTGAAGCGGTTCTCTTAAAAGCTGTTCACATACATGCATGCAAAATGTACGATATGCAAATCAAATCAAGCAGCGTGGTGTAGTCTAGAGGGGACTCAGTTCGTTGACTTAAGCTGGTATTTATATTAAATCATTAATTTGTTCCTAATTACCTGACAAATAATGCTGCGGTCCCCTGGAGGGATCCGTCTTTGACATGTTTAGAAACAAACAGCATCGTGCTCTTTTGAGCGTAATTAACACGACACGCTGCGGTTGGAGGAGGTGTGTTTTGCTTTTCGCCTCCCCTCCTCTACTCCCCGTTTTTCTACAGACGTCCCCCGAGGAGCGACGCTGGGCAGTGTGGTCAGAGCGATATCTTCAAGTGGTTTTGCAGTATGAAAACAAAGCGTTAATTCGCACTAATTTTTCCTCGTTCCTGTGGCGCTCTCCATGAGGCGGAGGGCCCCAGGAATGGTCTCATTAGATACAATTGTTGGAGAGCGCACTCCCTATGTGAAGCCCCCTAGCTGAAGACACAATGCATAGGCTTCCTCAGTGGGGCAGTGGACTGGGGTACTGGCTTTGTCTTTGGACGGTTCTCTCGGTCACTGCACGGTCACTGCACGGTTCACTCGCGCTCGCAGCATGGGTTTGCATTCCACCACGGCGCACTTCTCTCAATCACTCCGTGCTTTTTCTCTGCCACTCCGTGGAAAGAGGGGCGGAAGCGTTTCCTAGGCCGCGGATCACATGGACTGGGTACGTTCGGCATGCGGAGGTAGGGAATGCCTGATGAAGACCACCTCCTGTGTGCCGTGGGGGTGTGCTCCTCCAGGAAGCGATGATCAGTGACAGTTATGCTCGCTCAACAAGCTTTTAACTGGAGATACAAGCTTCCCATTTCCACTAGCCCCTGGTGACTGCCTATTTCCTCAGCACAGAGAATGTAAGCTGTCCGCAGGATTTGGGCCAGAACCTCCTTCCTTCTTCCAACCCCCCATCTAATTGGAGCTAAGCACTCTTTGTGTAAATGATTGTTGTTGCTATCTTTGTAGGTGTATCATAAATTAATCTGGTTAATGTCCCACCTTATCAGGGCACCAGATCCCCACTCCTGACTTCGGTAGATGCCCCTGGAACCTTGCCAATGGTCTTATCCTTTCAACACCCCCCCCCCCAATCAATAAAAAATGGCGTAATCCAAGTTTGTCCTCCATCCTATGGTATTAAACTTAAGTAGCCATTTAAACATAAACGGGAAACCATGTACATTTATACCATGTACATTTGCCAGTGTGCTATATAACCTTAGTGTGTTTATTAAAAAAATAAATGCCTGAACTTATTAAAAGGGAGAATTTATATGTTTTTAATTTCATAGGTTTTTATACTGCATGTTGCCCAAATCATTTGCATTATGTATTAATGCTCTTTATTTTTTAATTGTGTTTTAATATTTAAGTTTAAGTACCTTTATGGGTGTTCTGGGGTAAAATAGCACATTTATGAACTGTATAACCGATAAACAGAGCTGAATATTACAACAACAAAAAAAATCCCATCTGTCTTTTTAATATTTATATCTCAGATCGCTTCTTCTACAGGGATCACAGTGCAGTCACAGTACAATAACTGCTTATTCACAGTGCATTGAGTGCAATCACTGTATGATCACAGTGCAATCAGAGCGATAAACTGTATATTCACAGTGCAATCACAGCATGATTACGATATATTCACAGTGCAATCACAGTGCTATAACTACATATTCACAGTGCAGTCACAGTGCTATAACCTATTATTTGTTTATTTATTTCGGCATGTGTATAGTCACATTGCATCACATTTCTGAAATATGCATATAACAAATACATTTTCTGCCGAAAAGGGATACGGGAAAAAAGCAGACTGCTTATCAAGTCCCGCCCCAATTCCTCAATCAAATTTGAAAGTTCACATTATACATTTGTTTAAAACAGAATATTTCGTATCACAACAGCATAGCTGAACTTGCTTTATAACAAAACAGTCCGAGAAAGAAAAGGAAAAATAAAATCAAAAAAATAAGAATAAAGAAATAAACAAAACAATAAAGTCCAAATAAGTCATATTTAAATGTACATGTCATACATTAGACAAAACACTTTGTTTCATTTCAACAGTAACAGTCCAGAATATTGTTCAGATAATGTCCCAATAAATGTGTCCGTTTCTTCGTTTTTCTGATGCTCGAGTGTCCCCTGTAAATGCAGAGCATAAACCGCTTACAATTGTTTTTGCACATCTTGACATTGTTTTCATTTTCCTTACTCTAACTATGATCACAGTGCAGTCACAGTGCTGTAAGCTATATATTCACAGTGCAATCACAGTGCAATAAGAGTATGATCACAGTGTGATCGCAGTGCTGATAGTAATAGGTTTGGGGGGTGCTCTGGTGCTGTGGCTCTTAACGGATTCCATTCTCCTGGGTGTATCCAGCTTTCCCCCTCGGTTCCTCTAACCATAGAAGTAGTATGCTTTTCAGGATCTCAGGCTGCAAGGTGGGATATGCTGCTCACCATGGCAGATCAAACACAGCGTTCAGATCTCTAGATTTGATTGGGTCTGCTCACACCGCTGAATCCATTCTGTAGTCGGATAAATCCAGTCCACTTACTGAATCAAATCTTCCCCAGATGGGTTAGCCGGGTGTTGTGTCTGTCTGTGTCTGCATGCCTGTGTGTCTGTGTGTGTGTGTGTATGTGTGTGTGTGTGTGTGTGTGTGTGTGTGTGTGCTGCGTGCGTGGCGTGCGCATGTTCCCACATCCCTGTAGCAATGCCTTATGATCCTCTATGACCTCAAACACACGTCTTTCTATGAGTTTCACTTAAGGAATATGGCCTTTTTATTTTTTACGCTAGGCCAGTACGATGCCGTTGCAAGCGCTAAATCACTCGCCTCCAGGTTTCCGTAGCGACGGCGCAATTCCGCTCTCACCAGAAAATCTGTCCTCCATTTCCAAGGGGCACAGCTAGTACAGGGAATGAACGGTAACGGGACGCGGCGTGCCGGCACACAGCCCGTTTCCCCGTTCTCCTTGTCCCTGCGTTCGCGGCTCGGCGCTCGCTGTCTGGTTTGCCACGGAGATGTAACCTGCGCCATTGGAGCGACGTCGGGATGAGGAGCGCGCGCGGGCCTCTTGGCTGTACATATGTTCACACATCACGGCAGTGCAGAGCCAGCCCCGCGGTTTTGGTGGCCCTAAAACAAGGATGTTGTTGTGGCCCTAAAGCGCCCCGACATAAAATAAACAAATCAAAAAATAAATGAGCTTGAATTGTATGTCGGTGTGGCCCTGAATGACTGCATGCAGTTTTATGCCAGTGGCCAGCTCTGTGCGCAGGGTTTTGCTCGGCTTCATTTGAACGTCATCCAAGCGTCTTTGCCCCCTCTCCAGAGGAGCCTGCCGTTTATGTCAAAGTGCGGACGATTAGCTCCATCAACAGTAGCCTTGCGAGATCACTCTTAGTTATTTTTTTACACTTAGTCTAATGAATCTGTTTATTCTGAAAGCCTCCTGGTTTGCAAACAAGTAATTAAGGCAAGAGCATTTTGGACTTCTTTGAGTAGAATGTCCACGTTTAATTACAAAGCACCGTAATTAAATTAATCTGTTTAGTCAGACGGGGGAAATGCATGTGATCTGTTGCCTGATTGACTGCAGTGATTTTAAAAAAAGACGGAGATTAGTGTGAGAGGTAGGCTATTGCTTGTAGATAATTGTGCTTACACCATTATTCCATAAACATGGCGTGAGGGTTAGCTGCATTATTAAATAATTGAATGCCGGTCTATGAATATATTGTCTCGTCAACAACTTCCTTGGCACGGACAAGGAGAAGAAATTGTGATTGAGGCACCGCCACCGGAAGTGATGAATAGTTTGGCTATTATGCTAAACACACGTATACATCACTGTGAAATACATGAGGCGTGTGTCTCAGAGATGACGACACCCGTCCCTTAGTTTTTGCCACTTGGCGGCACCGTTAATCGGCAGCCTTTATGGACGTCTCGCATGACGTGCCCCCCCCCCCCCCCCCTCCCCACGCTTCCGCTGCTTTCTGGGGGAATTTTTTCTGCTCAGCACTGTTTATACATGTGGCCCCAAGCTGTCAAAAACAGCCAGGGGGCCGTGCGCTCACGTGAGAGAGTGAGAGATCGCACGCGTCCTGTCTAGACTCTAAAAATAAACGTTAATTTATTTTCTTACTTTTTTTTAATGACACGTACCAAGTTTCTTTTGCTTGGCCCTGATGCTATTTTCTTGTAGATTATTATTATGTTAATATCTTATTTGACTTGTGCACCTTGTAGAATAGTATATTATAGTAGATCAAAAATGAGAATGGAAATGAACAACGGACCCTAGAGCAACAGAAACAGACACCTGTTTCCAGTATATTTGAAGAGATATAATAACGAAATCAATGAAATAATAAAGATCACACTAAAGGGCAGATCATTTTCTTGCGCTGATTGATCCCTATCTATGCAATGCGGCAGTTTTGTGCTGAAACGGCTCTCTCTCAAATGCAAATGGGTTTATTAGCATGATGCAAAAAATAAATTCATTAAAAAAAATGTGAATGTTGCCAAATCGCTTATTCAAAAATAGAAAGCAAAGATCTCTGTCATCACCCATTTTGACAGGATGTGCATGTCCGCCTCATCTGAAAAAGAAATGGATGAAACCTATTTTGCACATAAAGCACTCATCAATCTACACGCTTTCTCTCTACGACCACAGTGGACCGAGCTGCCCGTTCTACGCTCTCCGTCTCCGAGACCCTTTTCATTATCAGACGCATATGGAAACGGAGCTGCCTTTGTTGAAGCTTCAAGGAAACTGTTGGTTCTTCACAAGGAGGAAATTTAGGAGCGGGGAACAAGACGGGACTCTTTGTTTGAAGGCACCAAGCGCTTTCTTCTCTAGGTATATGGGGCTCTTTCCCATCTCCATGGTTTAGGTGTGTGTGTTGCTGGGTCTACCTGACATTAATGTCCATGCAGAGATAAAATGAAGATGGCCATTAGGTTCTGGTTTTACTGTTCAGGCAACATTCCCTGTATCCCAATTATTATGTATCCCTGTATCTATTTTTGGTTATCTTGCCAATAACTCATGCGAATAGATTTGTTGGTTCTGCTCAGTTTATTTCAATTTTGTTAAGATTTACCTGCTCACAAGAAAAATGACAACAAAATATATTATTGCTGCACATTTTCATTTGTCCACAGTTTTATCTTTTTAACTTTAAAAGATAGCTTGGATGAAACGGCTGGTATATTGGCTGAAATGAGAAAGGTCTTTCCAGGGGTTGAATTCAGAAATGGCCGTCTTAACGGACTTTCTCAGCGTTTGTGCTTTCTTCAGCTCAGTCTAGAGTTTGCATGACCAAATCAAACCCCCAGGGCTCAGTCTAGAGCAGTGGTTCTTAACCTTGTTGGAGGTACTGAACCCCACCAGTTTCATATGCGCATTCACCGAACCCTTCTTAATTGGAAAAATAAAATAGGATTTTTTCAAATTCAAAACATAGGTATATGTTTTACTGGTGCACAAAATGAACCGTGCATCAACATCACTGTGTTCAAAGAACAAAACCAGCAAAACATGATTTTCACACAAAAACATAATAATGAATACTTACTGGCAAATCAGTGTGACTTCTGCTGTTGCCTTTCAGAGACCAGTTCAGAAATGCGCGGCTTCACTTTGGCAAGTGCCACTCTCATGTCATTTTCGCAACAAAGTCTGTTCCTTTTCTTCGTTTTTATGTCCCAGCATCCTCGAAAAGGATTGCCAAGCGGGACGTGTCATCACGAATCATATGAGTCGGGTGTGTGTCTTAACCTCCGCCGAACCCCTGAGACTGACTCACCGAACCCCTGGGGTTCGATCGAACCCAGGTTAAGAACCACTGGTCTAGAGAGTGCGTGACCAAATCAAACCACCAGGGCTCAGTCTAGAGTGTGCGTGACCAAATCAAACCACCAGGGCTCAGTCTAGAGTGTGCGTGACCAAATCAAACCACCAGGGCTCAGTCTAGAGTGTGCGTGACCAAATCAAACCACAAGGGCTCAGTCTAGAGTTGCGCGTGACCAAATCAAACCCCCAGGGCTCAGTCTAGAGTGTGCGTGACCAAATCAAATCCCCAGGGCTCAGTCTAGAGTGTGCGTGACCAAATCAAACCCCCAGGGCTCAGTCTAGAGTGTGCGTGACCAAATCAAATCCCCAGGGCTCAGTCTAGAGTGTGCGTGACCAAATCAAACCCCCAGGGCTCAGTCTAGAGTGTGGCGTGACCAAATCAAACCCCCAGGGCTCAGTCTAGGTCTGCCTTCCCTCTCCCCTGCAGCTTGAGCTTAATTTATTTTGATGAAGCATGTCAGGATCCACACTACTCTAGCTCCCACTCTCTGTCTCTCCACCTTCCTCCCTCCTCCTCCTCCTCCTCCCAAGCACCAGCCTGACCTTTCGTCGAAGGCCGTCGCGGGGAAATGTTCAGCAGTGTGTAAATTGTTAGCAATCTCAATTTTCCGGTGGCATTTGTGAGGGAATGGGGCGGGAGGACGCTTCGCACCCGCGGCCGATGGGTTGGTATTTGGGTTTTACTCAGGTTTGAGTGAGCCGATGGCGACCCGGTCAATAGGGCGCCTCCGGGCCACTGGAGCGCTGACCTTGGCTCCCCCACCATGGCTAATGGCAGTTTTGAAGCAGCTCGGACTGACCGCTGTCCACAGGCTAAAGAGCTCCGGCACTCTTTAACTCTTTTATCTTTTAATTCATTTTTAAATGCAGCTTCATTGGATCTTTCACCTCCCATGGAAGTGAAATACGATCAGTTTCCAAAGAGGAAGACGCTGACATACCCTGAAGAACCGGGAGACTGGAAACCGGTTTCTAATAGCATGGTCCGGATTTTCCCCCCTTTTTGTTCTCATACTTTTTTTTTTAGGCATTGAACAAAGGATGTAATTTAATCAATAGACTCAGAATAGATATTGTTGTGTGTTTTCAGTGAAGAGCAGGTGAGGCCTTCAAAAGAGGAAGAGCATCCATGCGTTAGACGGATTACGACTAGAGACGGGGGTTCACCAGAAGAGCGCATTCAAATCATACAAAAAAACGTTTTTTCAAAGCACCAAAGAAACGCATACCTGTAGAGGCTTGAACGCAGTGCTTGAATGCATTCTTTACCAAACATCTGTTCTCATTATAGTCAAAGATTTAAATAAAAAAATTAAAAAATGTAAATGTAATCTTGTAACTCCAAGGTTGTAGGGTTTGAAATCCCATGTGGGGGAAACTGCAGTTGCTCCCTTAAGCGAGGTACTTAACCTGAATTGCTTCAGTAAATATCCAGCTGTATAAATGAGATTCTATGTTGGGAAAGTCGCTGTCGAAAAGACTGCTAAATACTCACATGTAAAATGTATAACCGGGACTACGACAAGTAGTCCTGCTATTTAAACACGCATTACTAAAGATATCCTTCACTTTTCATCCGTTATGATGGTGTGCAGTATGCAGAGGGGTTGGATCTCTTTTAGTGCATGTAAATGTAGCACAGCCTGCTGGATCTGTGTTATCCATGTACGAGCTTGTCACTGCCATCTCTGTTCACACCGCTCCACTGTTTCCCCAGTTTCTCTGCACTTTCCATCAGTCCGGATCCACACCCAGAATCCACCTGCCACTGTGTCCACACTACACATCATCACCAGCGAGCACATCTTCAGGGCCACACACGCATGCGCATACTCGCAAAGCGCACACGTACACGCGCACGTGCACGCACACACACTCAGAAATGCATGCACGTAAACACACATGCTCACACAGCACTCTCTGAGCTGCTCCTTACAAGGGTAATGGCAGTTTACTGGCTCTGGGCTCCCCTTCTCTCCTCGGGGAAATGGTGTTTGTCTGACTGATTGCTGGTACATCTCCTGTAGTGGTTTTCCTTGTACAACCTTTTCAGCAACCGCCTTTCTTGAAGTGGGCATGCCCTAGGATGTAACGCTAGACCCTGCATAGAGAGGGAGAGGGAGAGGGAGAGAGAGACGGGGGAGGGGGAGGGGGAGGGGGAGGGGGAGGGGGAGGGGGGGGGGGGGGGGGTCCAAAGAGCCAGGGAGAGAGAAAAACTTGTGGTGGTGCAGAGATTTTCTTTCATTGACGGAATAAAAGGTGAGTGAGTCAGTGGTAAACATGCTGCATCCTGGCTTTTCGCTTGTTTTAACGGGGGAAATGTGAAGGTGGAGGACAAGGAAAAGAGCTCTGTAAAAGAAAGAGAGAGCAGCCTCACCTGGGCAATGCAAAGCAGCCCATTTTGAGCGCTGATATTCAACACACATCAGCTGAGGACGAAAGGGTTTTTCATTTGAGATTTAACTTGGGGATGAATACATAGCTGGATTGAGAGCAGTGGAACCCCGAGGAACCCCCTGCTTTTTTGCGATAAGTGCCGTCGGGATCTTTGACCACAGTGCACCTGGACTTTAGTTATAAAAAATAAAAAAAAGAATCCAAGTTGAAAGATACCACCTCCGCCAACACACAGTATCCCAAGTCGGACAAAAGACTGCTTTATCCAGGTCGCTGTGTCTCAGTGACTTTCCTGCCGTTTTATCATTCTGCTTGCATGGTTCGGCCTCATGAATATTTATTCTCTATTCTACAGTCACCCCACAGCCCAACACCCCGCCCCCCCACATTTCAGGCCTTGGGTTCAGAGCAGCAACAGGGCAGATTTAGTGCTGCGGGAGGCTGTTTGTAGGGCTGGGGAGAGATCAATAAGACATTTGCGCGCCCGTTTTCATTTTCAGCACACAGCTGTTTTTTTCCCCCCAGAAAATTGCTGCGGGCCTGCAGTATTTACAGTAAAGGAGAACAAAATGAATGGCCGCAAAGTTGGCTTAATTTACTGTCATTTACAGCACATAAAACATTCTACAGTATACTCAACTGACTGTTATAAAATACTGTATGAGTATGATAGCTTTGCAGTTTACTGAACTGTTTAGTTGCAGCTTACTGGTAATGTACAAAAGTTGTACTTTATTCTAGATGTATGAAGTTATAATTTATAGTGAATACCATTATTATGTCCAGTACACTACATGCCAGTTTGCCTTATAATATTCCTTTTGTTACCAAATGATTGCGGTGATGATTGAAGTACAGTCATATGACACTGCTGAGATTCATTAGAAGATGGAATATTGAGGTGGTGATTATACCTCCTGCCTGTAGGGGGCGGTAAGTGGACAACACATTGATGTTATGGTTGTATTCTGAATATCTCTTTGATCAACCCCCTACTGATCACAATCTAATTAGGCTTTAGAGGTGTGCTGTGCGGTAGGGAAATGAGCAGTAATTTGCAGCTGGTACTGCTGAGGCCCCGGGAATTCAAGGTGAGACAGGGGGGAGTGAAAGTAGAGATGAAGCAAGCACTGTCTGACCAACAACAAGACTCCCACTAAACAGCAAATCCCACAATGCAAATCCTTTAGGGCAATACTGATGTCACTCCAGGCTTGGAGCAAAGCCTGTATGTAGGAGATAAAATCAGGTCCTTGCATGCACAGGATTCAGAAAACATGTTTTTTGCCTGTGTAGTGTGTGTGTGTGTGCTGGTTATATAAGGATTATATATTCAAGAGGTGGAAGAGAAGCAGGAGGGGGCGGAGCTGAAACGTGTCAGTAGGACGGGTGGAGCTGAAACATGGGTCAGCCAGGAGGGCGGAGCTGAAACGTGTCAGTAGGAAGGGCGGAGCTGAAAACATGTCAGTAGGACGGGTGGAGCTGAAACATGGGGTCAGTAGGAGGGGTGAAGCTGAAACATGGGTCAGTAGGATGGGTGGAGCTGAAACATGGGTCAGCAGGATGGGTGGAGCTGAAACATGGATCAGCAGAGGGGTGGAGCTGAAACCTGGGTCAGTAGGAGGGGTGGAGCTGAAACATGGGTCAGTAGGAGGGGTGGAGCTGAAACCTGGGTCAGTAGGAGGGGTGGAGCTGAAACATGGGTCAGCAGGAGGGGTGGGCCTGAAACATGGGTCAGCAGGAGGGGTGGAGCTGAAGCGTTGTCAGTAGGAGGGGTGGAGCTAAAACATGGGTCAGCAGGAGGGGTGGAGAGCTGAAACATGGGTCAGCAGGAGGGGTGGAGCTGAAACATGGGTCAGCCGTATTCATCCTAAGAACGCGCCGAATGAGTTAATTTCCAGTCTGTTTTTAGAGCAGTCTCAGGAAGCGGCCTTTTTTATTCATGTCCCTGTTCATTATTCCCAGAGGCACCCGGGTATCGCACCAAATGGGAAGTACTCCCCCACTGTCTCTGTCCAACAGGCTGTAAATAAACAGAATGAATGATCGACTTTGGAGGAAGAATGAAATGTTTTCATGAAGCCCTATCTCTTATTCATTCTCATTCTCTGTCTCCCTCCTCTCTCCATTTTCCAAGTTCAATTGGCTTTATTGATATGACAAGCATGCACTTAAGTTGCACCAAAGCATATATTGAAACAAGTAACTGATAACAAATTGTATATGGACTGATGAAAAATAATTTAAACCTGTATTGACATGTACCAAATTCAAGATGAAGCACAGACCATAAATTAAATGACATGGGTCTTTATTTTAGTATTTCTGTCACAGACTGTGCCCCTCAGATTATGGCAGTGTGCTGTACTGTACTGCCATACTTGCACAGAGAGAGAGGAACGCCTGCCTCTCTGTCTCTGGGTTTCCTGTCCGTGGCAAGTGCAGGGCTCCCGCCTCTTTATCCTACTCGCATTTTGTAAGGAATTGGAGCGGCAGTGTGGCGTAATGGTCAGGGAACTTTGCAGCTCTGCGGTTGCAGGTTCAATTCCCAGGTGGGGTACTGCTGCTATACACTTGCACTTGAGTACTTGAGTCTATGTTTTGTCAACTTTTTCTCCTGCTCCCATGTCTCTTACCGTGGCGCATGGGTAGTCCGCCACAGTCCGCCATACTCTTTAGGGGCCGGTAATCTCTCTGATGTGTCTGTTTTGTGTCCAAAAAGAGGCCAATTTGTTTATATGGCCGTACGTTAAATTTGGTAATTATGGTGTGGTGCTGTCGGCTGGGTGGATCCAAAATGTGTATGTGGAGGATGTTTTTTTTTCTGAATGCAAATGAGTTTGTCCCATTTTGAAAACTCTGCACCCCACATTTCCCTGCCATATAATACCTGTTGGTTGAAAGACTGATGGCAGTATAACGTTTCTTTATCGCTCACTCAGTTGTATTATTATTTTCTTCATATGGTTTGAAATGGCCTCTGTTCTTTCCCTTTCAATTAATTTGAAATTAATTAATTTAATTTAAATTATATATTCTTGCTCCCCTAAAATGTGTGTGTGGGGGGGGGCGGCTATGTAGTGTATAAAATGGACTGTAATACCATAACCCGATATGGATGAAGATACCCTCAAATTAAAGCTGACAGTGTGCACATTTAGCGCATATTCATAATTAATATCGCAATGTGTCACTGTCCAAATAAAACTGAGCGATAAACAATGTAATTCACCACATCGTCATCATTAGATGAAATCTCCTCTGTCCCTGGTGACTCCAGATTGCAGATAACACACTCCTGTACCCCCCCGCCCCACCACACCCTTCCGTGGCGCAGTTCTTTTAGACAGCATAATCTTCAATAATCATGCGCCGTGGCATTTTAGCCACTGGAAACAACTGTTACGGTGTTCTTTCACTGGCCTGCTAACTGGATTTATTGGATCACATCATGATTACACCGTTGCTGGTGACAGAGTAGACGGGTCAGGGCTGTACTGTGTGTTTTATAATTATATGTCGTCTGCTGTAGGAGCCGGTTGGAGATATGGCTTTCAATTTTTTTCCCCAAACCATGGAGTACTATAATCAACTATTAAATGTGCCTCCCTAAACATACTCCTGAAAGAAAAGGCAGTGAGATGTGAAATAGCTTGCCTCTTTACCTGTTGTCTGTGTTGGACTGCTGCCTGCTGTGTGCTGATAAACCACTTGCTGATTGGCTGTTTCAACCCTCCTTTCCACAGAGTGACAGCTGCTCAGACAGAGGTTGCCATGGTTACCTGTAATATTGCGGCTTCGATCATCTTCCACTTATGAACACACACACAGGCACACAGGCACACACACACAGACACACCCACGCACACACACACCGCATGCTCAGTACAACGTTGTCCCCACTGCAGCTCCCATGGAAGCTGGTTTGATGCCTTGGCATGATGGATGGGACTGTTGTATCTCAGGCCCAAGCTGCCCGATTTGCATAGACAAGAGAATGAGGAGTTGATGAGGCAGCAGCCGACTGTCGGACCGCCCTGTCAATGTCTAATTATTAGTAATAACGTAGTTGATTAGACTGTTTGGACTCATAGGACTTGGGCCCAGACCCCCACCTCTTCCTCCTCCTCCTCCTAACTGCGTGTGAGACGTATGTGTCTCTGACCGTAAAAATGCCTGTGTGTGCATTTGTGCATTGATGTTTGCTGAGAGGAGAGATTTTTGTTTCATCTTTGTGCATCCCCCCCCCCCATCAACTACCATTTATATGGAGTGGGACTGAAGATGTGGGACTCTGTGTGAATCCATCTCTCTCTGTTAGAAAAGCGTAATAAATAAATAACCTGCAATAAAAGTGCAAATGAACAGGAGAACGACACTGAGGCTTAATCAGAAAATTTGTTATGGACACGCTGAGCTGAGGTGTTTGAAAAGGATCTTTATTGGAAAATTTAAAACTCCCCACAAACAATCACACACACACACACACACACACACGCCTGCAGTCGTACCACCGTGTTACCCTTATTATGTGAAGACCCTGGAGTGATTTAGGGTTACTACTGGTTCGTGCTTGGATGTTTGACCGCTTGGGAACACTAAATTACCGCTGGAAGAGGTGGTGCTAAAGAAATAATTAAAATAGAAAAGATTGCCCCAGAACAGTGGCAGGGATGCTGTTCTGTAGAAGATCCTCACTGCAGTAATTAAAGACCTGTTGTCCCTTTTGGAAGGAGCAGGGTTGTTATCTCAGCTACTCTTATCAAATTCCCTCATAACTGAGGGTCTACCTCTGGTCATCCACCCAGCATTCCTATGAAACTGGCAACACAATCGCTCGCATTCCCAGCAGGCTTTTCTGCATTTATTCCCAGATTATTGCTGCAAATAGGAATTCAGTCTTCAGTTGACCGACCATACACCGTACACACACACACAGTCAGAAACAAACGTGCATGCACACATACAATCGGAAACGGACATGCACACGCACACACACGAACATGCACTCACACACAACACAAGCTCATGGTAGGCTACTGTAATGGCACAGACTTGGTCTGCGCTGGTCTTTTTCAGCTCTTCAAAACAGAGCAGGAAGTGGTACCAGGTGTAGGAGCTTGTCTTTAAGAGGAAGTGAAGAGTGATGGTGACCACATTCACCTTCAGTTTCTCGTCCCATTCTCTAATCTAGACACTGCGATACAACCTCACCTCTACAGCACACCTGGCTTATCTCACCTTTATTCCATTCGTTTGGAAGTATCCATGGTTATTTCCCCACAAATCCTCCAGCATAATCCCAAACAAACACGGCACTGTGAGAAGGCCTCACACAAAGCATTGGCTTTTAATGGGGCTCTACTGTCCAGCCACTGATTCCAGTTGTAAGGCAAATAGATACTTAATGCCAACAGCATCAGGCCAGGCCAAAACTCCGCAGAGCGTTTCCATAATAAGGCTCTTTGTCCTTGTGCCAGACCTGCTGGTGTTGCGTTGCATGACCGGACCAAAATCGCCCAGTGCAGCTGTGCTGTGTTAATCTGCCTCATCTCCTGGGCTACGTCTGTGTTGCATAGTCAATAATATATTTCCATTGTAATTTAAATCACAAACTGAATCAGGTGTGCTTCATAAGATGGTTCAGGTGGGGCGCTAAACTCCAAGAAGGAGGAGCATCACTACATTATTCCACCTCTGAGGAGTCTGGCCTCTTCCTCTTTTGATTTGCTTAGACGATATTAAGGAAATATAGTTACAGGCCAGTTGTAGTATTGCATCCTTTTCCAACCAAGGGACATAACAAAGAAATAATAATAAAATAAAATCACTCAATGCAGTGGGGGATAGCTGATTTCCTCATCAAGAATTGTCTCTCTCTCTCTCTAGTGCTTTTTCCCCTATTACAATAGAGGCACCGGTTAGAGGACTGGGGATGTAACAATCCCCCGTTT
>CM056380.1:51925419-52037857 GCA_029718625.1 Synaphobranchus kaupii | reverse complement strand
CTGTGTGTGTATGTGTGTGTGTGTGCGTGCGTGCGTGCGTGCGTGCGCATGTTCCCACATCCCTGTAGCAATGCCTTATGATCCTCTATGACCTCAAACACTACGTCTTTCTATGAGTTTCACTTAAGGAATATGGCCTTTTTATTTTTTACGCTAGGCCAGTACGATGCCGTTGCAAGCGCTAAATCACTCGCCTGCACGTTTCCGTAGCAACGGCGCAATTCCGCTCTCCCAGAAAATCTGTCTCCATTTCCAAGGGGCACAGCTAGTACAGGGAATGAACGGTAACGGGACGCGGCGTGCCGGCACACAGCCCGTTTCCCCGTTCTCCTTGTCCCTGCGTTCGCGGCTCGGCGCTCGCTGTCTGGTTGCCACGGAGATGTAACCTGCGCCATTGGAGCGACGTCGGGATGAGGAGCGCGCGGGCCTCTTGGCTGTACATATGTTCACACATCACGGCAGTGCAGAGCCAGCCCCGCGGTTTTGGTGGCCCTAAAACAAGGATGTTGTTGTGGCCCTAAAGCGCCCCGACATAAAATAAACAAATCAAAAATAAATGAGCTTGAATTGTATGTCGGTTGTGGCCCTGAATGACTGCATGCAGTTTATGCCAGCGGCCAGCTCTGTGACAGGGGTTTTGCTCGGCTTCATTTGAACGTCATCCAAGCGTCTTTGCCCCCTCTCCAGAGGAGCCTGCCGTTATGTCAAAGTGCGGACGATTAGCTCCATCAACAGTAGCCTTGCGAGATCACTCTTAGTTATTTTTTTACACTTAGTCTAATGAATCTGTTTATTCTGAAAGCCTCCTGGTTTGCAAACAAGTAATTAAGCAAAGCATTTGGACTTCTTTGAGTAGAATGTCCACGTTTAATTACAAAGCACCGTAATTAAATTAATCTGTTTAGTCAGACGGGGGAAATGCATGTGTTGCCTGATTGACTGCAGTGATTTAAAAAAAAGACGGAGATTAGTGTGAAAGGTAGGCTATTGCTTGTAGATAATTGTGCTTACACCATTATTCCATAAACATGGCGTGAGGGTTAGCTGCATTATTAAATAATTGAATGCCGGTCTATGAATATATTGTCTCGTCAACAACTTCCTTGGCACGGACAAGGAGAAGAAATTGTGATTGAGGCACCACCACCCGGAAGTGATGAATAGTTTGGCTATTATGCTAAACACACGTATACATCACTGTGAAATACATGAGGCGTGTGTCTCAGAGGTGACGACACCCGTCCCTTAGTTTTTGCCACTTGGCGGCACCGTTAATCGGCGGCTTTATGGACGTCTCGCATGACGTGCCCCCCCCCCCCCCCCCCGCTTCCGCTGCTTTCTGGGGGAATTTTTCTGCTCAGCACTGTTTATACATGTGGCCCCAGCTGTCAAAAACAGCCAGGGGGCCGTGCGCTCACGTGAGAGAGTGAGAGATCACACGCGTCCTGTCTAGACTCTAAAAATAAACGTTAATTTATTTTCTTACTTTTTTTTAATGACACGTACCAAGTTTCTTTTGCTTGGCCCTGATGCTATTTTCTTGTAGATTATTATTATGTTAATATCTTATTTGACTTGTGCACCTTGTAGAATAGTATATTATAGTAGATCAAAATGAGAATGGAAATGAAAACGGACCCTAGAGCAACAGAAACAGACACCTGTTTCCAGTATATTTGAAGAGATATAATAACGAAATCAAATGAAATAATAAAGATCGCACTAAAGGGCAGATCATTTTCTTGCGCTGATTGATCCCTCTATGCAATGCGGCAGTTTTGTGCTGAAACGGCTCTCTCTCAAATGCAAATGGGTTTATTAGCATGATGCAAAAAATAAATTCATTAAAAAAAATGTGAATGTTGCCAAATCGCTTATTCAAAAATAGAAAGCAAAGATCTCTGTCATCACCCATTTTGACAGGATGTGCATGTCCGCCTCATCTGAAAAGAAATGGATGAAACCTATTTTGCACATAAAGCACTCATCAATCTACACGCTTTCTCTCTACGACCACAGTGGACCGAGCTGCCCGTTCTTCGCTCTCCGTCTCCGAGACCCTTTTCATTATCAGACGCATATGGAAACGGAGCTGCCTTTGTTGAAGCTTCAAGGAAACTGTTGGTTCTTCACAAGGAGGAAATTTAGGAGCGGGGAACAAGACGGGACTCTTTGTTTGAGGCACCAAGCGCTTTCTTCTCTAGGTATATGGGGCTCTTTCCATCTCCATGGTTAGGTGTGTGTGTTCCTGGGTCTACCTGACATTAATGTCCATGCAGAGATAAAATGAAGATGGCCATTAGGTTTGGTTTTACTGTTCAGGCAACATTCCCTGCATCCCAATTATTATGTATCCCTGTATCTATTTTTGGTTATCTTGCCAATAACTCATGCGAATAGATTTGTGGTTCTGCTCAGTTTATTTCAATTTTGTTAAGATTTACCTGCTCACAAGAAAAATGACAACAAAATATATTATTGCTGCACATTTTCATTTGTCCACAGTTTTATCATTTTAACTTTAAAAGATAGCTTGGATGAAACGGCTGGTATATTGGCTGAATGAGAAAGGTCTTTCCAGGGGTTGAATTCAGAAATGGCCGTCTTAACGGACCTTCTCAGCCGTTTGTGCTTTCTTCAGCTCAGTCTAGAGTGTGCGTGACCAAATCAAACCCCCAGGTCTCAGTCTAGAGTGTGCATGAACAAATCAAACCCCAGGGCTCAGTCTAGAGTGTGCGTGACCAAATCAAACCCCCAGGGCTCAGTCTAGAGTGTGCGTGACCAAATCAAACCACCAGGGCTCAGTCTAGAGTGTGCGTGAGCAAATCAAACCACCAAGGCTCAGTCTAGAGTGTGCGTGACCAAATCAAACCACCAGGGCTCAGTCTAGAGTGTGCGTGACCAAATCAAACCACCAGGGCTCAGTCTAGAGTGTGCGTGACCAAATCAAACCACCAGGGCTCAGTCTAGAGTGTGCGTGACCAAATCAAACCACAAGGGCTCAGTCTAGAGTGCGCGTGACCAAATCAAACCCCCAGGGCTCAGTCTAGAGTGTGCGTGACCAAATCAAATCCCCAGGGCTCAGTCTAGAGTGTGCGTGACCAAATCAAACACCAGGGCTCAGTCTAGAGTGTGCGTGACCAAATCAAACCCCCAGGGCTCAGTCTAGAGTGTGCGTGACCAAATCAAACCCCCAGGGCTCAGTCTAGAGTGTGCGTGACCAAATCAAACCCCCAGGGCTCAGTCTAGAGTGTGCGTGACCAAATCAAACCCCCAGGGCTCAGTCTAGAGTGTGCGTGACCAAATCAAACCCCCAGGGCTCAGTCTAGAGTGTGCGTGACCAAATCAAAGTCCCCCCAGGGAAAAGCCCCCCCTATCAGCCTGCCTTCCCTCTCCCCTGCAGCTTGAGCTTAATTTATTTTGATGAAGCATGTCAGGATCCACACTACTCTAGCTCCCACTCTCTGTCTCTCCACCTTCCTCCCTCCTCCTCCTCCTCCTCCTCCTCCCAAGCCCCAGCCTGACCTTTCGCGAAGGCCGTCGCGGGGAAATGTCAGCAGTGTGTAAATTGTTAGCAATCTCAATTTCCGGTGGCATTTGTGAGGGAATGGGGCGGGAGGACGCTTCGCACCCGCGGCCGATGGGTTGGTATTTGGGTTTTACTCAGGTTGAGTGAGCCGATGGCGACCCGGTCAATAGGGCGCCTCCGGGCCACTGGAGCGCTGACCTTGGCTCCCCCACCATGGCTAATGGCAGTTTGAAGCAGCTCGGCTGACCGCAGTCCACAGGCTAAAGAGCTCCGGCACTCTTTAACTCTTTTATCTTTTAATTCATTTTTAAATGCCAGCTTCATTGGGATCTTTCACCTCCCATGGAAGTGAAATACGATCAGTTTCCAAAGAGGAAGACGCTGACGTACCCTGAAGAACCGGGAGACTGGAAACCGGTTTCTAATAGCATGGTCCGGATTTTCCCCCCTTTTTGTTCTCATACTTTTTTTTTTAGGCATTGAACAAAGTATGTAATTTAATCAATAGACCGAATAGATATGTTGTGTGTTTTCAGTGAAGAGCAGGTGAGACCTTCAAAAGAGGAAGAGCATCCATGCGTTAGACGGATTACGACTAGAGACGGGGGTTCACCAGAAGAGCGCATTCAAATCATACAAAAAACGTTTTTTCAGAGCACCAAAGAAACGCATACCGTAGAGGCTTGAACGCAGTGCTTGAATGCATTCTTTACCAAACATCTGTTCTCATTATAGTCAAAGATTAAAATAAAAAAATTAAAAAATGTAAATGTAATCTTGTAACTCCAAGGTTGTAGGGTTTGAAATCCCATGTGGGGGAAACTGCAGTTGCTCCCTTAAGCGAGGTACTTAACCTGAATTGCTTCAGTAAATATCCAGCTGTATAAATGAGATTCTATGTTGGGAAGTCGCTGTCGAAAAGACTGCTAAATACCCACATGTAAAATGTATAACCGGGACTACGACAAGTAGTCCTGCTATTTAAACACGCATTACTAAAGATATCCTTCACTTTTCATCCGTTATGATGGTGTGCAGTATGCAGAGGGGTTGGATCTCTTTTAGTGCATGTAAATGTAGCACAGCCTGCTGGATCTGTGTTATCCATGTACGAGCTTGTCACTGCCATCTCTGTTCACACCGCTCCACTGTTTCCCCAGTTTCTCTGCACTTTCCATCAGTCCGGATCCACACCCAGAATCCACCTGACACTGTGTCACACTACACATCATCACCAGCGAGCACATCTTCAGGGCCACACACGCATGCGCATACTCGCAAGCGCACACGTACACGCGCACGTGCACGCACACACTCAGAAATGCATGCACGTAAACACACATGCTCACACAACAGCACTCTCTGAGCTGCTCCTTACAAGGGTAATGGCAGTTTACTGGCTCTGGGCTCCCCTTCTCTCCTCGGGGGAAATGGTTGTCTGACTGATTGCTGGTACATCTCCTGTAGTGGTTTTCCTTGTACACCTTTTCAGCAACCGCCTTTCTTGAAGTGGGCATGCCCTAGGATGTAACGCTAGACCCTGCATAGAGAGGGAGAGGGAGAGAGAGACGGGAGGGGGAGGGGGAGGGGGAGGGGGAGGGGGAGGGGGGGGGGGGGTCCAAAGAGCCAGGGAGAGAGAAAAACTTGTGGTGGTGCAGAGATTTTCTTTCATTGACGGAATAAAAGGTGAGTGAGTCAGTGGTAAACATGCTGCATCCTGGCTTTCGCTTGTTTTAACGGGGGAAATGTGAAGGTGGAGGACAAGGAAAAGAGCTCTGTAAAAGAAAGAGAGAGCAGCCTCACCTGGGTAATGCAAAGCAGCCATTTTGAGCGCTGATATTCAACACACATCAGCTGAGGACGAAAGGGTTTTCATTTGAGATTTAACTTGGGGATGAATACATAGCTGGATTGAGAGCAGTGGAACCCTGAGGAACCCCCTGCTTTTTGCGATAAGTGCCGTCGGGATCTTTGACCACAGTGCACCTGGACTTTAGTTATAAAAAAGAAAAAAAAGAATCCAAGTTGAAAGATACCACCTCCGCCAACACAGTATCCCAAGTCGGACAAAAGACTGCTTTATCCAGGTCGCTGTGTCTCAGTGACTTTCCTGCCGTTTTATCATTCTGCTTGCATGGTTCGGCCTCATGAATATTTATTCTCTATTCTACAGTCACCCCACAGCCCAACACCCCCCCCCCCCCCACATTTCAGGCCTTGGGTCAGAGCAGCAACAGGGCAGATTTAGTGCTGCGGGAGGCTGTTTGTAGGGCTGGGGAGAGATCAATAAGACATTTGCGCGCCCGTTTTCATTTTCAGCACACAGCTGTTTTTTTCCCCCCAGAAAATTGCTGCGGGCTGCAGTATTTACAGTAAAAGAGAACAAAATGAATGGCCGCAAAGTTGGCTTAATTTACTGTCATTTACAGCACATAAAAAAATCTACAGTATACTCAACTGACTGTTATATAATACTGTATGAGTATGATAGCTTTGCAGTTTACTGAACTGTTTAGTTGCAGCTTACTGTAATGTACAAAGTTGTACTTTATTCTAGATGTATGAAGTTATAATTTATAGTGAATACCATTATTATGTCCAGTACACTACTTGCCAGTTTGCCTTATAATATTCCTTTTGTTACCAAATGATTGCGGTGATGATTGAAGTACAGTCATATGACACTGCTGAGATTCATTAGAAGATGGAATATTGAGGTGGTGATTATACCTCCTGCCTGTAGGGGGCGGTAAGTGGACAACACATTGATGTTATGGTTGTATTCTGAATATCTCTTTGATCAACCCCCTACTGATCACAATCTAATTAGGCTTTAGAGGTGTGCTGTGTGGTAGGGAATGAGCAGTAATTTGCAGCTGGTACTGCTGAGGCCCCGGGAATTCAAGGTGAGACAGGGGGGAGTGAAAGTAGAGATGAAGCAAGCACTGTCTGACCAACAACAAGACTCCCAATAAACAGCAAATCCCACAATGAAAATCCCTTAGGGCAATACTGATGTCACTCCAGGCTTGGAGCAAGCCTGTATGTAGGAGATAAATCAGGTCCTTGCATGCACAGGATTCAGAAAACATGTTTTTGCCTGTGTGTGTGTGTGTGCATGTGTGTGTGTGTGTGTGTGTGTGTGTGTGTGTGCTGGTTATATAAGGATTATATATTCAAGAGGTGGAAGAGAAGCAGGAGGGGCGGAGCTGAAACGTGTCAGTAGGACGGGTGGAGCTGAAACATGGGTCAGCAGGAGGGGCGGAGCTGAAATGTATCAGTAGGAGGGGCGGAGCTGAAACATGTCAGTAGGACGGGTGGAGCAGAAACATGGGTCAGTAGGAGGGGTGGAGCTGAAACATGGGTCAGCAGGACGGGTGAAGCTGAAACATGGGTCAGCAGGAGGGGTGGAGCTGAAACATGGGTCAGTAGGATGGGTGGAGCTGAAACATGGGTCAGCAGGACGGGTGTTAGCTGAAACATGGGTCAGTAGGATGGGTGGAGCTGAAACATGGGTCAGCAGGAGGGGTGGAGCTGAAACAATGGTCAGCAGGATGGGTGGAGCTGAAACATGGATCAGCAGGAGGGGTGGAGCTGAAATATGGGTCAGTAGGAGGGGTGGAGCTGAAACCTGGGTCAGTAGGAGGGGTGGAGCTGAAACATGGGTCAGTAGGAGGGGTGGAGCTGGAACCTGGGTCAGTAGGAGGGGTGGAGCTGAAACATGGGTCAGCAGGAGGGGTGGGGCTGAAACATGGGTCAGCAGGAGGGGTGGAGCTGAAACGGGTCAGTAGGAGGGGTGGAACTAAAACATGGGTCAGCAGGAGGGGTGGAGCTGAAACATGGGTCAGCAGGAGGGGTGGAGCTGAAACATGGGTCAGCCGTATTCATCCTAAGAACGCCGAATGAGTTAATTTCCAGTCTGTTTTAGAGCAGTCTCAGGAAGCGGCCTTTTTTATTCATGTCCCTGTTCATTATTCCCCAGAGGCACCCGGGTATCGCACCAAATGGGAAGTACTCCCCCACTGTCTCTGTCCAACAGGCTGTAAATAAACAGAATGAATGATCGACTTTGGAGGAAGAATGAAATGTTTTCATGAAGCCCTATCTCTTATTCATTCTCATTCTCTGTCTCCCTCTCTCTCCATTTTCCAAGTTCAATTGGCTTTATTGATATGACAAGCATGCACTTAAGTTGCGCCAAAGCATATATTGAAACAAGTAACTGATAACAAATTGTATATGGACTGATGAAAAAGAATTTAAACCTGTATTGACATGTACCAAATTCAAGATGAAGCACAGACCATAAATTAAATGACATGGGTCTTTATTTTAGTATTTCTGTCACAGACTGTGCCCCTCAGATTATGGCAGTGTGCTGTACTGTACTGCCATACTTGCACAGAGAGAGAGGAACGCCTGCCTCTCTGTCTCTGGGTTTCCTGTCCGTGGCAAGTGCAGGGCTCCCGCCTCTTTATCCTACTCGCATTTTGTAAGGAATTGGAGCGGCAGTGTGGCGTAATGGTCAGGGAACTTTGCAGCTCTGCGGTTGCAGGTTCAATTCCCAGGTGGGGTACTGCTGCTATACACTTGCACTTGAGTACTTGAGTCTATGTTTTGTCAACTTTTTCTCCTGCTTCCATGTCTCTTACCGTGCGCATGGGTAGTCCGCCACAGTCCGCCATACTCTTTAGGGGCCGGTATCTCTCTGATGTGTCTGTTTTGTGTCCAAAAAGAGGCCAATTTGTTTATATGGCCGTACGTTAAATTTGGTAATTATGGTGTGGTGCTGTCGGCTGGGTGGATCCAAAATGTGTATGTGGAGGATGTTTTTTTTCTGAATGCAAATGAGTTTGTCCCATTTTGAAACTCTGCACCCCACGTTTCCCTGCCATATAATACCTTTGGTTGAAAGACTGATGGCAGTATAACATTTCTTTATCGCTCACTCAGTTGTATTATTATTTTCTTCATATGGTTTGAAATGGCCTCTGTTCTTTCCCTTTCAATTAATTTGAAATTAATTAATTTAATTTAAATTATATATTTTGCTCCCCTAAAATGTGTGTGGGGGGGGCGGCTATGTAGTGTATAAAATGGACTGTAATACCATAACCCGATATGGATGAAGATACCCTCAAATTAAAGCTGACAGTGTGCACATTTAGCGCATATTCATAATTAATATCCAATGTGTCACTGTCCAAATAAAACTGAGCGATAAACAATGTCATTCACCACATCGTCATCATTAGATGAAATCTCCTCTGTCCCTGGTGACTCCAGATTGCAGATAACACACTCCTGTACCCCCCCGCCCCACCACACCCTTCCGTGGCGCAGTTCTTTTAGACAGCATAATCTTCAATAATCATGCGCCGTGGCATTTTAGCCACTGGAAACAACTGTTACGGTGTTCTTTCACTGGCCTGCTAACTGGATTTATTGGATCACATCATGATTACACCGTTGCTGGTGACAGAGTAGACGGGTCAGGGCTGTACTGTGTGTTTTATAATTATATGTCGTCTGCTGTAGGAGCCGGTTGGAGATATGGCTTTCAATTTTTTCCCCAAACCATGGAGTGCTATAATCAACTATTAAATGTGCCTCCCTAAACATACTCCTGAAAGAAAAGGCAGTGAGATGTGAAATAGCTTGCCTCTTACCTGTTGTCTGTGTTGGACTGCTGCCTGCTATGTGCTGATAAACCACTTGCTGATTGGCTGTTTCAACCCTCCTTTCCACAGAGTGACAGCTGCTCAGACAGAGGTTGCCATGGTTACCTGTAATATTGCGGCTCGATCATCTTCCACTTATGAACCACACACAGGCACACAGGCACACACACACAGACACACCCACGCACACACACACCGCATGCTCAGTACAACGTTGTCCCCACTGCAGCTCCCATGGAAGCTGGTTTGATGCCTTGGCATGATGGATGGGACTGTTGTATCTCAGGCCCAAGCTGCCCGATTTGCATAGACAAGAGAATGAGGAGTTGATGAGGCAGCAGCCGACTGTCGGACCGCCCTGTCAATGTCTAATTATTAGTAATAACGTAGTGATTAGACTGTTTGGATCATAGGACTTGGGCCCAGACCCCCACCTCTTCCTCCTCCTCCTCCTAACTGCGTGTGAGACGTATGTGTCTCTGACCGTAAAAATGCCTGTGTGTGCATTTGTGCACTGATGTTTGCTGAGAGGAGAGATTTTTGTTTCATCTTTGTGCATCCCCCCCCCCCCCCCCCCCCCATCAACTACCATTTATATGGAGTGGGACTGAAGATGTGGGACTCTGTGTGAATCCATCTCTCTCTGTTAGAAAAGCGTAATAAATAAATAACCTGCAATAAAAGTGCAAATGAACAGGAGAACGACACTGAGGCTTAATCAGAAAATTTGTATGGACACGCTGAGCTGGGCGTTTGAAAAGGAAATTTTATGGAAAATTTTAAACTCCCCACAAACAATCACACAGACACACACACGCCTGCAGTCGTACCACCGTGTTGCCCTTATTATGTGAAGACCCTGGAGTGATTTAGGGTTAGTACTGGTTCGTGCTTGGATGTTTGACCGCTTGGGAACACTAAATTACCGCTGGAAGAGGTGGTGCTAAAGAAATAATTAAAATAGAAAAGATTGCCCCAGAACAGTGGCAGGGATGCTGTTCTGTAGAAGATCCTCACTGCAGTAATTAAAGACCTATTGTCCCTTTTGGAAGGAGCAGGGTTGTTATCTCAGCTGCTCTTATCAAATTCCCTCATAACTGAGGGTCTACCTCTGGTCATCCACCCAGCATTCCTATGAAACTGGCGACACAATCGCTCGCATTCCCAGCATGCTTTCTGCATTTATTCCCCAGATTATTGCTGCAAATAGGAATTCAGTCTTCAGTTGACCGACCATACACGTACACACACACACAATCAGAAACAAACGTGCATGCACACACACAATCGGAAACGGACATGCACACGCACACACACGAACATGCACTCACACACAAACACAAGCTCATGGTAGGCTACTGTAATGGTACTGTTTGGACACGAACAGACTTGGTCTGCGCTGGTCTTTTTCAGCTCTTCAAAACAGAGCAGGAAGTGGTACCAGGTGTAGGAGCTTGTCTTTAAGAGGAAGTGAAGAGTGATGGTGACCACATTCACCTTCAGTTTCTCGTCCATTCTCTAATCTAGACACTGCGATACAACCTCACCTCTAGAGCACACCTGGCTTATTTCACCTTTATTCCATTCGTTTGGAAGTATCCATGGTTATTTCCCCACAAATCCTCCAGCATAATCCCAAACAAACACGGCACTGTGAGAAGGCCTCACACAAAGCATTGGCTTTTAATGGGGCTCTACTGTCCAGCCACTGATTCCAGTTGTAAGGCAAATAGATACTTAATGCCAACAGCATCAGGCCAGGCCAAAACTCCGCAGAGCGTTTCCATAATAAGGCTCTTTGTCCTTGTGCCAGACCTGCTGGTGTTGCGTTGCATGACCGGCCAAAATCGCCCAGTGCAGCTGTGCTGTGTTAATCTGCCTCATCTCCTGGGCTACGTCTGTGTTGCATAGTCAATAATATATTTCCATTGTAATTTAATCACAAACTGAATCAGGTGTGCTTCATAAGATGGTTCAGGTGGGGCGCTAAACTCCAAGAAGGAGGAGCATCACTACATTATCCACCTCTGAGGAGTCTGGCCTCTTCCTCTTTTGATTTGCTTAGACGATATTAAGGAAATATAGTTACAGGCCAGTTGTAGTATTGCATCCTTTTCCAACCAAGGGACATAACAAAGAAATAATAATAAAATAAAATCACTCAATGCAGTGGGGGATAGCTGATTTCCTCATCAAGAATTGTCTCTCTCTCTCTCTCTAGTGCTTTTTCCCTATTACAATAGAGGCACCGGTTAGAGGACTGGGGATGTAACAATCCCCCGTTTATTGTCTGTAGAAATCTTATCTCAGAATGCACTTGTGGCGAGCGTGCTGTAGTCGGTCACACTCGAGCTGATAAACTGACGCAGATACGTTTTGCAGCGTGTTTGCTTTCTGCTGGCTGGTAAGTGGATGCGAGAGCTCCCTGCCCAGCCTTGATAGGCCCTCGGCTAGCTGTTCCTACCCTTTAGAGGCGGAGGTTCGGAGGTGCTGATATTTCTCTCATATAGGATACACGTACTCTGCACTGTTAATAATGCAAGCTATGTTACACATTGTGTACATTTATGTGTGATATGTGTTTGTCTGAGTGGTGTGAGTGCGTGCATGTTTATGTGCACATTTATGTGCATGTATGTTTGTGTGTGTGTGTGTGTGGGCGTGTGTATGCGTACATTTGCGTATGTTTGTGTGTGTGTATGTTTCTATTTGTGTGCATTCATTTGTTTTCTTCTTCCTCAATCAAGACAATATTACTACTTGGAGCTCAATTCTGCAGGCAAAACTCTTTCCGGACTCGACCTCCTCCCTGCCCTCGTTCCAACAATCTCATTTAGTTTTTCAATCTCCGCTCAGATTGCATTGGTTAAGCAGTCTGAACGCTTTGTGAATGTGTGTGCGGGTGAAGGACACATTTTGGGGTGACCGCAGGAAAGGTGGTTGCCGGGCATGTGTGCTGGTCCTGCAGCCTGCTCATATTTCTGCAAGCTTAGGATATGCATAATGAGAAGCATCACTTATCACAGCCGGCTTTCTTGTTGACTGAACATTTATCTTGACTGGAAAAAAAGGAAAGAAAAAAAAAACAACTCGGGTGAACCCTCATTTAAGTCGACATTAGGCTGTAATTTAACGTCATTAAGAGAGATGGTTTGTTTGTTCGGTGGAAAATAAAATTACAGCCCTTGCTCCTCAGTAGTATCCTTCAAGGATTAGTCCTGTGGGGCATCTCCGATGCTGTAGTGCCGTGCTTAACTTTGCACGCTCCCGATAACACAGAGGGAATCGTAGAGTGATTGCAAAAAAAACAAATGGGAGTTCTTTCATAGCCAAGTGCTTTTTATTCAATTTATAACGTGCCGCAAATCGGATTAAATCTCTGTTTAAACCGTGTTGCCCCCAAAACGTTCATCACTTCGCTCCATCTTCGTTGGTTTCAGTGGCAGGATTTAATTTAAGGCAGTAGCCGTTGTGCATTAGCGGGCAGTGTGGATGGTGGGCCCCAAACAGCACACACTCAATCGGGGAGAAATGAGGCGAAACGGAGAGGAGGAGAGAGCAGTCTTATTCCCTGCGCCCCTTCTCTCACGGTTAAAGTAGAAAAATCTAGAAGTCCATTAAGGCAATACAAAATACCATTTAACTTGGAAGCAGCTTTGCCTTGCCATCTAGGTTTCCCAGGATACCCCTGGAAGGATGGCTGTTCTGGTGAGTGGCAATAGCACTGCAAGGAGGAGCGCACCATGCACTCTCTCATTCTCTCTCTCTCTCTCTCTCCCTCTCTCTCTCTCTCTCTCTCTCTCTGCGCACACACACGTATATAGAGAGAGATGGCCCTCAGTGTAATGTTGTAGAAGCAAATGGAGGGCAGCAGTATTATATAACAGTAGTGCTGACATGATGAGAATGGGATCTTGTTTTCCCCCACATGAATGGAGGATGATTATGGGAGTCTAGAGCTGCTTTAATTCAGCTGGCCACTAAGGTCCCGCTTCATTAAACCTTCATAGTGTTTCCACACAGATAATACTGTCTTATGTTCCCCTGTGTAAGGTTTTTTTCTTTTGTATAATAAATGATGCCTCTGACTAATTAACCATCATGCAGCATTTTTAATTGTGGACGAACGTACTTCTGAAGTTTTGAAAAAATGGGAAGAGAAATGTCACAAAGACTCTTTACAGAGAAACAGAAGGAATATTGGACAGAAACCAGCCCTGAACTTCAGAAAGTGAGGTAAAAACTCCCCAGTGAGAAGAAAAACACTCTTAACAGTGACAAGAAAAAATTCCCCAAAGGGAAGAAATTTCGGTAGGAACCCGGCTATAGAGGGGATCCCATCCTCCGCTGGCTGGCCCGGTGAAAAGTAAGGGTAGAATGGATGGCAAAATACATGTAATGAGATCTATCACAGCAAATAATCAAATTGGTATTAAACTAGCTGGTAAAGTAGAAAATCCAAATGAAGAGATGAATAATATGCAATTCAGAGGGACAGGGTTATGCATCTGGGGCTCCAGGTTCCGTTGTAGTATGTACTTGAACCAGTGGAGGGACAGGACTGGAGCAGGCCGCAAACTCAGGGCGAGGTTAGGGCAGAAGCCCCAGGGACAAAGAAACTGAAGTATAAGGTTAGGCACTATAGAATTAGGGGAGTCAAAATTGCAGTTGTGGAGGCCAGAGTGTAATATAGAAAGCCTCATGGCACTATGCTACGGCAGCATATCTAAACGATGTGAAGAAACGTGTGCACATAACCATGAGTGATCCTGACAGTGCCCCAACACGGCACAGAACAGCCAACCAGAGCATTCACCTGCAGGGGAAGGGATACAGCACTGTCAGCTCAGCTCACAACAGCTCTAATGCCCACCCCCACCCCCCCCCCCAGGATATCTTTAAAGATGGGATTGGCTAAAGAGGCATGTTTTCAGTCTGCACTTAAAGACAGAGAGTGTGTCTGAAGCTCAAACATGGATTTCCCGGCTTTACACACGCATTTATTTTCAATGTGGTGCTCAACCGTATGCAGCTTCATTACCCACAGACTGTGTTCACAACTTGGCAGGTCAGTTGGGTGGGTTTCTGAGGATTTAAAAAAACAGTCAAATATACCATAGCTTACATAAGGTGTCCAACACACTCCTCCCAACATCTGTTCCCTTTTTATTCCAGTCACTTGAACACTGCAGTCAGCCACAAGTGCATTATGGGAACAAACTTGAATAATTAATATAGTACTTAAAAAAAGAATCTGTCAAAGCATAATAAAGGGTCACGTGCTAGCGTTAGTGCATCCCCAGAGGAGAGACAGGTCTGCCCTATGGGCGGAGCTGGACCCATGTGACCAGAGGGCTGTGGGCTGGTTCTCCAGAGAGGGACAGATGGTACTTCAGCTCTACCGCGCAGAGCAGAAAGTCGCTGTGACTGCGGGCTGGAACAGAGCCTCCACTCTAACCTCCTGTTTATTCCATGTCGGGAGCACCTTTGGGTCAGGCTTTGGGGTGACGCATGAAGGCATATAGATAATTCCAGGCTGTGTCAGCTGACACTCGCTGTGGGTAGTCAACTGGCCACACGGCACAGCTTCTCTGTCCCCTGGGCTCACATGACCGCTCATCTCTACAGCTCAGTATGAAATAAGGACGCAAATAATGTTATGTACATAATTTAATGTAATGTGGGGACTAACACTATTTAAAATTATGTGTGGGTCAGTTTAAAACACAGTTTTATTTCTTAAAAACAGTGCAGTGAAATATTATAAGGGAAGCCCACAATCACAGTTATGTGTAAAACACAGATGAACACAGTTAAGTGTACCTGTCATACACAATCACAGTTAAGTATAGGGCACAGATGAACAGAGCTAAGTGAACCTAGCATCCAGACGCACAGTTAAGTTTTATATTACGGCCCAATCTCAGCATGTGGTATTAGTTGTAAGATAATGCCACAGAGTGAAGTGAATGTGAAGTATCCAAACCTACAGAAGTGTGTGAATCCATAATCCATGATGTTCACTAGGTCAGTGAGAACAGATGACATGTGTGTTTCAGTCAGACATGGTGTTCACTAGGGCAGTGAGAAGGGATGAGGTGTGTGTTTTCAGTCTCTCCTGAAACATGCTTTACACAGACTGCACCGTTTCTGTCTTTTGTTTTAGCCACACACTGACAGGTGGAAAGGGAGACCTCAGCTGCTTGAACTCATGCATAATTAATATGACCACCGTCTCCTCGCGAGAGCGGATGTGTTTTGAGCTGCTGTGTGTTATCCAGTCCCAGTATTCAGCCCCAGTATCCAGCCCCAGTATCCAGCCCCAGTATCCAGCCCCAGTACCCAGCCCCAGTATCCAGCCCCAGTATCCAGCCCCAGTACCCAGCCCCAGTACCCAGCCCCAGTATCCAGCCCCAGTACCCAGCCCCAGGATCCAGCCCCAGTATCCAGCCCCAGTATCCAGTCCCAGTACCCAGCCCCAGTATCCAGTCCCAGTACCCAGCCCCAGTATCCAGCCCCAGTACCCAGCCCCAGTACCCAGCCCCAGTATCCAGCCCCAGTACCCAGCCCCAGTACCCAGCCGTGCAACTCTGTATCAGTATATCTTCAGGCCTCTTTACACCTATGAGAATGGGGCGTTGAGGCGCTCGCTTTTTATACAAATGGAGAGGAAGGCGAGGCGACTGGTGTGAGAAACGAGGCCGACGCAGGTGCTGTTTGCGTAGGCGGTCGATGTAGGCCACCCGAGCGGTATGACAAGAAACCACCCCCCAGTGCTCAGTAAGGGGGGGGGGAATAGCTTCCACTTATGGTGGTCGTGCTGCACCGTCCAAAAAACGTAAGTGCGGAAGCCAAGACAGTTGGACACGCCAGTGATAAAAAGCTAATGCGTGCAGACACTTGGGCAGGGGATGAGACGGAAAGGAGTTTTGCGCGGGCTGTAGAGAGAATGCTGGAGCAAGGTTTTCTACACACTGTAAAACCACACTGGGTCTGAATTACCACAGTTTGCTCAACAACAGGAGAAGGAGTACTGTTTGGCCTTCTCTCTCTCCTTCTCTCACTTTCGCTATTGCTCTCTCTCCCTCTCCCTTGGTCTCTCTCCCTCTGTATTCCTTTTGATTTGATTCAGATTGATTTATCTCTCTTCATATGACAGAAGCTAAACATTGACTACCAACAGGGAAAAAAAAGATCAATGGCGTAGTGCTTCAATAGGTTAATTGGACTATTTTAAAGGAATTGAATAATGCATTCCCTAATATTGAGAGGGAAAACAAAAAATGTTAATATTTTTTTAATAATCAATGATGAGTACTCTTTGGTTGTTAGTCTGTTGCATTATATTGTCTTGTTAGGAACAGAAAGAATGCCATATTGCTTTAGTTTTGTTTCCCAGTCAGTAACATATGTCTTCTCCAGGGAAACTTACACAGCTTTCTTTATTATTACATAGTCTATTTATACAGCTGGATATTTTACTGAAGCAATTCAGGTTAAGTACCTTTGCTCAAGGGCACAATGGCTGTGCTCCACCTGGGAATCATACCTATAACCTTGGAGTTGCAAGCCCAGCTCCCTAACCGCTATGCTACAGTTCTGCCTTAAGAGTTGTCTTAGTGCTGTGCTATAATTGACTTGACATTAATTGCTGTGGTTTTCCATTGTCCAGTCCTGGGGCTGATTTGTGTTGGGGTCATTAGCACTGTGATTGAGGGGCCTCCACTTTGGGCTCGTGCTCTCACTGTTTAATTCTCTCTTTCTCTCTCTCTCTGTCTCTGTCTCTGTCTCTTTTTCTTTCTCTAAATTCAAATTCAAATTCAAATGAGCTTTATTGGCATGGCAAGGGTACACTTACTTCTCTATCTCTCTCTCTCTCTGTCTCTCTCTCTCCCTCTATCTAAGTGGTGGGATCATTTTGAGGTGGACACGAGATTGACTCCTGTATGGAGGACTATAAACCCTCACTGCCAAAAAGGTCAGGAGACCTGCAGTGGAGGGTCCTCCACGGAATTATTTCCACCAGCAGGTTTCTGCACAGAATTGACTCAATGTATGTTTTCTGTGTAAGTGTGGAAATGGTAGAACATATTATTTTAGACTGTCAGTGGCTTACGGCTCTGTCTTATCTTTTGTCAATCACTCTTGGAACACTCAATGTTGTTTTTTAAAGTCACTGTTAATCTCTTGCCTAAAATATACATGAGCAGCGCACATGCTAAAGTACAGCTTGTGAATTTTGAAGTTGCGATTTTGAATGCGAGAAAACACCAATTAGAAAACATTGGCCCTATTGATGTAGATAAGTCATTGCGTTCCCCTATTAGCTCAAGGGTTAAACTGGAATTGACATATTATTTGTCAATTAATGTTGAAAAATTCATAACTAGGTGGTGCTTACAGGATTGCTTGTAGGAGGAAAATTGGTTATTGATATTTGGCTTGGATCAGTTTTTTTCATCTGCGTTTCTTTTTTAAACTGTTCTGTTTAACTTTTGACTGCAGAAATAGGAATAGGAATTTAGTTTTGGACTGATAATGAATAAAATGGGGTTTTAAAAGTCAAAAGTCTCCTTCATCCCTCTGTCTCTCTCTCTCTCCCTCTCTATCTCTACCTCTCTCTCTTTCTCTATCCAAATGGTACAGTACTGGCAGGTTTTGACCCTGCATAACGCTGCTAAAAGAGGACTTGTGCTGTGTTCTCTCTGCTTCACCGGGCTTTATTGGGCCTGTCACTGGTGCCAACGGAGAGGTGCCAGAAAAGAGCAATAAACAACATAGGAAATGATGATTGCTTTCTGAAATTAGATTCTTTACAATCATAATAATAACAGGAAGGAGAACAATGAACATTTATATTCATAGAATATTAGTGTTGTCTTTTATATTTGTGTTTTGCAAATTTATATATAAGATGCTTATTCACAGCGATAATGGCTACTGTATGTTTATCCCTGGTGATGGAGAGCTGCCGGATATATAGCTCGCGTTTATTACTGTGGATCTCTCTGTAATATGCAGGAGGGTGCCTTCAGAGCGCGCTCTGCAAATTCGCCACCCTGGCCATGTCTTCATTCACATAGCTGAATTGATAAGTCCTTTGATTGTGCAGAACTGGAGCAGTGGCACTGGCAGTGCATTTGGACATTTGCTCATGTCTCATCACCTCTGCAAACTTTCATGGTTTATTCCCCGTCAAAATATCCCTCCAGCTGGCCAACATCAACTTAACCAGAACTATGAAGTAGTACAGATATTCATAGCTTAGCATTCATACAGGTATTTATAGCATAGCATTCATACCGGTATTCATAGCATAACATTCATAGCTACCATACAGGTATTCATAGCATAGCATTCATGCAGGTATTCATAGCATTTGTCGAGGTTTTTATAGACTAGCATTCATACAGTTATTCATAGCATAGCATTCATACAGATATCAATAGCATAGCGTTCATACAGGAATTCATAGCATAGCATTCAAAGCATTCATACAGGTATCCAAAGCATAGCATTCAAAGCATTCATACAGGCATCCATAGCAGTGAGAGATGTGCTGTGAAACATGTCTCTGCTGCCAAAGGGATATAATCAGAATCTCTTGGATATGTTAGTCTTGTGAATATCTCAGAGATGTTGTTGGTGCTGTTTATTGCGTGCCTATTAATGTTTAGACAGTCACCTAAAGCAAAGAGATTCAGGGGAAAGAAGTGCATGGAAAGGCCTAGCCAAAGCCTAGCATGACTGAAGATAAACATGTGTGAAGAGTGTGCAAACAGTTTTCACGTCAGCGATTTGTTATTTATACACAGACTTTAATCCTTCTGTTGTTGGTTGTTGCCTGTCTTTGAGAGGGTGGGGGGGTGGGGGGAAGACTGTAGGGGGGGACCGTAGGGGGTGAAAGAACTGCAGTTCCTTGCAGGAACCGGCCAACAGGAATCCTGCTGCCTAGCAACCCTTCCCCGTGCTCTACTGTTACATGTGCGCATATGTGCGGTTGTGGGTGTATGTGCGCGTTTAACAGCATCCACGCTTGGTCTAAAGCGGAGCTCTTTGCTCTCCTGCAAAGCGGAGGTTGGGGTTTTGAGTAAAAGTGCAGCAGGTGATAGCAGCTCACGACTCCACTCTAAAGTAATGCTGACATTCTCTCCGTTTGCCCCAAACACCGGGAAAAGCCCAGTTAAGTGATCTAATTCCGTAGCTTTGATGTTGGATTGAAAAGACATGTACGTCGCAGTCGTCGTCATGGCTATGCTCCCTGACCCCTCCCTTGCTTCCTCCTCCTCCTCTCAGTGACCTTCTCCACCTGTCTCTCCCCTCCTCTCTCCTTCCCCCCTCCTCCTACCTGTCTTCCTCCTCATTTCTCTGTCGTTAAAAAAAATGCACCCTGCAATGCACCCACCCGCCACACAGCCACCCGCCATGCACCCACCAGAGCGTTCCACCGCCACGCACCCACCCGCCAGAGTGCTCACCCGCCAGGGCGCTCGCCTGCCTTGCTCCCACGCAGGGTTCTGAAGCGACGGGGGGAAGGGATGTTTGGGATTAGGTGAAGGTAATGTCCAGATTTGTTGTCATGTTTGGTAGTCAGACTTGCTTGAGCTACGATTGTTCAGTTAGCTAAACAGCTGGATTTAACTGAGCCAAAACCCTTAATTCTGCTTAAATGAAGAATAAAGCTACACACACAACTCAAATTAACACCACTGGATGCATTTAGCTCAGCTTACCATCACACCATGCGTGCAACTCGGGTACAGATTGCACTATGCAGTACATTAGCTGTGTTAAAGACCAGATGATGCATTAGCAGCGCTAAACATTACACTTTATATGCAGCTCAGCTACAGATCTCATCATCCATATAGCAGCACAGCACATCATACATATAACTGAGATAAAGACCAAATCATACATGCAACTCCAGGAAAGACAGCGGCACATTTCATAGAGATAAAGATCGCTTGAAATCGCACTTGCATCTGAGCATTCACCGGGGATCTCCACAAAAGCCATTATCATCAGAGTTCATTTGCGCAGCCATCCGTGTAACATGGCCTACATGTGGGGGATACAGTGTTCCCTTCTCTCCCTCTGCATTTGTGCCATAACGCTTCAGCCATCACAGTGGGCGTACACGCGTGGCTTTTTCTGTTTACAGAGGCCGGTGGGCCGCATCACAGTGTGCGTACACGCGTGGCTTTTTCTGTTTACAGAGGCCGGTGGGCCGCATCACAGTGTGCGTACACGCGTGGCTTTTTCTGTTTACAGAGGCCGGTGGGCCGCATCACAGTGTGCGTACACGCGTGGCTTTTTCTGTTTACAGAGGCCGGTGGGCCGCATCACAGTGTGCGTACACGCGTGGCTTTTTCTGTTTACAGAGGCCGGTGGGCCGCATCACAGTGCGTACACGCGTGGCTTTTTCTGTTTACAGAGGCCGGTGGGCCGCATCACAGTGTGCGTACACGCGTGGCTTTTTCTGTTTACAGAGGCCGGTGGGCCGCATCACAGTGTGCGTACACGCGTGGCTTTTTCTGTTTACAGAGGCCGGTGGGCCGCATCACAGTGTGCGTACACGCGTGGCTTTTTCTGTTTACAGAGGCCGGTGGGCCGCATCACAGTGTGCGTACACGCGTGGCTTTTTCTGTTTACAGAGGCCGGTGGGCCGCATCACAGTGTGCGGCCGGTGGGCCGCTTCAGCTCAACCATGTTCTTTTGTCGCTTGGTTGTCTTGAACCATCGAAATTCCCGCTTTTTAACTCATCTACAGAATAGCTACAGTGAAATTTGAAAGTGACAGTTGAACTCCTGATGGAGCGCTTTTAATAGTGCTGTACTCACCTCTGCAAGAGCTGAATGAACCTTTTCTGCTGTGTTTCTTCAGTGGAACCTGGGACTGTAGGTGTCATCAATTCATCACTTCTGTAGGGACACTTCACCCATGGCCCGATGGACCATTTGGTTCTCGTGTTACTAAAGACAGTGCTTTTCTGCCGCTGACTTTCTCGAAATATTTTCTCTCCTGAAATAGTAAAGTTCACATGTATCCTTGGGTGTAATTCGGGTGGGCCAGTACAATTTTGTTTTTGGCAGTCAGATGAGTTGAGCTGATTGGTGCTGTTTTGCCTCCCTTAAAATGAGTGTGGGGCACAGCTGTGTAGATCTATAGAGCCAGCTCCCATGGCCTGGATCATCGTTTTATTAATTTGTGTGTAGTCATTGTATATTTGTTTTTACTCTTTTATGTTTATTATGTGAAGCCATTTCAGCTGCTATTTCTGTATGAAAGGTGCTATATACATAAAGTAGCTATTATATTTATTATGATTATTAACAATGATGTTTTAATGTTATTTTAATTGAAATTTATATTAATCATAATGTATTTATAATGTTCTCATATTAAACAAAGTACAACAGCAAACTGATGGTCTCAGAAATAAGAATTTAAATGAATGAATGAGTGGCACTATAAGAGCTTCCTGTCAGTCGGCTCTTTGAGGTAGAGCAGGGTTCACCATTGACTGGACTCTAATGACCTCTGAGATGATCGTGTCTCGGTCAAATGAAAAGGACACCGGTAATGGCTGTTCTTCCGGATGTGGCGTGATTCAGGACATCTTGGCTTACTTGAGAATCGTTCGGTTTTTTCCCTTCCACCAGCGCCGTTCCTATTGTGAAATACATGCAGGCTGCCACTTGCGAAGAGATGCATGCTGCAGAGGGCAAACTGTTTAGAGCTGAATTACTCTCTGTTGACATTTTTCTGATTCAATCACTGGCTGCGCAGCGTTTATTAAACAGGGTTCAACTGCTCCTCTGGTTTTTACATTCCTCCCTGGCCGCGGCTGCAAACCGTAAACGCGTTGAATTTTAAGCAAATGGGGGGGGGGGGGGGGGGGGGTTAGTCCAGTTTAAAAATAGCATGGCTGTACTGTGAGTCACCCTCCCATTCTGCCCCTCCTCACCCCTGCAGTCTCAGCGAATGGGCTCAGCAGAACAGCCTGGCTGCCTAGCGCTGGTCACTGACAGACAAACAGAAAGACTAATTAAGGGACGGTAATTTCCCTTTGAGGATAATGGATGATGCAAGCTCCCTCAGCTGCTTCAATATTTAAATGGCCTGTCGGGCAACTTTCCTTTTTTCTGTTTTTTTCTTTTTCTTTTCTTTTTTTTGCCGTCGTCCTTTCAAGTTTTTTTTGGCATCTTCCCAAATTGTGCAAAGCTGATGTGACAGAGCTGTGCCTCTTCCCAGGGTAGGTTGGGTAGGATGCGGTGGCTTTTATATATATATATATATATATATATATATACAGTTGAAGTCGGATGTTTACATACACTTAGGTTGAAGTCATTAAAACAAATTTTTGACCACTCCACAGATTTCATGTTAGCAAACTGTAGTGTTAGCAAGTCAGTTAATTTTTTCAACAATTGTTTAAAGACAGATTATTTCACTTTTAATTCACTATATCACAATTCCAGTGGGTCAGAAGTTTATATTAACTGTGCCTTTAAATTTTTAATATTTTCTCGCATATCATTTCGCTTTGCATGCCATGACTTCCTGATGTCTGTGACCCAACAACATCAAAAGATTCTTGATATCTTATTTTCTGGTACTCTTACAAGCGATACTATAACGTCTCTGCATTTGAATTGATCTCTATGGGAATTGGGGGGTGGGACTAGATTCAGCTGTAAATTATGCTGGAACAGTATGGAATACATGATTGGTAAAATGGCTGTAAGTCATCAATGGTTTTACATTAACTTCATAGTGACTGTTCCATTTAAAATGCAATGTGCTGGAGTACAGAGCCAAAACAAAAATGGTGTCACTATCCAAGTACTTAGGGACCTGACTGTATGTACATATATATATATATATATATATGAAAAAAGAGAAAAAACCAGGGCGAAAATATACAATGCAATGCTCCAATGTTCAGTCCGCACACTCAAACGAAAAAGTTAAAAGACTGACCTTCAGAGGCAAAAAGCGTTTAGATGCAAAAAAGATTTATTAAAAAGTTGAACGAACGACGCGCATTTCGGCGTATCTTCGTCAGGTTCGTTCGTTCGTATATATATATATAATTTGGCATGCCTGGGTGATCATGAGACTTGTGTGGCTTGGAATGCTAATGGTGTATTTTTGTGCGTTGTGCCTGTACATACGTATGCATGTGTAGCCATATTGGCGTCAGGTGGGATTCTTGGAGTGAACCCAGTGCTGAAAACAATCCTGGCTTTGCCCCTGAATAAGTTGGCTTAAACTTCAGTTTTCTTTTGCTATTTTTTAAGGCCTTAAAATATTTACCTCTGATCTATGGAAAAGTACCCCTGTTTTAGTTTTCGGTTCCCCTGTGGCTTGTTAAACCAGAAATGTTTCACATCAGCTTTAGTCAGTTTCTCGTTCCATGTAGAGAGCAGGGCACAGGAGAAAAAAACGACTGAAATAAAAAAGGCATATTCTCAGCGGCATTTCACCTCGTGAGTTTTTGTAGTTTGCCCTGGAAAGCTGGTGTCGCGCAAAATCTTGGGCGAGTGGGGCTGGCGCTCCACCCATGAAGGAAACACAGGATGGTCTACTGTGGACAGAGCCACAATGGCTTCCGCTGGACACCTGTTGCCATGAAACATGTCTCTCTGAGGCCTTGTATTCACAAAAAATTTTGATTGTCGTTTTTTTTTTTTTTTCAGAGACAGTTAAAGCACATTAAAACTGCCCAACTGCTCAGTGGTATTTTGAGAAAAGGGGAGGTAATGTTAAAATTAGTATGTAAGCAAACGATGCCAGAGACGATGTGTTTATTTTTTTTAGACGCACGCTCGCACACGCACACACACAGACACACACACACACACACACACACACACACACACACACACACACACACACACACACACACACACACACACACCAGTGATGTCTTTCATCAAATGAAAATGAATGCAGCACTCAGACCTGGCTGGTATATGTGGAAGCCCTTGAATTCTACTTCAAAGGTACTGTCTCAGAGAGGAACTGAATAGTACCAAGGAGAGTTTATTGCAGGGGACAAGAAGAAATATCACAGCTGGTGTCACAGAACGTCATCTTACCAAACTCCAGCTACAAATTTCTTTCCCAGAGATAAGACAGAATAAAAGGTCTTCATTGTACTGGTTTGTCTGCTTCAAATAAAAATTAAAAATAAAACCACTTTCCTGTAAATGTGAAGTGTTTTTTCAGTGCAATTTTTGGATAAATATCTGCTCCTGACTGAAGATGGCAACAGGAGCCTATTCAAATGGAATTATATCAAGGTCTCTCTCTTTGTTGAAGCAGCAGGGATGTGACTGAATATGTGAGCGTTCCATAGTACCCCCTTTATGCCCACCTGTATATGTCACTTCCTGTGGACTCACCACCTCACCTCCTATTTACACATCGCATACATCACACGTATCCATTCCTGTGTGCTGACTACAACCTCACCTCCTATTTACACATCGCATACATCACTTCCTGTGTGCCCAAAACACAGCACCTCCTACTTCTCCCCAAGCTAGTGGAAGGACGGAGGGCGGCAACTCTGTGTCTCCTGCATTGATTTCTACGGCCGGATGCTTCGTTCTTCCCTCCCGACTATCATCAGATACGATCCGTGAATTAGCTTCACCTCCCCCATTTACCAACACTCTCGTTTACACTCTGACCACACTGATAAGGCTGCAGGATAGCAGTTTAAACAAGCACACACACACACACACACACACACACACACAGCTCTTGCTCGGAAGCAGAGATAAGAGGCAAACGCTAAACACATCCCTTCCCCCACACTGCTATATTCCCTGCACAAGTACATCTCTCACATTCATCAAAGAACACTGGCAGTTTATGTTAGAATCTTGAGGGAATTAGATGCAGCACAGACAACTCCCACAATGCAATGCTCTGTAGAAGTCATCGAGAGATGAGCTCACCAGGACACTGGCAGGTTAAAGCCAACATTTGCTGCATAAATGAATCCCTACGTGTTGTTAAATTTCAGTTCAGGGCAGCACCTGCAAATCTGATATGTGAGTCATGTGATCATGCTTGCCATGACCTTTGACCCATCTGTCCAGTGTGATGCATTTTTCAGCAAATGCCGGCTTGTGAATACACACACATTGGGAAAACGGACACGCAGCTAAGGATACCTGGGAAGCCAGGTGCTCTGAGACCATCTTTGGTGATTCGCCGCCCACCCTTCAGCCGTGGGAATAAATGTATGTTTGCACTTGTTTCATTATAACCAGAAGCATTCTTATGCGACCCTCTTGGGGTTGGTTTGGGGTGTGTGCTGTGGAAAGGAGCCAAAAGGGCAGCCGTACATAGAGGCACGTAATGAATCTCTCACACCTGGACGCTGTCGGTCTTTGTTCGCATGGCAGAGAGCCAGGCTGTCTTCACACTCTTCTCCCACCTTTGAGAGACCTTGCCACACTGCTCAGGCTGGTCTGGGACCTTTGACCCCTTCAGCGTCAGTTCAGAGCAAATTAGAATTTAAACATGGCTGCCACCTCGGTTGCCGTGGCAGACTTGTCTCTGTGGACTGCAAAAGCCGTAGGGCGTATCATCGAAGAAAGCGCAGGGTAACTCCAGGCCTGCAGGGCGCTGAGTGACCTTGAGAAAGGGCACGAGGGCTGACACCTTAATCCCAGCTGGAGAAGAGCGAGACAGAGTGTTAGAGGCACCGTGACTTACTATCACGGTAGAAATGGTGCAACGTGGCAACTGCATTGCAGGAGCTTTCTGAGAGCGGCGTGTGTTTTATTGCTGGGTAGACACCATCTCTCAGTCTCCCAGTTTCGGGGCTCTAGGGTATACATTTCCTCCTCGTTCCGCTGGGTCTCCTTAAAGAGTTCCAAACGGGAGGATCACCCTCTGCTGGCCATGTAGTTTTTAAAAACTGCTGAACAAATGGGACAATCTGCTGTTTGTGTTATGGCTAATAGCCAGTGTTTTAAAACCTGCCTCCCTCTGCGGTCCTCAGCTGAATTGAATGAGTTTTTTTTTCTTTTCCCCCCCCCCCCATTTTCACATAAAACCTTCCCGACCTTTTCCTGCCTGGGTCTGCTGGAGGCAGATCAATCCCTCATCTTATAGTTCAAATTCTTCAGGGAATTTTTTTTCCCATTTTTATGTCAGTCGCCTTGCTGCTGGATGTTTGGAATGTGTCCTTTTCTCACTGGCACTCAAGCACTATATATAGCTGCAATTCTTCTGTTGTGTGTCACATCTGCGGTCTGCAGGAGGGGATTCTGGGTTGGCTCTTAGCCTGGACTAACCACCCATATGTCCTTGTGTTACCACACCCTTTCTTTGATCTCTTTTTGCTCTCTCTCACTGGATTTGTTTCTTATACATTTGAAGAAGACGGCGACGGATTTCAATAACTGTGAATGCTCTCACGCTCCATTACTCAAGGGGGCAGCAATGTAGCATAATGGTTCTGAGATTGCAACTCAAAGGTTGTGGTTTTGATTCCCTGGTGTATGGTGCTTCCAGTGTACCCTTGAGCAAAGGTACTGTACCAGAATTTCTTCAGGAAATGCCCAGCCATATAAATTAAAGGCCCACTAAGTCATTTTGGTTGCAAAAAAAATCGCTTGCAACGAGCAAAAACACAAAGATATGCTACTATAGTATATAATTATTATCCTACTAAAAATAACAATAAAAATCCTCATGAAAAGCACCTCAAAAAGAAAAATAAGTATTTAAAATAGGCGTCGGGCCGACACTACTTCCTTGTTCGTCTTTCGTCTTCCGCATTTCATTCTTTGTTTTTAATATCTGTTCTTATTTGTAGTAGCGGAGCTCATCACCATGGAAACAAACATATCACTCACTCGTCGTTTTTACTTGGTGCTGACTCGTCACATAGTATATCGAAAATCGTTAGCTAAAATTTTGCCAAATAAATCATGCTTTGGCAATGATTTTGTATTGTATTGAGGCTGGTTACAGTAAAAAAAACAAACAAAAAAAAAAAAAAACACGACAACCGAGGTACTTAGTTGCCATACACGTAATTTTCGTTAATGAGCAACCAAACTGACTGAGTGGGCCTTTAATTGTATTTCAAAAGAATGTAAGCTTTGTAATATGCTCTAAGGGCCTGATTTACTAAGACCTTTAGCATGTGCAAAACCTTTTAGGACACACAAAATCAATAACATGACCTGTGATTGGTCATGGTATTTGTTTTGCACCGATCATTGGTTGTGTTATTAGTTTTGCATTTGCTAAAGGTCTGAGTAAATCAGGCCCTAAATGTCATAAATGTAAAATGCCATCGTTCTGTGACATCACAGAGAAGGTGGAACATGTCAGAAGGGGGTGGTTCCTGTATGGTGTAAATCTTGTGGCACAAGACAACCGAATTTGAATTTAGTAAATCTGAAATTGTATTTCATAATTTGAAAGTTTATACAAAGTGTTGAAATTTAATTTGATTTAATTGAATTTGTACTTCATTTATATGTAAGGTTTTAAAACTGACTGCTGTGGTTTGAATCTGAATTTCTAAAACTTGAACTTGGATGGATCCCCTTGAAATTCACTTATTTTCAGTATTCACTTTCAGTTCAGTTAAAAGTTGAATTTGAAACTTGCAAGCTCTATTCAAACTGTCAACTCTCAAAAAGTGTCCATTTGCATTTTCCTGACGCACATAACCTGCACTATGTTACTCCCATTTCTCTAGGTTTCATTTTTTCACTGTGTGTGTACAGTATACAGAGTAGCAGAGTAGGCACCTCAATACTCCTTTCTGCCCTGACTCTCTTCACTGCCTGTTTGTGTTGCCTGCACAAGTGGCAGAGCATCCCTACAACAGTCAGAGTTGTATTATGTAAATTGAAAATGCCATTATAGACAATACGAGTGCTTCAAAATATCAGAGATGTCAAAGAAAATAAGAGACCGGAAAATATTGTAAAAGGACGTGCGACGAGAGGATATTATCAGTTTAACGTTTAACATTATGTTAAAAAAAGATGGCTAAAATACCGTTGTTTAAACACTGCTCTGTGATTGGTTTTCAGGAGTTTCATGATCTAACGAAGATTGCAAACTTTACTTATGAGTTAGTTGCGTTCCTACTAGGCGTGTTTCATAAAGCTATGGTTTATAACAATGGTCTTCAATTCAGGCTGGGTTCCACACAGACTCCCAGTGTTGTGACAGTTTGGCTCCACTGTATAGTTCTCATTGGCTTCTGTATGTTCAGATAGGCTTGCACTGTCACCGTTCTCCCCGTTCTTGTTTAGCCTACTTTTATATGGAAGAAAGATGTGATTTTTACCTGACCATTTTTTGGTGGCAAGCTTCTCTTATTAGCTGACGATGACATTATCATTTAGATAGGTTAGTTATTTGCTTTCCTGAGGTAACGTAAAAAGATCTACTCGTCTGCAAGTGGCCCGGCAGCCAATCGTAGTGAGGTTACTGCCAATCTAAACACTGTAATTTCGTACTTGGAGTTGGTTACTAACCGAAGGGAGTCCACACACTCCACAAATCTATGTTTGCGGTGGCCATCAGTGGAACCACCTGCTGACAGCACACGCACAGGTATTTAAGGCTGCCCCACTGGGCACTTTCACTCTTGAACAGTCCATGAACGTCTTTTGATGCCTGATCAAAGCCACGTGCACATTAGGTCTCCAGTGTTCTGAGCCCGGGCTCCAGCTGGCTGCTCCCGCTATAACGCTATAACGCTATAAAAGCTATAATGCTGCCTCTCATAAAGGGAGAAGGAGGGAGCAAGAAGGAGAGAGATTAATGTACATAATTACGTACAAATACATACTTGCATGAAGACATACTTGAAGACGTGCACATTTATACGTGCATGCATGCATATATCTGACAGGGTTTGGGAGTTAAAATGTGCTGGTAGAAATTGTGCCAGAAATACCCCATGCTCATCTAATCCTGCTTGCCTAGACAAACAATGGCAGAAGTTGAGCTTCATTTAGCTTCTTGTTGCTTTCTGGGTAATGAATGTTAGGCACGCATGCATGCACATGCACACACACACACACACACACACACACACACACACAGTCCCTCTCAGGGTAACCTTGTTTTTGATGAAGTACCCATGACTCCTATACGCAGTTCCTTAGGCTGTTGTTATTTATCATGCAGTTAGAGCCAGCCCTGTGGTGCGTGGTATTAATGTTTAAACATGGCGTCTCTTTAATTTAAACCCACCTGGCCCGGTTACACAGTCCCTGCTCAACCCAGTGTGTCATTCTTATACCCGGTCAATCCTGTTAGCAAATAAAATGCAGCGCAACATTAGCCTCTGTGCAGAAACACACACACACACACACACACACACACACACACACACACACACACACACACTGTGCTGTGCTGTGCGATTGCAGAACCCACAGAACACAGCCTTGCAGCCTTGCACTCCTTAATACAATACAGTATGTCAGAAGTATGTTGTGTCAATTAAGGAATTGGCACTCATTCAGCTGAATCATGCAAAGAGTGACACCATTAAAACTATACAAAATAAAAAAATATATAAAAAGTATATCTAACAATAAAACTATGTACTGTATATACACACGTATATGTTGCGCTCTCTCTCTACATTCATACATACATACTGTACATGTACACACGCACACACACACACACACACACACTGCAAGGCACACATGTATGCATCTCCTTTATGCCAGTATTGGCTCTTATTCCAAGCCTCCTCTTCAGTTACTGTGTCTCTCGACTACATCTGCATATCCAACATATCAGATCTCACCTGGGGCTTTGGATGGGATGTGCCAAGAGCCATCTGCTTGCTCCTCGCATATGTATCACAGGGAAATTGCCTTGGCAACAACCTCATCAACAACCTCAATCCCTGGTGTTGTTTCCAGATCTCAGAACTACACTGGTGTTGTCACCAGATCTAAGAGCTACACTGGTGCTGTCACCAGGTCTCAGAGCTACACTGGTGTTGTCACCAGATCTCAGAGCTACACTGGTGTTGTCACCAGATCTCAGAGCTACACTGGTGTTGTCACCAGATCTCAGAGCTACACTGGCGTTGTCTCCAGATCTAGGAGCTACACTGGTGTTGTCTCCAGATCTAAGAGCTACACTGGCGTTGTCTCCAGATCTAAGAGCTACACTGGTGTTGTCACCAGATCTGAGAGCTACACTGGTGTTGTCACCAGATCTAAGAGCTACACTCGTGTTATCACCAGATCTAAGAGCTACACTGGCGTTGTCTCCAGATCTAAGAGCTACACTGGTGTTGTCACCAGATCTAAGAGCTACACTGGTGTTGTCACCAGATCTAAGAGCTACACATGAGATAAAACCCGGTCCTTTCTGCAGAAGATCCGGAGAGAAGTGAGGAGTGGGAGTGAGGGGGGATCCCAAATGCACACTGTGTCACTGCCAGGTCTCCTGTGGAGTTAAATATTTATTTGAAATCTGCAAAGACTCCCCGGGTGTGACATTGTGGTTGCTGAGAGCGAAGATTTCAGAAGATTGCAGCAGCAGCTGCTGAAAACCTGCACTTTGCCTCCTGATCATTAAACATGACGATTGCAGCTATGCGGCACGGCTAACATGCTAATGCTGCACTCATTAGTTAATTCGTGCGGAGGAGTGGATTCCTGTCTCAACGAAAAACAGCTTTGCATTAAAAACTCATCGGCACCGGCAAGGCGTGTGGGCACAGTCCCTGGGTAGGCTGACTCTCCAGCCGTACGCGAGTCCCGCCGCCCGGACGGGGGTTCCATCTCCCATACTGCACCTTTGGATGCTGCGGCCCCTTCTCTATCTGTTACCCTCTCTGGGGCAGCTGTCCACTCTCCTTTTAGCATAAAAAACTAATATTAAAAAATAGTAAATGCACACCTGAGAAATAACTTATCCCAGGTGCACACAATTTTAAATGTATTTTTGTGAGTATCTCATAGTGTGCAGTAGTCCCTTTCATTCAGGATGAAAAACAAAAAGACATCAGTTGACATCAGTGATACTGCAGGTACTCTTTGGCAAGGTCTCGCTGCTATTCACACACCACTCAAGTCCAAATACTTAGACTGACTCCATAATGGCTTTGCAGGTACATGTAGTATTTATTTAGTAGAGACACTTATCCAGAGATAATGACCTGTAATACGTAACTGCATGCAATACAGTTAGATGGGTAGCAACACAGAAACATAAATTGACTATAACGCAAATTCACAAAAGCCTCATTGCAAAAAATCAATGCTGCAATGAACATATGCATTAATACATTTCCCATTCAGCATGGCCCTAATGCATTAATGGCGCACTAAAGGGGAAATATATTAAGGTTAAAATTAAGGCCCATAATAAAAGGGATCCAAATTTAATGAGGAAGTGCACCAGTAATGAAGAAGTGGCTTCAGATCAGCAATCTTGGATAGCGTGAGGAGAAGCATATATTATGCATATATGATTCATTACATTACATTAATTTAGTAGCCACTCTTAATCAGAGCCACTTGCATATGCTGCATGCGCTGTACGCTGCTCACATTTGTGCTATTAGATGCACTGGCTAATCCCACGTCCATGCTATTGAAGTGTGGTGCCGGGCTCATCAGATCCACTGGCTTCCCGTGATTTGCTGCGCAGCTCTTATGTAAGTTGCGACCCGTGATAACTTCCTCTTCCTGTCGGAAGTGCTGCTCTGCCCTGCAGGATGACAATACGTTATGTATTCTGGGAAGGAATACATCCGGTTATGAAGGCAGCCGTGCATCACAGAGAAGAAGCTGGCAATCCCTGCGTTCTTTTCCTGGCGTGGCTCACCACCCGACCCAGGCCGTCCGTCCGTCCGTCCGTACATCCGTCCTGACGCTGTTTAATCACTCTTCCTCTTTCAGCCCGTTTTCCGAGGGTGTCGCTCCTTGCAGGGGATCAATGTGCAGTTGTAAATGGGTATAAAGTGTTCGGAGGGGAAAGAAAAAAATTACTCGCAGAACGCAATTACTGCAATGTCTGTCTTTGTATTCCCAGGAAACAGCCAGTTTCACATTCACTGCAAAGCCCAGTTACAGGCTGTCTTTCCCCATTCAATCAGCCCTGGTGAGGCTTTTCTGTGGGGGGGAGTGGAGGGGGGTGGTGGGTCTTTCAGAGGACGTAAAGACAAGTGGTCGCGTTGGCAGGGAAACGGGTGGGTTGGGCCTCTTGTGAACCCCCCTTCCATCATTTGTCATTTTTATAATAATTTACAAGTATATTCCTCCTAAATTATTATCCCCTTCTACTAAATTGTAAATACAATGGCATGAGCTCTGTGTTTTTCCGTTCCATTCATTTCTCTCATGGCGTCCGTCCGTCTGTCAGCTTGGCTGCATTTCTGGGAGGAAAGGGTGGCCCCTGGTGCTCTGCTCCCCGGGGTCTGTTTTACACTGACAGTTCTGGATTATAGCCATTCTCTCCTCTCAGAGTGAGAGAGAGAGATTTTTATTTCTATACATTTTTACTGTATACTGCAATGCTTTGGCAACAACGGTTGATTTCCATTCATGCCAAGAAAGCCATTTGAATTTGAGGGAGAGAGAGTCAGGGTCAGTCCTTTCCAGACGTCATCAGACTGAATTATAGCTAGGATTTCCACATTGCAGTGCGCACGCTGTTTTCAGCTGAAGGTTGTTTTGTTAGAGCGTGAATTGTAATTTTTATTTTCATTTAAGTCTTGCAATTCAGCCAAAATTTTGATTTAAGATTATAACAGGCCTGGGAGCGTGTTAGCCAAAGGCTTTTATCTCCAGACTTGATCCAGTCAGTGTCATTTTCCTAAATAAATAAAACATTTTTAAATATCACATTCGACAGTTTGATATTTAATGATGGACACAGAGATAAGATAAATGTAAAGGCTTCTTCTTTTGACATTTTTTAATTGTTAAAACACAAAGGAATAGCCTACATACAAATGCACAGATGTTTTGACCAGAGTCATCCTCAATGCGCTGTTGGGTGAGCGAGATGGTTACCCTTTAACGACTTATTTTTAAACCTTGCATCGCAGTGCATCACATGAGATTGTCCAACCTCCAGGCGATAACACGCTGTAAAAAGTTACAGCTCGCTGAATTAACAATGAAAAGTGTGTTCTTTCAATCCCCCTGGCCCCCCTAACCTCTTCTCTCTTCTCTCTCTCTCTCTCTCTCTCTCTCTCTCTCTCTCTCTCTCTCTCTTCTTGGTGCTGCGCTGAACCCTTTCTTCCTCTCCTCCAATCCTGCAGGTAAGCTTCTTTCCATTCTGTTCATCAGCTGTGTTCATGGAAGTCAAATCCATGTCAGTGTCGTCCAGTTTAAGTCTAATGCATTCCAACCCCGGTTATGGTCCAATGCAGTCCAGCTACGCCTCAGTTCAGCTTGGACCTCAGTTTGACCATGCTGCCCCGCCCGCGGGTGGTGCGTAAGTGGTTGCAGTGTCCTCTCCGTGCCGTGGACAGTTTTCAGCGCGTGCTTGTGCTCTCCCTCTCACATTCATAATTGATTTGTGTCATTTTAATGAGGGGATCGGGGAGTGGAAAGTGGGGCACTGATCTGGTGGGGCATAAAGGAGGGGGGGAGGGGGGAGGTGTTGGGTTTGAGTGACATCAATTAGAGGATTTTGGCTCGGCGTGTGCGGGGCACATCCAGGGATCGCGCACGCCTCCCGTTTCAGTTCTCGTCCTTTTGGGGTGCGGTAACTCCGTGCCAAAAATAAACAGCGGTTATTTGCGAGTAGCTTTCATCTGGGCCCCCTGGTGATACACAGTGAAACAGGCGGCGGTTTTCTTACGCCTTATCAGGCCGAACGCCTTATTGAGCCAGACGGGCCCATGTAGGCCTTTAATTAGTTTACATACACCACAGCTCCTTGTGTTCACATCCATATTCATTTATAATACATGACGGGTTCAGCGTGAATTATGACACTGCCCCTGGTCCATCAGGACAGGCTGCTCGCTCGCTCGTTGTGCTGCGGGTGTGACGTCCCACGGCAAAAAAAAATAATTATTCAAACCGCAGGCCCGCTTCCTGTGTCATTGTGGGTGGGAGGAAGCAGAGTGGGGAAGTGTTCCTGTGTGACACAATGGCGTCTGGAGAGATTGCTCCCCACGACAGCTTTCATTCGTCTCCAAGGCTCTGGGTCCGATTCAGTGAAATGGTATGGGGTGCTGGATAGGCAAATGCCCCCCCCCCCCCTCTTCATCTGATGATCATCCTCAACCCTCCCCCTTGTTTTTGCACCACTGAAAAAAACTGCAATTTAAAGCAAAGTTGGTCCGTTTGCTGAGGCTTTCTTTTTTCCACACACAACATTACCTTTGCTCGCTGTCCGTGAAACAGTTTCAGTTATTTAATTATTTCATGTGGTTTTTAATTAAAACTGATCTCGAGTCTCTATTGACGTGAGCAGCAGTATATCATGTTAAGCAGTCACTTTGTAAACTGACAGTTATTCAATGTGTTCTCAAAGGCACTGACATTTGACGCAATAATTACAACGGAATCTGGCGCAGACAGGACGCTCCTTAATTAAACCGGCGAGCCAAAAAAGCAGGACCATTATCAGCTCCTCTTCCTTTTCTTGCCGAGTATTTATCATGGGGATGATCCTGAAATGAGGAGAAAAGGCTGCCATTAACAGGGACTGCGAGCGAAAAGGAAACGCCGCGTGTGCAAAAGAAGCGCGGCAGATATTTCTAATATTTCATAAGAGAACTGAAAAAAGGGAGGCTGCTGGGTGGCTCGCCCCGGTAAGACGCTGTGCCTCTGTGGGAACGTGCCCTAGTGGCTAGCACGAGTCCCATGGATTCACAAATTAAATTGCGCATTTCCGGAACGGGAATGTTGGAAGTGAAAGGCGTGCGGTCTCATTACGTTGTCTCGTTAGGAACGAGGTTCAGCGCCTCCTCTCGCGGGTCATTTGTTGAAGGTGCGGACGACCTTCCCGCGAGGGCGCACCCGCGGAGCTGAGCCCGTTCCCATAGGGCCTGGCGACGGTGCCCAGAAACGCTGACGGAGAGTGTAAAGCATAACCTCGTACATAGGCGCAGCGAGACCCCGGACAGATGAAGACGGGGACCTTTTCCTTCCCGGTGAGGTCTATAAGATTACATTTCAGACGGCGGGACCACTCGAGCGCTGCCCGCCGTTCCGCACAATGGAATCGTTCCTTTTTCTGCCGAAGAGAGTGTTAATAGCCTCCTCTCTCTGCCGCTGCGCGACAGTCGAGTCTGGAGCCAGCTCATAAATAAAACACAGATGGATTGCAGAGCTGGCGCTAATGGAGGATGCGTGGTGTGGATAAGCAGTTTTGCCATCCGGGCCATGTAGGAATAGAGGAGAGGAGACAGGAGCAGGACAGATAGCGCCATAGAGCGAAAGGGAGAAAGAATTAAAAAGAGAAACAGAGAAAAGGAGGGCGGGGGTGCTGCAAAGGGATTTGAAGCGATAATAAGGTCCGGGTTTGACCCCATTAAAACAAATTCTGCTCTGGAGTGAGGCCACGTACCACAAATTTGGTGTCACGACAGTCCTTTTGAGATTTCATTTATTTGTTATAATTGCGTATTGATTCTGACTCCCAATATTCAGGCTCCTCACTTCCTGTCTTGAAAACTGAGAGAGAAAGAGAGGGAGACACAGCCAGTAAAAACACCTTGGTATCGAACAAAAATTAAACCGAGAGAACCAGCGAACATCCAAAAGAGTACATATGTTTGTCAAGAACCCCTTTGAGATGCTAGTTTCTCTAAAGTACTGTGGATGCACTGTGTGACTGATATTGTGTGTGATGGCTGGATGTAGTTTGGGGTGGGTTATTGCTTGGAATCAGAATTTCCTGCAACATGCTTGAGTCTCCTTTGTAGTGTGTTCTGCCTAATGGCACTTATTTTCACTGGTTTCTGCAGTCAGGTTACGGGTATCTGACCGACAACTTGCCGGTTATGCATTGGTGTTTAAGCTTGATGCGCCACCAGTGGGCCCAGTTTTCTCCTATTATTTTTGTAAATGGCGCATTTGCAATATCTGCTAAGATTTTGAGGTGATTTGTGGGTGACCTATGACTGAGTGGGTTTCCATACGTTATGGCCAGCTGGTGCTTTGCTAGCACGTGTTGTTTTTTTGTTGCATTTTATTTAGTGTGGGTGACAGTAGCGTGGTCCCGCTTGTTCTGCCGTGTGTGATCTGCAGGTTCCGGTGTTGTGGACGGGCCCGTGTTCTGGCAGAATTATGGGAAAAGCTGCCCAGTGCTGGAGAAGATAAGGCTGAGGTGGCCAGAGTTTGGGCTTATCCCTCTCTGTGCAGGGGATTATCACCTATTAGTACAGCAACAAAAGCAACAGCAACAAATGTACTAGAGTTTATCCTCTGTGTTTCAGCTTGCCAGTCTGAAGACTGTCTGACCGTTTCTGTGCCGGGGGCTGCAAGCCATCTGACCTAGCTCTCACTGACCTGAGATCCATTTTCTCTGTCCATCCCAGTGCTGAAGGATGCCAGCTTTCACTGACCTGAGATCAGTCTGTTTGCTCTGTCCATCCCAGTGCTGAAGGATGCCAGCTCTCACTGACCTGAGATCAGTCTCACTTTGCTCTGTCCATCCCAGTGTCGAAGGATGCCAGCTCTCATTGACCTGAGATCAGTCTCAGTTTGCTCTGTTCATCCCAGTGCTGAAGGATGCCAGCTTTCACTGACATGAGATCAGTCTGTTTGCTCTGTCCATCCCAGTGCTGAAGGATGCCAGCTCTCACTGACCTGAGATCAGTCTATCTGCTTTCTGTTTCAGTATGGAGGTGAAGGTGTTTTTTTTGCATATAATTTTCCTGCTAATTGAGCCTTCCTTCATTTTAAACTCTGTGCCATGTCTCTGTGTGGAGAGAGCTATCTATGTCAGAGCGGAGCCTGTTGTATATTTTATATACTTACATTGTTGTGATATTTCAAGTAGATTGTGGTGGAGTGGAGGAGTGATTCAAGTTATTAATTTTCAATGAGGCATTGACTGAATTATTTAGTTGTAAATATGAGTGATATTGATTATCATGGTCAGATGGTTCATCCTGTAGTTTTTCAAGTGGTAGGACGGAGTCATTGCTGAGGTTTAAGTCAGTGACTCTGTTTTGGTACCAGAACATGAAAACGAAGGGGTAACACTTTATTTTAAGGTTGGTGTTGTGCCAGATATTATTTAAAGGGATATTTCACCTTCGTATGACAGAAGTAATTTTGTGGAGCCTACCCCATTATATTTGCATAGCGTGAATACTAGCAACGTCAGCTGTCCCTGCTGACTGTTAACGGCATCCCCAGTCCAGTTGTCAGCCTCCCCATTCACTCCCATTAATTTTCGGGACCTCACCAACTGGAATCGTTTTAAAGCACAAACTAACTACGGCAGATAATACATCAATAAAAGAGAACACGACAGTGAAAAGGTACGTGTTTGTTTTGAGCATATCAGAGGTTGTCACGTTTAAATTAGCTGTAATAGTGGAACTATTTTCGGATATGCTACTGCGTAGAAATACAACAAGCCTACTACAGTGGGTGAATTGACATCAACTTTATCGTACGCAAGGAGTCTTCACTGAGTTAAAATAGCACAGGTTTTTGCCAGATCTTCTTTTTCTTTGAAAAAAAACATAGAAAATACATTAAATATCAAAACAAACGTGTACCTTTTCACCGTCGTGTTCTCTTTTATCGATGTATTATCTGCCGTTGTTAGTTTGTGCTTTAAAACGATTTATTTTGGCGAGGTCCAGAAAATGAATGGGAGTGAATGGGGAGGCTGACAACCGGGACTACCAGGGATGCCGTTAACAGTCAGCAGGGACAGCTGACATTGCTAGTATTCACGCTATGCAAATATAATGGGGAAGGCTCCACAAAATTACTTCAGTCACACTAAGGTGAAATATCCCTTTAAGGTGTATGAGGAATATATATAGTGGAAAATGTATCACTTACAACCTGTAACCTGCCCCACACACACATATACACACTCTTCTGCCACAATCCTTCAGGCATTCCATATCTCAGATCCCCCTCATCCCTTCCCTGTGTGTGTGTGTGTGTGTGTGTGTGTGTGTGTGTGTGTGCGTGTGTGAGCGAGCGAGCGAGCAGCCACATGAGAGCGATCTCTGGCTGAGTAATGTAGGTGCAGTGTATTATCGGGAGGGGGAATCTAACCTGTGCTTTGGGCTCTGTCCAGGGGCTTCAGGGATGGGGGCAGATTAGTAGAGGCTCACACTCGTCCCTCTGCGTCGCCCTGGCGATGAGACCCTGAGCACCGACAGCCAGACGGCAGGGGACACAGGGAGACGAGAGGAGCGATGGCGGGACGCGGGGACGAGAGGAGGCTTCTCCACTGCACGTCGCATCGCTTTCGCGGGTCTATCCCCTCGTCTCCCGCTGCAGTAGGACGTGCCCCGTCGTCTGTAGAGACGGGCGGACGCAGGCAGAGCAGAGACGTCGCGCAGGACTCCCCGAGCGCTCTGACAGAAGCGCATTAAGCAGGTTTAAATCCAAGGCTTCTCAGCCCTCATCCTCGTGCTAAGAGAGCAGACAGCCTTGCTTTCCCGTCCCCTCGATGTGCGAGGCGGCGCAAATTACGCCTGGCACAGACGCAAGCTCATTTGCATTGGCGCCCCGCATGACAGGAATGAGGAATAGCGGTTTGGTTTGTAAAGCAATTTTGCTACAAAAACTATTAACTTACATGTTCCATCACATGCCTTTAGCAGACACTGTTACCCAGAGCAACTTACAAAAGGAAGCACTTCATTCAAATCAGCGACCCAATTATTGTTTGAATAGCAATTCTTGGTAATAGGAAATTGTGTTTCAATTTTCCGAACGCATTTCAATGAGTTTATATGTTACTTGAGCTTTCACTAAACGCTAATTTGTCTGAAAAACTCTCAGCAACTTACTTGATACTAAATGACAGCAAATACGTTGTTATTGTTCAGTGCAGTTTATTTACACAAATCCCCTCTTTTGCATTAATTAGTTTGACAGTATATTATCATAGCATTTATGGATGGTGCAGGCAGTATCTGTGTGCGTGCGTGTGTGTGTGTGTGTGTGTGTGTGTGTGTGTGTGTGTGCGTGTGTGTGTGTGTGTGTGTGTGAGAGAGATTCCATTGTGGACTCCGGTGTGGTGCGATGCGGATTCAAAGGAGAGTCAGACTCTCGTGTAGATTGGGGTTTTTTTGCTAAGTGCTTTACTTTAGAAGGGCCGAATGTTCATAAAGGCCAGGGAAAAGCGATACGTTATCGATCACATGGTTTTTAAACAGTTTGCTTCTAAAGCGCAGCGGCCCGCTCCATTTGTCTCTCCTGAGTAACTGGTACCACGGCATTAAGCGACTGTACAGCGAGAGGGTCATTTAACAATCATAAAGGCAAAGCAGCAGAGAGATTAATGTTTGTGAGGAGACAGGTGCTCATTTCTGGCAGTGCAACCAGGGGAAAGAGGGATGCCACCATCGCTTATTGTGTCTATGGAAGAAAAGTAGGGTTCCATATAGTGCCAGATGACGTCATATCCACTCGTGTGTCTATTTCTATGTGTGTGTGTGTGTGTGTGTGTCTGTGTGTCTGTGTACATATGTGTGGTGGGCTGTGTGTGTGTGTGTCTGTGTGTGTGTTTTGAAAGAGTAATGACTCGATGTTTTGTTTGATGTTTTCCCTCCCAATGTGGAATGGCCAGTCACATCAGTAGGCCTGTATGAGCAATCCACGTCCTTCATCGGTTTGGGGGCAGCGCAGCCGAGCGTGTGACCAGCTCAGCTGCGCAGTTAGCAGTCATGCAAAACGCAGCTACACGCAAAACGCAGGAATTCAGTGCGTTTTGCATGTAGCTGGTTTTCTGTTTTGTAAATGTGTTTTGTGAAATGATATTGCGATTTAAGATTTGTTATTTTGTTTTGTGAAATGTTGCTCTTGTTGTGTTTTCTGAGTTGTTGATGTGTTTCATGAATTGTTTTTGTGTTTTGGTTAGGGAGGGCTGCAGTGCCTTTAGGGCTACTCGACCCTGGTCTGGGAGCGCTGCAGTGAAACGTCATGTAACATCAGAAACTATGGAGAATGCATTTCCCAAAAGATTGCAAAAAAGCACTTATGGCAAGGCCTCATAAAGGGTTCATAAAGGATTCATAAATGGCTCATAAAGGCATCATAAAAGCCTCATAAAGAGCTCATAAAAGGCTGAAAGAGAGCTCATCAAGGCCACATAAAGGGCTGATAAAGGCTGAAAGTGTTCTGCTGTACTCCTCAGCCTGATGCGTGTTCGCTTCGGCTCAACCCTAAGCATTGGGCCTGTGCGTGTCGCAGGCTCGGGATTAAGACGCCGGAACGTTGACAGGGAGAAAGAGGACCCGCGGAGATAATGCGGCCGCTCACGCTCCATCCGCGCTGATTTGTCATTGTTCAGCGAACTGATCCTCAAAGTGGCCGAGACACCGCAGATCTGAGAGCCTCCGAGTGACGGCTCGTTCCGAGAAACGGGAACTGATTTGCTCACAGATGTAATGCACTGGGACAGGTCCCCTCCTGGCTGTCTGACAGTGCTGTGCCCGTCCCCACCCTGATCGCCTGCAGGGGGTTTGAGGAGAGAGGCGTCTGGTGCACCGCCACCTTAAGATGAAGGGCTGTGATTGGTCAGTCCCGGGGAATCCCAAGGGCGAAAACGTCCAGAACCCAAACATTACCCAAACATGGTTAGAGAACTGAGCTTGTAAACTAAAGGTTGCAGGTTAGAGTCCCCGGAATGACACTGTACCCTCGACCGAGGTATTTAACCTGAATTGCTTCAGTATATATCCAGCTGTATAAATGGATACTATGTAATGGATTCCAGTTTTTTCGAGAAAAGGGCATCTGTTAAACACCATTAAAGTAATGTAATGTGGCAATGTCATCACCCATATAAGTTCTGGTTTGAGCAGTGGGGAGGCCCCACTCGCTTTACTTTGCCCTTCTGGTCATTGCCCGCTGACCAGATTAAATCCAACCATTTACCAAATAACGCTGAGAACCACAGCAGCACTATGTGCCTGTTGAGCGTTTTCATGAATGAGCACTAAAATAATAAATAAGCATTCATAAAGGTATGTGATGATAATATCATTTAATGGAATGAGGGATAAATATGAAGTTTACAAGCCTTCTGTTTTGTGGAATTAGTGATTAATGCTGTGATGAATTTAGCTGTAATGCTTAAGAATCCGCTTGTTTAAGGATGGCATAGCCTGTAGGGGCCACTGGTACCTAAAGACTCAATAAATAAAAACATAGAAATTTGCTGAAGACATATAAAAATATATATAAAAAATAGAACAGCAATTCCCTGTTACTGGTGCTGTCAATAAATACATATTAAAGGAAAAAAAAAGTGTCCAACACTGTTCATTGCCATTCACATCATAAACACTGGTTGTGATGTAAAAATTAAATCTACCATTTGAACATGTCAGACTTTATCCTGCTAAGAAGTGGGCCATATTAAATAGGACATTAAAAGCGTGTTTATGTATGTCTCCCTCTATAAGAGTTTAAATGTACACTTAATTAGGTCCTGAGCTGAGAAAGTTTTGGCAGACAGCTGCAGGCTGTTCTGATGCAGGGACTGATTTTTTTTTTCTCTGCAGTAAAAGTGTTTAGTCAATGGCTATGGGCCCCGCGGGGCCCGTGTAACCTCCCCCTCCTGCAGGAGGAGTAGAGGTCTGAGGTACAGGCCGCTGCCATTACAGAGCTGTTTACATTCTGCTCTGAAGCTGCCGGAGGACAGCTGTGCATGCGTGCGTGCGTGCGTGCGTGCGTGCGTGCGTGCGCGAATGTGTGTGAGCAGGTCTATGTGTGCGCACGTGTGTGTGTGTGTGTGTGTGTGTGTGTCAGAAATAGATAGATACAGAAAGGGCACAAGTAAACATTAAAAGGGGGGCAAACGGGGACCTCCTGCTGGTGCTCATCTCCACACGAAAGCTTCATCTTTTTCACCCCACTTCCTCTTTTATACTCCACTCTGCCACTCATTCAGTTTCACCCCTCCTCATCTGCTAACCACTCTCTGCTCACCACTGCTCTCATGCCAACATGCATAAAGAAGGTTCCTTACCTGGTTCCTTACCCAGATAACTTCACAGGGACTAACCAGACATAAGGAGAGCTGGAGCTCAGAAAACTAAACACTCTTAATGAGACAGGGTGAGTCCACAGAAAGCCAGTCTGAAGCCTGTTTTTTTTAGCTTTTTTTTTACTCTCATGTAAACTTTTCTGGAGAACAGACGAGCCAGCAGCCCTTAGTCTCCTTATCCCCAGTCTGGCCTCTCCAGGTAAGATTCCCAGGTGGGGTTCTGTACTGTGAGATTCCGTGCTGTGAGACGCGGCGCCGAGTCCCAGCACTGTCTCCGTCTCCCGCTGCTCTCCTGATTCTATGGGCCTCATGGTGCCGTTAACTGTCATTCTGCCAGGCAGCTGTTTTGGATGCCGCCTGTGAACAGAGAGTGCGAGGCACATTTGTTGAATGAGCACCTTGTGCCGATAAAGTAGCTTTTTGATAACTGTCTGTCAAAATCCCCCAGTAGAAGTGAAAGATAAATCTCGTCTCTTCGGCTGGTGGTGTTGTTGTGTTCTGGTTACTGTGCGGTGCAAGCTCGGTCTATATTCTCCCGCCGGTGTGGTCATTGCCACCACAGTGAATCTGGCTCTTGCCAAAATGTGTGCTGTGGTGCGGAATGTGTGGGGGCATTGATCCTTCTCACCAGTGTGTGGGGGCATTGATGCTTCTCACCAGTGTGTGGGGGCATTGATCCTTCTCACCAGTGTGTGGGGGCATTGATGCTTCTCACCAGTGTGTGGGGGCATTGATCCTTCTCACCAGTGTGTGGGGGCATTGATGCTTCTCACCAGTGTGTGAGGGCATTGATGCTTCTCACCAGTGTGTGAGGGCATTGATCCTTCTCACCAGTGTGTGGGGGCATTGATGCTTCTCACCAGTGTGTGAGGGCATTGATGCTTCTCACCAGTGTGTGAGGGCATTGATCCTTCTCACCAGTGTGTGGGGGCATTGATGCTTCTCACCAGTGTGTGAGGGCATTGATCCTTCTCACCAGTGTGTGAGGGCATTGATCCTTCTCACCAGTGTGTGAGGGCATTGATGTTTCTCACTAGTGTGTGGGGGCATTGAAGCTTCTCACCAGTGTGTGAGGGCATTGATGTTTCTCACTAGTGTGTGGGGGCATTGATGCTTCTCACCAGTGTGTGAGGGCATTGATCCTTCTCACCAGTGTGTGAGGGCATTGATCCTTCTCACCAGTGTGTGGGGGCATTGATGCTTCTCACCAGTGTGTGAGGGCATTGATCCTTCTCACCAGTGTGTGGGGGCATTGATGCTTCTCACCAGTGTGTGAGGGCATTGATCCTTCTCACCAGTGTGTGAGGGCATTGATCCTTCTCACCAGTGTGTGGGGGAATTGATCCTTCTCACACCAGTGTGTGGGGGCATTGATGCTTCTCACCAGTGTGTGGGGGCATTGATCCTTCTCACCAGTGTGTGGGGGCATTGATGCTTCTCACCAGTGTGTGAGGGCATTGATCCTTCTCACCAGTGTGTGAGGGCATTGATCCTTCTCACCAGTGTGTGGGGGCATTGATGCTTCTCACCAGTGTGTGGGGGCATTGATGCTTCTCACCAGTGTGTGAGGGCATTGATCCTTCTCACCAGTGTGGGGGCATTGATCCTTCTCACCAGTGTGTGGGGGCATTGATGTTTCTCACCAGTGTGTGGGGGCATTGATCCTTCTCACCAGTGTGTGGGGGCATTGATCCTTCTCACCAGTGTGTGAGGGCATTGATGTTTCTCACCAGTGTGTGGGGGCATTGATCCTTCTCACCAGTGTGTGGGGGCATTGATGTTTCTCACCAGTGTGTGGGGGCATTGATCCTTCTCACCAGTGTGTGAGGGCATTGATGCTTCTCACCAGTGTGTGGGGGCATTGATGCTTCTCACCAGTGTGTGGGGGCATTGATGCTTCTCACCAGTGTGTGAGGGCATTGATCCTTCTCACCAGTGTGTGGGGGCATTGATCCTTCTCACCAGTGTGTGGGGGCATTGATGTTTCTCACCAGTGTGTGGGGGCATTGATCCTTCTCACCAGTGTGTGGGGGCATTGATGCTTCTCACCAGTGTGTGGGGGCATTGATGCTTCTCACCAGTGTGTGGGGGCATTGATGCTTCTCACCAGTGTGTGGGGGCATTGAAGCGTCTTATTTTGTGACCAGGGCCTGCTGGCATCCGCCCACTCGCTTGCCCTTCTCATTGTGTCTGTCATGCGCTCGTTAATATAAATCAGCTGGCAAAAGCCCAAGATGCATATCTGCCCACTGCTGAGCTGAGCTTTCACTCGTGTGTGGACTCTGGCATGGCGTCGCGCGTCTCCTGTATAGGCGCCTGAGAAGCGCACTTACTCTAGGCCTTACATGAGGATTCCAGATACACATCCATGCAAGCTCTCAGCGTCATTCAGACACTACACTCTTGGCCTTACATGAGGATTCCAGATACACATCCATGCAAGCTCTCAGCGTCATTCAGACACTACACTCTAGGCCTTACATGTTTAACTGCTTTGTTTTCATGGACAACCATTCAAAAAAAAACAGACTCTGTTTTTCGTTTATATCCAAATGGAGGGCCATTCATATAAACCTGACCTGACTGACTCAGAGCTATGATTATGATGCGGTGGAATAGATATCATATGCAACACGTACCACAGATGACACGCAGCATTCTGATGCCTGGTAATGACGCCAGTAGGTGCAACTTCAGTGAAATGTTGTATTATTAGCACTGGGTTCACCCCGGAGTCTCTAAAAGTGATGAATATGGCAGCATTTTGAAGAGTTGATATTTAGTTTTTTTGTATACGTGTTAATCTTGATGAGAGTCACTTCATGGCCTATTTGCATATTCGAATGACTCCTTTCCAGCAAAAGCACCCGCCTTCCCTCTCCTACTCCCCAGCACTGCCAACAGGATGTCCTGAGACAACCTCTTGCATAGCCATCTCTCACTTACTTACTTAACTCCCAGATGCCTGCGGATTTCAAAGCTGCATAAAGTTAGTGATTTTGGAACGATGCCTCTCTGAATTATTCTCTCTATTTTTCGATTAATCAGCCCTGTCTCTTTTAAGGCAGTTCTCAGTGGGGGAGAGAAGAAAAAAAAACGTTTTGCCACCGGGAGGGCTCAGCATTGCGTGACTGAGGGAGCGATCCGCCGTGCTGGCTCCGCCCTCCTCCCCTTGTGACCCCGTGACCCTGGGGTCGCACCCCTGTCACGTGCTTCTCCAAGTGCGGACTTCTGTTTGGCGCCCTATCTCCTTTATTGTCTTGCAGTCTGAGACTGCTTTAGATGCACCGTTTTCCCATGGGCCTCTTGCAGCCCTTCCAAATTCAGGAGGTTAGGGCAGGGTTAGGGTTTTGGGAGGCCGTAGCTACACCATTAGTGTCTTAAAAAAATAAAAATAGGTAAATAAATGAAACAATCAAAGAACATTGAGAACAGTGGGTAAAAAAACACTCGGCAGTATGTAAGTGATCCAAACAGACCACATGCAAGGTTTTTGTTGTATTGAAAATACTTATAAATTATACACCCCCTGACTGTTTTCTGTTCCCCAGGAGATGCTTTTGTTTCCTTTTTAAATTTCACGATTGGTCCCTTTTTAAAGCCCCTCCTGCTTAACTGTCTGTTCAGGCTGCTCGACTGAGCCAGCCAGCGGGGACCCATGAGTCACGAGTGCTCTCCCGTGATCCGGTCCCACAGAGTTTAAGTAAGTTAAGTGGAACTGTAATAACGCTGGCCGCTTGCCGAGGCAGAACTAAAACCAACATTCCGTCGACTTGCGGAGCTGTCCGCTTTGTGTGCGGTGCCCAAATGTCCACGCAGCGAGCTATCCCATGAATGCGCTTCTGAAATGACCGTAAAGAATGGAGATTGCAGGGGAACTTGTCTGCTCACGGCTGATACTAAAATTACAGCCGAGCTTTTCAGAAATTGCAATTTGCCAGACAAACGATGTTCGGAGTTTGCGCTCTGTCTTTGTTGCACGCCGTCAGTGTTATATCGCGGCTGGCTTTCATGGGTAGTATAAACGCTTCAAACTTCTGGCAGGGGCCTTGATGGAACTCCCATTCAGTAAGTTTAATGATGGATTGAATAAATCTGAAATGGGTATTTTTTTAAGCGAGCTGGCTTTTCAGATCAGATGTCTGCGGCAAACTTCAATCACAACTACTTGAATAAATCATGTATTTTTAATGGAATTCTGGAAATGGTTATGAATATGTAAAGAGGTATAACTCATTTTGTCATTGCTTTTCTTAACCACATAAATGTGCGTTTTCAATAAGAATGACCTTCTATGGAAACGGTAGTGGGACGGTGCTGTTGGGTGTAGTCACTCACTAAAAAAAAAAAATACTCTAAAGAGACTTTCATAACAGGACATTTTTCCTGATTCATTCTGTACCGTATATATTAAGCTTTCATATAGCTGTATCTGTTGCTTGTGGGTTTGATGTAAAACTATGCTTCCCCCCATTTGTATCTGTAGCTTCTTGCTACTTGGCAGTCGCTGCTCGTGCGGCCGGCTTGATTAACCCCAGAGCTGCTATAAATGCTACTATCCTTCAGAATGCTACATTGAGACAGGGCTCCACAGTGGTGCAGCGGGCTAAGGCGCAGACTTTGTCTGTGTGTTTGCGCCCTGAGAATCACGGTCAGGACGTGGTGCCCTCCTTCCTACTACCGGCTGACAGGGCTGTATAGCGGTAATTCTCTAGCAGTTGCTACACGGCGGGAATTGATTTAGAATAGGGGTTCAATTGGCTACCAAATTGGGAGAAAATGTGCCCTGGGCAAGTTGGAATCACGGTCAGGAGCTCAAGGAGTTGTGCCCTGAAGAGGACGTGGTGCCCTCCTTACTACTACCGGCTGACAGGGCTGTATAGCGGTGATTCTCTAGCGGTTGCTACATGGGGGGAATTTAATTAGAATAGGGGTTCAATTGGATACCAAATTGGGAGAAAATGTGCCCTGGGCGAGTTGGTATCACGGTCAGGAGCTCGAGGAGTTGCGCCCTGAAGGGGACGTGGTCCCCTCCTTCCTACTACCGGCTGACAGGGCTGTATAGTGGTGATTCTCTAGCGGTTGCTACATGGGGGGAATTGAATTAGAATAGGGGTTCAATTGGCTACCAAATTGGGAGAAAATGGGAAAAAATCTGAAACAAAAGAAAAAAAATAAGAATGCTACATTGTAATAAACCAATCAGACAAGCAGATTTACTTTGCTGTGGCCATCTCTAAGCAACTGAAATGAAGTGGACTACAGCTATATGTTGAAACCAGGTTCCCTTATAAGTTCCTTCCCTCTTGCTAAGTGATGTGAGGAAAGCATTTCAAAATGGCTGCCACCCAAGAGGTACACCCCTGTGAGAAGCACAAATCTGAGCGGTATACACCACCATAGAGCCATTATTTAATTACTATGATCTTTACCTACACATATCTCGACTGTATGGTGCACATTTGCTCTGATTCCCTTATTGCAGCATACTTCCCTGTTTTAACATTTATTTACTGTGTATTTCCTGTCCTCTATTTCTACCAGTAAAGCACTGCAGGATTTGCTTGAGAACGAGAGAGAGAGAGAGAGAGAGACTGACAGGTGGGCAGAGGAGGGCGATGAAAGATCAGCAGTCACCAAAAGAGAGGGGTGAAAGAGAGGGTGGTGAAAGAGAAGATGGGTGAACGAGAGAGGGGAGAGGGGTGAAAGAGAGAGAGTGAGCGGTGAAACAGCGAGGGAATTTGTCACGCTGACATCCGTGGGCTGGTGGAACTCGAGCAGCTGCAGCACCCTTTGCCATGACGATGAAGACTGGCGTTATGCATGTGTTCAGTCGGAATGTGTTAAGGGCGAAAGTAAGTTGTGTTGACGCCACCCGTCGTGCTGGCACCCGCCCTCCCTTTCCGCTGCTGCGCAATCACACACCGATGAAGATCAAAACAGGGAGAGAGAGAGAGAGAGAGAGAGAGAGAGACAGAGAAAAAGAGACTGCGTGCATGCATATGTGTTTGAGTCTTTTTGGCTTTTTTAGCAACATGCTACCATACTGATATTGTTAGTGCTCAGTATTGGATGTTTATGTTTTATAACCTGTACTATTGCCTCTGACCTGCAGTGAGAGCACAGTGGGTTATTCATCCCCTCTTGGAGTGCTTGACCACAATGACAGGCGAATGTCCGAATTGCAGGCCAGAGCTTTGCACAATCGACATTTATCTGGCAGGCCGTGACGCACAAGGTTGTCAACCACTGTGGAGTCAGTCTTTAGCTGTTTCACTTGACAGATACATTAGGACAGTGACAGACAATTGGAGATATCAGATGTGTCTGAGTGCTACGAAATTAGCTCATCTCAGGTCTGTGACAGTGCCATGGTGAGATCAGATGTGTTTTGCTGCTGCAGAACTTGCTGATTTCAGGTCAGCTACTGCACCTCCCTGCAGGCCCTCGGCGTCATTGTGTCTTGAGAAGCTCTTTTTATAGTGCAGTGGAGACATAGACAAATCAGAGGACTCTATCCTGGACGTGACTTTCGCACCCGTTCAGCAAATGTGTTTATTTTTCAATTTTATCTAAATGTGCCTCCTTGCCAGAAACAAAACAAAGCAATTTTCCAAACATGAAAGTTAGATAAAAGAGAAAAAAACTCAAAAGGACAGCTGTGGTACCAGGATACCTGTGAGCTCCTTAAGATCTGGGGAGGAATGTATTTTCAGTTATATTTATCTGTTCACATTTTCAGAATGTATTTATCAGTTCTCTCCTCCTCGATTCTCTTGCTCTCTCACCCATGTGCTCTTCCCCCACTGTCAAATTCAAATTCAAATGGGCAATGGCAAAGATTTATGTGCAAGGCAAATGTGAAGTCCAAAGGGGTCTTGTTCCTCTCAATGCCTTTCTCTCTCTTTCTCTCCCTCCCTCCCCCTCTCCCCCTCTCTCCTTCCTCCTGCTCTGTTTGGTCGGCCTGCTGAGCCTGTCGTTATAAAGCGCCGTGTGCTTCGTAGTCTGTAATTGCTCTGACCCTCAGCTCTGGCTGAAGTTTTGCGAGACTGCAGAGAAAGTGGATAATTGTGTCACTGGAGAGAGGCCGAATTTAACTGAGATGTAACTGGCAGAGACAGCACTGGGCGGGGGGGGCGGCGGTGAGGAGGGGACAGGGCGGCCACACTCAGATCATTCCTGTGCATCACAATCCCTGTGATTTATGACATCACAGTTGTATTTTTCCCAGTATCCCACTTTTTTTTAAATTTCAAGTGTACTGTGAATGGGATTTTGTGTTTTTTTTGCGGACTTTGTTATTTGGGAGAGCGGATGGATTTGTGATCTCGTGTGGGCAGACTGAAGCAGGCTATTCCTGCCGCTGTGGCCCGTAGTCGTCTGTGTTTGGAGCAGGAGCATGTGTCTCTTGGGTTTTCGCCTGGCTTCAATTTAGTGGCTGTAGCCCTAGGATCTGGGGAGGGATTTAGGAGAGTAGGAGAAGGAAGGGCTTCGAGCTCCGGGGCTCTGTGTCACATTTTCTCACGCTGTTTTCAGCGAGCCCGGCTACTTTGCCGAGAGCACACCCAACCCCCAAAATAAAAATATAAACATAAAAAATTGTGTCACATGGCGACACCCGTCACCTGTCACAAAGACAAACTGCCGCATGTAGGCCGCATGAATGCTCCGCTCAGGTGCTGCTGGCCCCCTGAGGTCCTGTGTGTGTGTGTTTGGGGGGAGTGCTTAAGATTACCTACACCCCCCCCCCCCCCCCCATGACTTCATCCAGCACATACAACAAAAACATTGCTTTCCTTCTGCTGTGCATGTATGGCTGGTATATAGAGTCGGGTCCTCCGTGGATGTTGTGGATGCAGACGTAGACGTGTCCTGGTGTAGACCGCAGGGTAGAGGAGTCCCAGGTGGGCAGAAGTGGGCTGCCTGCTCCCAAACCCCCCCGACCGGGACTCGCCCCATGGTGCCCAGGGTCATAGCCGAGCAGTGCGGTGGGCCCCACCGCGGAGACCGGCGTACAGGATTGCGGGGTCAGCCATCTTGAATTCCGCACTGCTGAAACAATGAACCCAGGCAGGCGGCGTCTACAGATTAATGAGAGCGCCTGTCCGTATAACTTCCTCCGGGACTCCCTCTCTCTTAAGGACATAACTGCCATAAAGAGCACTTACAGCTTGTCCCTCAGGCGCCGGCCTCCCTCTCACTCTTTAGTTAAAGCTGCACGTGGCGCCTATCCCGTCTTTGCACGCGCTCCTGCTCCTGTTGTGCCGGACAACGGGTAGATCGGACACCTGTTTCCAAGAGGCGTGTAAAAGTACGTTTCGGAAACGTGGGCCTGCTAATCCTCTCTCCCCTGTCTGTCTGAAGCGGCTACTTGGTTTGTGTTTGTTATTTTAAGGCAGTGAACTTTCACACAGAAATACGGGTGAACTCGGGAGGCGAGGATTTTCTGTTGAATTCTTCAAGTGCGGTACTGAGCGGCGTGCGAAAGGCCTGCCCTTCAGAATGCTGCCGCCGGTTGGAGTGCAGATTTAGGGGAACGTGGGAGGGATGAGCTGGGTGCAGTTTGCGCTTCTATTTTTCGCCGGGCGTGCCGCGCTCATGAGTGGATTGGTCTTGTCGTACGATGCTTGCTGAGAGGGAATATTCAGAGATGGAGATGAGTGGCTTTGAGAGCGGCCTGATTTAGCCCCCGTTTGCATTCAGACCAATTAAGCGTGCATCGTCTGCAAATGGCTCAAATTCCACACCAAACGTGATCCGTCTCAGATGGGGCAAGAGTCACTTTGTCTGGAGGTGGGGTGTGTGCATGTGCGTGTGTGTGTGGGCACATGCTGTGCACGTGCGCATGTATGTGTGTGTGTATGGCAGGTGTATACTGTGATTTGGACCTTCATCCTTATGAACAGCCTGCTTGTAAAACACCCATTTTTTAGACTGGGGCGCTGCATGCTAAAGCATCACAGTAGAACGTACACTACGTACACTAACTACTACTAAATCAGCATGCATGCCTTCAATCTAAAAAAGTGTCAGTACAAATATTACAGCCTAATAGATAGTGACCAAAGGGCTGTTTAATCTGCATAGACCTTTGGCTGCAGGAGGAAGAAGCAGGCAGTGTATGTAAATACAAAGTCTAATGTGCTCACGTTGTGCTCGATGAATCTGTTTCTTAAAGATAAATCTGTCCAACATCTGGATAGCTGTCAGACATACAACCTTAAAAAGATCACTTGTAGATGTTAGCAGCCACTGGCACTGTTATCTGTTACAGCGCTGGAGAGAATTTTTGCATCCGTGTTTAGCGGTTAATCAGTCAAGGCCACGGGCAATTAAGCCCAGGCAGGTGCTAGTACAGACCTCCAAGGAATTAATTAGACATTACAGCTTTTAATATTTTCAATCCTTTTTCATAGTATAGTTTAGTAGTTTCATAGTTCATCTAGTATTATTTGTCAAAGATGAATAAATATATAAATATATGCTGTTATATACCAGCTGTGCTTTGTTTGTTTTTTCCAAAATGATGACGTGCCATATATGATCCTTCAATCACTGTATTTATAAAGGGGTTATTTTTCTTTGCCAAAGTAGATGAAGATGCACATTGTTCATATTTCATGTTAAGACGACAGTATTTCGCTGAAAGACTCGTCTGTCACTTTCAAAATGGCCCTGTCTGAGGAGTCACTTTAATTCCACTGCTAAATGACTGGTCTTCACATCTAATGACCTTTTCTAAAGCACTGCTGTCTCTCGAACCCATTTCAGGAGCAATCATAATAAAACAAATTGTGAAATGCGGCAGATGGTGTCAGCAGTGAGTCGTCTCCTGCCACTGCCTGGGTGCACATTTTGCACGTTATCCACATTTTGCGCAGTTAGAGACTCCGCCCCTTCGCTCGCCGAAGGCAGATTATCCGTTTAGGCGGAGCAGAAGTCGGAAAAGGCTTGATTGTGCTTCCTGGTCCTGAGGAGTCATGGAAGCTTTGTGTGTGAGCATTCTTTATCCCTCTTTAACACAGAGCCGTCTTCAGGTGCTATTGAGCGCTTCCTGGTCCTGAAGAGTCATGGAAGCTTTGTGTGTGAGCATTCTTTATCCCTCTTTAACACACAGCCGTCTTCAGGTGCTATTGAGCGCTTCCTGGTCTTGAGGAGTCACAGAAGCTTTGTGTGTGAGCATTCTTTATCCCTCTTTAACACACAGCCGTCTTCAGGTGCTATTGAGCGCTTCCTGGTCTTGAGGAGTCACAGAAGCTTTGTGTGTGAGCATTCTTTATCCCTCTTTAACACACAGCCGTCTTCAGGTGCTATTGAGCGCTTCCTGGTCTTGAGGAGTCATGGAAGCTTTGTGTGTGAGCATTCTTTATCCCTCTTTAACACACAGCCGTCTTCAGGTGCTATTGAGCGCTTCCTGGTCTTGAGGAGTCATGGAAGCTTTGTGTGTGAGCATTCTTTATCCCTCTTTAACACACAGCCGTCTTCAGGTGCAATTGAGTGCTTCCTGCTGGTCAGAATGCTTGGTAAGATGAAATCAATGGCAGATTAAATGAAGCGTCTGCGACTATTTTAGACAAGCTTTGTTTTCCGCGCCCCATAAGTTTTTTTTTTAAAACCGCCCACACATTTTATGTCCAATTGTGGCAATGGGAGGGTAGGTGGCTGGTGAGGAATCTCAAGTAATTGGGTTTTATTTCTCCCTATTTCCTCTGACTGCTGTCCCCAGGAGCCTGAAGACTGATTGCTCCGATGTTAGGAAAGGAGGTGAAGATGCCGTATTGTTGCGGGAGTACCCGATCCCTTAAGTGAACCAGAACCATCTTTTCTCTTTGAGTCTTTGGGGGGGAGAGGCGGTGTTACCAAGGATAGCGTGCATGAAGACCAACCTTTACGTGCCTATAAGAATTTGAGCTTCCGTTTACATCTCTAATGTCGTTTAATTGAGATGTACTTGAATAATGTGAAAACACGCAGCCTCCAGCAAGCCCGCCTGTCACCGCTCCTGCCTCCCACAGTCTTCTATTTTTGACACACCGTGCTTGTTAAATCTTGGCAGAGTTTCAAGTTGTATCGTCCATTTGGAATAAAATCTAAATATTATGAAAACGCAACATTGCATTTGTATTTGGGTAGGGCTAAATATCTTGCTATAGCCCTATTTTTGAGATATGTATTGATCTATGAGACTGGGGAAGGGATCTGAATTAACTTAATTTCATATCTAATAGGATACATTTTTGCTTTGTTTTCTAATCGTGGAAGGACATCACTGTATAAATAAAACTAAGTATTGGTTTTTATTATTCTCTGCCGTGGATCGTTTGTGGACACTCGTCATGATTGGTGCAGCAGCGTAGCACCGTGTAGCTGTTCGTATTAATTGGAATAGGCTAGCCGGCTGAAGGGAGTCAGTTTGCATGTCAGAGATCAAATCTGATTGGTTATCGCAACGCGAAGTTCTGTCGCCTTGGGGCCTGAAGTTAAATTCAGACTGTCCCCCCCGCTGCTTCACTGGCTAGGCCTGCGCCGCCAGCTATCCCAACATGCCTTGCGGACACAACCAGCCGCCTCTCATTGAAAGTGGAGGCGGTGTCCCCGCCTGGAGGAATCACCTTCCGTCTGTATCCACCGTCAGTGTGTGAAGAAAATTGCAAAAAAAAAATGCAGGTGTGAGCTTGCAAAGTTTTATCAGCCTTCTTAGTACATGAAGGGATGCTTCGTCTGATTTCATTGGGTAGGAGCTGCTGTAGGCTACGTGCGGAGACAGGACCACTCCTGCCTGTGTGATTAACAGCCATCAGCCGCGACTGGCACACAAAATCTTAAGGGCAGCAAATTGGCTGTAAATGTGCTGGATGTGAAGAATGACCAGGCCTGGTGTAAGATCAGTAATAGACTAATCGAATGCGTTTTACTGTTGGTTGTTATCTTCCATTCTGCCCCCCCCCCTACACCCCCCTACCTGTGCCACATGCTTTACAAGGACAGGAGAGCAGAGTAATTACTCTTTTACCCTTCTTCAATTTCTCTGGGGCCTTTAAACAAGCGTGTTTTCAAATGTTTGCGAACACAGCGTGGAAGAAATAGAAAGGCCGAAAGGCAAAGCAACGAGCGGCCGCTTCGCTGTAGAGCGGTTATATAATGAGGCGAAACGTAGCGTGCTTCGCAGGCCGCAGAGAGGATGGCTTTCTGCTACTGGTTGACCGCGGGTCCTGGCAGTTCACCGCTACCGCCGTTTGTCACGGTGGAGAGCCGCTGTCTGCGAGGCAATTATCGTCCTGTGCCGCGCCTCCCATGGGCGCTGACCCCATTTATTATGTTTTATCCGGAGACTGGGCGTGTGGGTGTTTCATTGGGGGGGGGGGGTGGGCGGCTGATATTATGCAAGCAAAATTGTTTCCAGCAGTATTGATAATCTCTTGCAGTTGATTGATCCGCGGGGTTAACGAAGAGGAGCGGACAGTATCTGGATGCATTGACATGATTGTTAGCCTGGTAATGATGAGCGGGATTAGCTACGGGTTTAACAGTGTTGAACAGGGACAGACGCAATGCAGAGAGAATTAGCTTTGTAGCGTGATGGAATCGGCCTAAGAGAAATGTGGGATGGCAATGGAGCCAGATTAGTGACAGAGCAGGCGATGGGCAGACTGCAGCAACCTCCCATAGCTGTCTCATTCCGGCTTCACCCACACCTGCCACTGCTATCGCTCCGGTGGCCGCCGAGAGGGCAAGCTCTTCGCGGGCTTTACCGTGACTTTGGCTGAACATCATTCTCAGCAGCTCATCAAATACAGACTGGATGCCAATGCAGCTTAAATCAGCTACAAGAGACAAGAAACAATTGTCTCTCAAAATCAGTTTGAGACAATTTTTTTTCTTTTTGTTCTTGTTGTTATAATTTTCAATAATTTTTACACACAAATCAACTCAGAGGACCATTGCCTCCACATGTTGTGCTGCAATGTGGAGACTAGGGGGGTAGGCTATGCTAAATGCAAAGTCCTATGTGACTGGAGGAATTTCGGAACATCCCTAAATATCTTCAGTTCAGTTAAATATATACGTATATATTTTTTGCAACGGTTCATTTCTAGTAATTTTTTTTCTTCACAATTAAAACAGTTGTAAGTTTTGATATCATATTGGGTGTAATTAAACGCTGTATATATTATCAGAAAAACTTTCCATTTTCACAAATCAATATATTGGATTTCTGTGTATGAAAAAATGTTGAGAAAGGAACGAACAAAAAAAATGGTTCCAAGAGTTTTATGTCTCTGGCAGTAAGTTCAGTTTCCATAAAGATATCTGCTAGTAATATACTGTACGTCTATGCAATGTTCATCATGTACTGCAAACAGTAACAGTGATAACGACCAATTAACTCCTGTTTGGGTAGTTGATTTTTCAGGCATACATAATTATATCAATATTTTGCGTTGAGTTAACATCAGCTAGGATATATAATATAAAACTGTTACACAATTTAATGGGGAATGTGGTTCCTGGACCAGTGCCCTAATCTCCTGTAGTGTTCTTCATACTTGTTTTAAATAGAGAGTGGTGTGTGTAATGTGTGTTGAGTGTGTCTGTGTGTGCGTCTGTGTGTGTGGTGTATGTGTGGCTCAGAGAATCACTCATAAAATGTGTTAATCAGTGCTGAATCAGCCTTGCAGATGGCTTGAGTAGGTCTTCTCCTGGTTTCACCAGTCTTTTGCAGTCATTCTTGGTTTGGGCTAATTTCAGGAATGAGGTGGGGAGGGGTAGGGATAGGGTTGTGTGACACCACACAGACTACTTGGGGACATGGAAGTGGGAAACGGGAGCTGGCTTGTTTAATTAAACTCAGGGTTTTAATCGTGGATAATGTAATTGTGATGAAATACCCCCCAGCAAAGCTCACGGTCCCCGTGTTCTCAGTTGTAAGATAGAAAAAAAAAAATAATCTAAAGGAACTACGTTAAATATTGCCGTTTGTGAGTGTAGAGGGGGCCCCCTGGTGGTGAGTGTAGATGCCCTCCTCTACACGTTCCACAACCTGAACCAACATGTACACTCGCCACCAGTAGCCGGCGGGTAAATGTTCACCTTTTAGTGCATTTCATTCCTTGTCTCATTAATAATGGCTCCAATTCCTGAAGCATTCACACAGCTGACCGCTGCCAACGCAGGCTAGCATCAACCAAGGGCTTCTCACCTTGCCCTAGGTCTTTCGCTAATGAAACCTCTGCTGGAATCTACACAGATCACAGAGCAAGGTGTTAGCTGTCGGAGGTGTCCGCACTTCACACCTGCCGCACAGTCCCTTACCCCCCCCCGGGCTGTTCCCAAGCCCAGCTCATTTTGTCCATGTCCTGTGGTTTCTCGCGGGGATATGTATGCTACTCTGAAGCTTTGTCGCACTGATTTGTTTGATTCTTATAGAAAAGGAACAAAGGTAAACATGTGTAAACAGGCGTGTCTGTCATGGCTTTTTCTGATGGTCTACTAATAAGAGAGAGAGAGATAAACCCATGCCCCAACACACAGAAATGACAAATAATGCCAATGTTTTACAGCCAATTACAAGCCAAAATACCAGGTCTTTCTTTCTTTCTTTTTCTCTCTCTTTCTCTCTTTCTTTCTTTCTTTCCTTGCTCATTGTGGAAATCAGTGAAACATTACCTTTTCACCTCGTCAAATGCATTTCCCATTGGACTTTTCACTCCTATATATATATGTGTGTGTGTGTGAATGCAGAAAGCCTTTCTTTCCATTTATTTACATTATATATCTACATATGTTTAGATAAAATATAAATAAATGGAAAGAAAGGCTTTTCTTGCATGCATCCCCTGAGTGGTGGGTACGTGCTGGAAGTGATAAATCTGGCTGTCATTGGCATTCAAGATCCAATCTGTTTATTCTGTCTGCTGTGTATTTTCCAGCATGTATACCATGATTGCATCTTCTCTACGCTCACGTTTTTTTCTCTCTCTCTCGCTTTCTCTCTCTCTCTCTCTCTCTCCTCTCTCCTCTCCTTCTCATTCTCTGCTATTTGAAGGAATGGTGGAAAGGAAAGGTGGGTGTTGAGGATAGTAAGAATATTTTTTTAAAAGTGAGTGTCAGACAAGAAACGGACGATAACTGACGACAGACGCAGACGGACGGATTAAGTGAACTTCCTCTCAAAATGGGCGTATCGCAATGTTCCCATTTGAGAAAAAGCAGAGAAGAAGAGAGGAGATATAATAAGGGGCTGTTTGGGCTCTGGTGTTCATTTTGTGCCATGGTTCCTCTGGCGTGGAGAGGTCGTTTTAAACAGGGGGCATAAATAAACACTGGAAAGCCATGTTTACTATGTATAATCCGTCAGTCTTTTTGCCTGTCCACTAAAATAAGTTTATAAAATACAGGAGAGAATACCTCATCATCGATAACGTTCCACCTGGCATAAGTCCCACTTCTCAATTAGACTATATTTTCCTAGAGCAGGAAAACTAAGCTGACTATTTCATTGATTAGTACCTTAGAACCTGGATAGCTGCCCAGCAGGACGCCTGATCAGATTCATGACTGGCAGGCTAATTTCCAACTCACAGCTCAATAGCTTCTCGTTCAGAGACCCTACATCCATGATTGTGGGTAGAGGCTACAGAGAGCAGCTTTCACTGTTAGCTGTCAGTCTGAGCCTCTGCAGCCCCTCCTACCTGTTTTATCCAAAGGCAGATATTTAATTATTTCCTGTCTCAGCTCACTTCATCCAGAAAGGACATGAGAGAGATATGAATGCATGTACATACAGTCTGTATATGCATTTATGTAGGTAGTTTGGCCCTTTTGTTTCCTTATTATAATCAAAATGACATGTTTTATTTTGTATTCGATAGGCAGAATAGATGGATAGAAGATGGATGGATGGATGGAAAAATATACCGGTAGATGGAGAGAATCAGGGTGGAAACTTGCTTTCTTTTTTTCCAATTTGATGTTTGTCTTTTGTTGCATTAATATTAAATTAATTAAGTAATATGAACAATATGACTTTGCATGGTTGCCCTTGTCAAATGGAGGGCATTCAATAAGTGATGCCATACACACACACACACACACACACACACACTTCAGGGAGTCCACTTCAAGGCTTCAGGGACAGAACAATATCACAGGGGTGCTCTGATTCTCAATGCAAAAAAAAAAACAAACAGCAGCTTGTTGGGTCTAAGCTCTCACACAGCACACACATTGACATACATAGGATGCATTGCTGTGTTACTGAGGTAAATCTGAGCTGAGAGTTCTCAAGGTTGCTGTAAGCCTATCCGTGCACTCAATCTGACCTATGTCAATCACTGTGCAAAACATAGCCCTCCTGGCCCTACAGCAAACAATCATTTTAAATATTTTATAGTGAAGGGTTGCTGTCAGTTTAATATCTGATAAAAAACTGCATTTTTAACAGTCTTCCTATACCTTGTGAAGCGTTATCAGTTATTAATGGGGCAGGTCATGGCTCCTAACTGTTTTATTTCTCTCTCTCTCTCTCTCTCTGAATTCAATGAAGTTAAATTCAATATGCTTTATGGGCATGAAATCGCTCCACTAAATATTATTACATGCAAGTAGGTTTAAATGGAAAGGGGAAAAAAAGTACTTCAAACATTTTTTTGAAAAAAGGAGCATTGTTGTTATAATATTGGTAAGGGAATCGGTACAATTAGTAAGTACATGGATGATGATTATTTTTCTTTAAATATTATAGCTTGTATAAATTATTGTTATATGTATATATAATATATATATATATATATATATATATATATATATATATATATATGTATATATATATATATATATATATCTGTACAGCGGTTGCATTGTTCCTCTTGCTGGGTAGTTACTCACTGTCCCTTCCGGTTGTGACGAGCAGAAACATATTTTACTGTGAGTGGGGCTGTTGGCCCTTCTCCTAAAAGGATTTGCAGTTATCCCTCATTTGCATGACCCATGACAAAAAAGGAAATGATAATTCAATTTGTCATTTAACATTTCATTCTCATATTTTTCAAATCCATTGGCATTGCTTCTGTTTACATGATTATTTGCGCATGGTTAGGCATCTACCCTGACAAAATTCAAGTGCAATCCCTCCTTTGCGTTTTCAATTTCAAAGTCAAAAGACCTGTCAGTCAAAATGTGTAAGCTGTGTCAAAGAAAGGGCCGTTACAGTTAGACTTAGTAAAGTTTATCTCATGCCAGTGAGCCTGGGAGGTAGTGATGGGAAATTATGTTCCTTTTGGTGAGCTGGATCTTCAGTCTTAACAAGCTGATTGTTTGAATTTACCAAAATTGCCTATTATGTACTTAAACATTCAGTGGTGTAATATTTTCTTTGCAGAAACGTAGTAAAAAAATATGTATAGATTGATGGAATAAAGCCTTCTTTAATGCAATTAAAATATAATGTGAAGTATAAACTCGGCTCCATGCCTTTAAACAGTTCCAACAGATACATCAATATCTAAAAAGCACCAAACACACTATGCACTTATGATTTGCATAAATAGGCCAAGACATAGCCTTATGAAATTGTAAGTATTCAGCCAGATAGCCTACTACAGTAATAAGACAAGGTTTTTAGTAGCTCATACACATTATATAGGCCTAGGCAAGGCTACATCACAGACAACATTATTAGGTTAGTTAACACAACTTGGTCAGGACCTGTCTTTGCTTTGTACTTCTGATAGAGAAGAGAAACTCTGCTTGTTTGTATTCTCTGTTTGGGGCTGTATAACAATTCCGTTTATTTTGGGATTTGGTACTGCTCTTCCAATATTCCAAATAAATGTTTTTTGTTTCATAATTTGGCTTACTCTAATTGGCAGTGCTGACCTGAGGCTGGTTAGTATTCATATTGCCTAGTGGCAGTTTAGAGGAGTTCAGAATCAGTTGACTCAGATTTATGTGCACCTGGAGTATGTTTTTGTAGAATTTCTGCCAGGTGTTCTCAGCTTACTGAACTACCATCAATAAAAAGTGTGTTCTTTCACATTGTATGGCAGATCACTGTAGATGCCCTGCCCCCCTCTAACCTCTTCTCTTTCTCTCTCTTTCTCTCTTCTTGGTGCTGCACTGAACCCTTTCTTCCTCTCCTCCAATCCTGCAGGTAAGCTTCTTTCCATTCTGTTCTGATCAGCTGTGTTCATGGAAGTCAAATCCATGACAGTGTCGTCCAGTTTAATTCTAAAATGTTGCAACCACGGGTGAAAAAGCAGTCCAGCTATAGACCATTTCTCTCTCTCTCTTTCTCTCTCTCTCTGAGGGTTTTTAAAACTCAAAACTTTCTCTCTTTCCTTCTCTTTCTTTCTCATTACTGTGTTCCCATGGGCTTGCATTTAAATACATTCTCCTAAATTAAATTACACTCCGGTGAATGTAGGTAAGTGAATATTTTTGTTCCATTGCATATGCTCATTTGTTCGGTTTAATTAAGAAATGATTTATATCTTAATGGTGCAGTGGAGAAAGTATGGCAGATGTCTGGACATGCATTGTCATATTGGATAAGTGATTTAATTTAAGCTCTGTCGGTGATGTGCTATAGTTATTCCACTTTCCCTATCCCAGCGTATACTCAGGACTACGTTGTGCAGCAATTGGAAGTGAAAGAAATTGGTAATAATACCTCTATTTTTCTTTAAAGTGCAGTGGGGAAAACAGAAATTCCCTGGCTAATGCTTCCTTTCTCTGTGCTTCATCTTTCAAATGTTTACAAAACATTTGAATTTGAAATTCCTTTTTCATATATATATATACAGTATATATATATATTTGAGAATATTAGCCTGGTCTATGGACTGTTGCTAAATCTGGTGCATTTAGCCAAATCGCCAAGTGTTTTGAGTTTGCACTGTTAGGCCCGCTTGCTTCACGATCGTCAGGTTGGAAATGTCGGTCGCCGGCGGTGATGCGGAAGACGGAATGCTGGAGACCCATGACTGATAGGGAGCAGGGCGTGTGTGAACTGCGGCGTAATTGACTGTCGCAGCCGCAAGACTTGGGTACTGTGCAGAGTCTACACTCTCTCCACTCGTTCAGACTGGATTAGGGTATTCACGGGCTGTTTTCATTCCTCTCAGTTGACGTGTTTTGACAAAGAAATTGAGTAAATTGAGAGATGCTTTGTACGGAACAGCGGGGGGAATGCGCCAAATTGGTGCACTCAAGAGACAGAAATGGGAAAATGCTCCTTCTAATGTCTTTTCACAACATCACTTCCTGTGTGACACTTCATTAACGAGGAACAAGTGCATGCAGGAAATATCTCCTACAGACAAGAGCAGCTTCTGTAGAGAGAGGGAGATCCTAAACAACCACTGCAATGCACTGTGTACCAGACTGCCATAACCTGAGGGACGCTGTAATAATAATATTAGAAGCATATTGGTTATGAAATGTGTGAGGGGAAAAAAAAAATTAATGGAGGGATTTATAGCCAGAGAAGTAGAGAAGGACAATGAAACCGAGAGAGAGATATCTGTAGGTTACACTGAACTTACTTCACTTTATTGCTTTAATGTTCTTATTCCAAACTTCCATCATAAAGCCAGTTTCCAGGGTACTCATCACCCATCAGAGACCAAAAATAAATCCTTCTATTAAGGTATTCACTCCTCAGTGTTTGGGCTAATAATATAGCTGTACAAGTGGACTGTTTCATCTGGCTGAATGTTCAAAATGGCTGTATTTCATTAGAGTTTCTAAATTAATTTGAAGCCCTGTGCTTTGTGAAGGGAATTGTCTGTTGCCCTTTAATTAATATAAACACCAGCAGGTCAATGACACAAGCACATATGTGCAAAAATCTAATTTAGACAAGCAGAGGTTTAACAAGCTGATAACCTGTTAATTCAAATCCCACCGTTCGTTAATTGTTGTTCGTTAATAGCTTGATGATCGTGGATGTGATATTAGTATTCCGTGATTTGATGGCTGCTCCTTTGTTAGAAGAACTGGGGGAAAAAAAAACCCGAAAGCAAACCCATGCCTCTTCATAGCTGTTCATAGAGCTTTTACAAGCCTTGGTCGCTCGTCGAAGCCTTCGCCATTGTGCTGCATGTGGACTTAGTTATGCATCGTGTGTGTGTGGAATGAGGTTTCAGCTCAGTCTGATCCAGGCACTAGGGGCGTTGTCATGGTGACAAGAGCCAGTCTCGTTTGCTGTAGTGAGAACTCCTTCTTCTTCTTAAAAGTTAACTTAATAAATACATTTAACAATGTTACTTGCTCCCCAGTGCTTTGGCAGAAGGAAAGGTTGCTTTGTAGAAAGTACCTATTATAAATTAAGTATTTGTGATTGGTGGTATTTAAGGTTATATATTTTTTTCTTTTTAAAATTTTCTAATATTAAAACACAGCAAGTTCAGCCGAGCCCCTGCAGTGTGTTCTCCGTTCAGCCGACTGATCAGTGTTCAGATGACTAATGCATGGAGGTTTACAGACGTAGCGCATACTATACGTGTAAATGGCAATAATGTTACTTAATTTCAGCGGGTGGTTTATTTTGTGATTTAAATGCTTGATGAGATATATTGTCGGATTTTTAACAGTAACCTGCTGAGCTTCCACGTACTCTCTAGGGCGAGGTCTTTATGTCCCAGTTGGGTTGTGTAGCGATTTTTATAAAGAGTGAAATCCTGACAGAATGCTGGTGAGACTTTGCCATGGATATTTATAATCTTCCTCTCAGTTTCTTGACAGGGCTGAGAACCTGAAGTGTGGAAGTCTACAGTGAGGTGTTAATGAGAGGTAGACAGGTTGCTTTCACATTTTAACATCCAGCATATTCTCCTTCACTTTGAAGACAATGCTGTGACTTCCAGATAGATTCATCAAGCTATGGTCTGTGTGGTGTTTTAAAGTGGAACTGTGTGTGTGTGTGCATGTCTGTGTCTGTGTCCATGTCCTTGTCCATGTGTATGTGCGTGTGTGTGTGTCTGTGTGTGTCTGTGTGTCTGTGTCCTTGTCCGTGTGTGTGTGTGTGCGCGCGCGTGTGTGTGTGTGTGCGTGTGTGTCCGTGTCCGTGTCCTTGTCCGTGTGTGTGTGTGTGTTACATGCTGAAGATGGGAAAAAGACGGAGAGAAGAAAAGGAGAGGAACGTAGAGAAAGAGGAGCGAGGGGAGCAAAGGAGAGGAGGGTAAAAAAAGGAGAGAGAGGGGAGCAAAGGAGAGGAGGGTAGAGAAAGGAGAGAGAAGGGAGGAAAGGAGAGGAGGGTAAAAAAAGGAGAGAGAGGGGAGCAAAGGAGAGGAGGGTAGAGAAAGAGGAGAGAGGGGAGCAAAGGAGAGGAGGGTAGAGAAAGGAGAGGCGAGGAGAGGGGGAGATAAAGAGGAGAGGAAAAGAAGTGAAGTGAAGGGGCGGAGCCTGGGCGGTTTGTCACGGTGTGATTAGTCACTCTCTGTGGGGGCGGAGCTAAGAGGAGTCAGCGCTTCTCTCTGTGTGCGTCGCCAGCCTGCGGGAGAGCCAAAATGGAAACTCTCACTCTGTCTCACCTCAGAATGTTGGCGCCATTTCTTCTTACCCAGAGATTACATTTATCTCTCTCTCCAGGCTGCTGCAAGACGCAATGTTCTGCACCAGACTCACTGTGCCTGGGCCTTTCCACTCGATCAGAGAGAGTGGCACATCGCCAAGCTGGAAAATACGTTTTAGAGACTCGCTTCTGTCTGTGAAGAGGAAGGGATAATGATTTCTGCCTGTGATAGATAATGAGATTAGTATGTATGTATGTATTTATGTTTATTCTTATTATTAGTAGTAGTAGTCGTAGTAGTAGTAATGGCAGTTGTCATAGTAATGGTGCTGCAACTTCTCAAGGATTTAATGAGCATTGGTTCGCATTTGACTTGTACATTTTGATCCATTATAAATTATTTATTTTTATAAGGAAACGAGTATGTGAATATATACAAGGAAAAGCTTGTGCAAATATACTGTAGCCTAAGCATTTCGTAAACTGGTTCATTCAGATATTTTTCTTGATATTATGCTCCTTTCAGTTTGATTAGTTGTTTAATGACTTGTCATAGATCCCATTGAACAATTACTTCCTTTGGTTAGTACGTCTGAGTACTGGTCTGCAGGACTTATCATTTTAGATGCTCAACTGAATATTAATATATTAAAGGAACATATCAATCTATTTATTAGTCCAAGCACTACAGGCTCCCCAGTGGTCGATTTGTAAAAAGATTTCAAGGGGGGTGGTGGGGTCTGTGACATCACAGAGCACCATTAACCCAAAGGGGATGGAAAGGTCAATGGCAGTTTCAATTTTGTTTTATTTTTTTACAGGGGGACGTCATCCCCTTTCCTCCCACTCAAATCGACCCCTGGCTATCTTTATTTGCAGTTAGTTCTGTGATCAGCGTCAGTTAAAAGTTTAAAACCATCAATCAATCAATCAATATTTATTTATATAGCGCATTTCACAACAAGTTGTCACAATGCACTTCACAGCAAAACCCAGCCTAAACTCCCCACAAGAGCAAGACAAAGGCAACAGTGGCAAGGAAAAACTCCCTGGTGTAACTAGGAAGAAACCTTGGAAGGAACCAGACTCAATGGGGGAACCCATCCTCTGGTCGGCTCAGGGTCTAGGGCTTTAGGACCAACATGGTCAAAACAGCCAATGTCCATGATAATATAATTTGCAGCAGCTAGATGACAGTCCAGATGTGGCGGCAGTGATGGTGGGGAACCGGGCGCCGATGGCGGCGGGAGCAGCTGGCCGGACAGCAACTCTCGAGATGCGGGGCATAAGCCCCGCCGGCAGAATGTAAAAAAAGAGAGAGACCAACTGGAAGGGTGGGGGGTGGGGAAGGGGTGGGAGGGTTGGACTAGTGCCCCCACCAGGAGTAATCTATGGCTGCATAGCTATGAAGACAGAGTTTGAGGAACCATGCAGTCATGAGAGGGAAAACAATCCTACCCACCTATCAAGAGCCAGCCCAGGAAGATGGGGTCACAGCTGTTGACAGGTGACAGTAGGGAAAGGATGCCACCCCACATTACTCTATGGCTAAATGCTTCTCTGGTCCTGTCTCCAGACTATAGCTCATTATAAGCCTGATCATAGAGGTGCATTTTTAATCTAGACTTAAATATTGAGACAGTGTCTGATTCCTTTATACATTTTGGCAGGGTGTTCCACAGTAGTGGCGCTCTGTAGGAGAAAGCTCTACCACCCGTCAAGTTTTTAGATATTCTTGGGACTACTAGGTAGCCTGCGTCTTGGGAACGGAGTGATCTTTTTGGCTTATATGGTAAAAGCAGATTACATATATACACTGGCGCAAGTCCATTTAAGGCTTTAAAGGTCAGAAGCAAAACCTTAAAGTCTATCCTAAACTTAATTGGTAGCCAATGAAGCGATGCTAGTACTGGGGTAATATGCTCATATTTCTTAGTTCTAGTTAAAATGTGAGCGGCTGCATTCTGCACAAGCTGGAGATTATTTAGCAAGGACTTAGGGCAGCCAGATAGCAGGGCATTACAGTAATCTAGCCTAGACGTAACAAAAGCATGGATCAGTTTCTCTGCGTCCCCTATTGATAGGAAGTGCCTTATTTTAGCTATGTTTCTTAACTGAAAGAAAGCTACTCTAGATATGTTTTTTATGTGCGAGCTAAAGGTTAGATATGGGTCTATAGTAACACCTAGGTCTTTCACAGCTGAGTTTGGAACAACTAAACAACCATCGAGATTTAAAGTAGATGTACCCAGTTTCTCCCTTTGTTTTTTTGGACCTAAAACCAGCATTTCGGTCTTTTCTGAGTTTAGGAGCAGGAAATTAGAAAGCATCCAAGCTTTAATATCTGCAATACAAGCCTCTAACCGAGAAAGTGGTAGTGCCTCACCGGGTTTCATGGAAATGTATATCTGCGTATCGTCCGCATAGCAGTGAAAATCTACCCCATGTGCCCGAATAATATCACCAAGGGGTAGCATATATAATGAAAAGAGTACTGGGCCTAGCACTGATCCTTGTGGAATACCATATTTCATTACTGAGTAACTGGATGATACTTCATTTATTTTAACAAACTGCTTCCTATTGTATAAGTATGATCTGAACCATGCAAGAGCTTGACCATTTAGTCCAACACAGCCCTGGAGTCTGTTCAGTAGAATCTCGTGATCTATTGTATCAAAAGCTGCACTTAGGTCAAGAAGTACAAGAACAGACACAGAGTTTTGGTCGGCTGATAATAGTAAATCGTTAATAACTTTAACAAGTGCCGTTTCAGTGCTATGGTAGGGTCTAAATCCTGACTGGAACATTTCATGGATATGGTTTGAGCTAAGGTATGCACCAAGTTGCTTAGCAACAGCTTTCTCTAATATTTTTGATAGAAATGGAAGATTTGAAATGGGTCTATAGTTTTCCAGTTTGTCAGATTCGAGGTTTGGTTTCTTTAGTAATGGCTTAATAACCGCCATTTTTAGTGGCTCTGGTACATATCCTGTTACTAAGGATGTGTTAATAATTTTTAACATATGCTGGCCTAGTATGGGGAAAAGTTCTTTAACTAATTTTGTAGGGATTGGGTCGAGTAGGCAGGTAGTCGGTTTTGAGGACATAACCAGTTTAGACAGCTCCTCCATGTCAATTGGCTTAAAACAGTTTAGTGCCACTGTTGATACATCTTCCTGTGTTGACCAGGATCTGGGCTGTTCATTGATTATGGGAGGAGTGATGCCTAGAGGAGGAGGCAATTTGGAGATCTGGTCTCTAATAGCTTCAATCTTTTGATTGAAAAAATTCATGAAATCATTACTGCTGTAAACGCTGGGGTAGGATGAAAATTCTGATGATGGTTTTTTAGTCAAATTGTCCACAGTGCTAAACAAGAATTTTGGGTTGCATTTGTTTTGTTCAATTAATTTAGAGAAAAAGGCAGATCTAGCTGATACAAGAGCTTGCTTGTACTGGAGGAGGCTATCTTTCCATGCAAGATGAAATACTTCTAGTTTAGCTGACCGCCATTTTCGCTCCAGTTTTCTTGTGGACTGCTTCAGGGCACGGGTAGTGTCATTGTACCAGGGAGTACGGTTTTTCCGACAAAACTTTCTTTTTAGAGGGGCAACCATATCAAGGGTGCTTCTGAGAGTAAAACTTAACTGGTTAGTCAGTTCGTCCAGCGATACTTCAGTGGTATTTCCTTTGTTTGAAAGGAATGATTCCGGAAGCAAATCTATAAACTTTGGAATGACGTCAGAGTTTAACGACCGGCTGTAATAGTGTCTTGGCTTTGATATAGAAGTGGTCGTTGCCTCGATTTCAAAAGTAATAAGGAAATGATCAGATAATACAGGGTTATGGGGTGCAATAGTAAGATTAATAACATTGATACCATAGGATAACACTAAGTCTAGGGTATGGCTATGGTAATGAGTGGGTCCACAGACATTTTGTTTGAACCCAACAGAGTCAATAATAGAGGCAAAGGCTGTTCCTAGGGGATCACCCGGTTTATCCACATGTATGTTAAAATCACCAACAATCACAACCTTGTCTGCCGAAATAGCAAGGCAAGACAAAAACTCAGCGAATTCTATTAGAAAATCCGAATAGGGCCCAGGTGGTCTGTAAACAGACACTAGGAAAGAGGACTGCATGTTACCCCTTATTTTAGCTAAGTCATGCTGTACACAATTCATAGAAAGAACTTCAAAAGATGAGAACGTATGTCCACACTTAGGGGTTAACCTTAAGGTGGACTGATAGATCGCTGCAATACCACCCCCTCTTCCTGACTGGCGCGATACCTGAGTACTTAAAAAACCTACAGGAGACGCTTCATTAAGTGCGACATATTCACCAGGTCTTAGCCAAGTTTCAGTCAGACATAGTACTTTGAGATTATGATCTGTGATCAATTTGTTTACAAGAAGTGCTTTAGGAGCAAGAGATCTAACATTTAGTAGTCCAATTTTTAGGAGTGATTCACAACAGCTGCTAGCAGCAACATGTTTTAATTTGAGAGTAATAAGATTATCCGCGTTGACACCATGGTTTGCTTTAAATTTGGCATATATGCGCGGGGCAGACACAGTCTCAATATAATGAATACTAATTTCTAGCTCAGATATGGGATGGGGATGAGTACTATTGCCAATTTCTAGCTCTGAAACGCACCTTGCAGACAACGGCGTTGGGCCATGTGTCTGAGTCACGGGCATTGGGAAACGCGTTGGGAAATGCACAGGCTCCGATGTAGGATCAGAGGCCTGCTGCCTGGCCGGCGCCCTGATAAGGTGTCAGGATCTGGCCTTACTAAGACTAGCATCTAAGTTATTTGCTAGGACAAGCGCACCTCTCCAGCTCGGGTGGAGTCCGTCTCTCTTCAGTAGGCCAGGCATTCTCCAGAAATCAGGCCAATTATTGACGAACCCTATGCCACTAGATGAGCACCACTCAGACAGCCAGCGATTTAGCGACGTGAGTCTACTGTAGACCTCGTCGCTCCTACGAACTGGGAGCGGACCAGAGCATATTACTTCCCGACACATCTTTTTAGCCATCGCACACACCGAAACAAAGTTATTTTTGGTGACCTCCGATTGCCTCAATCGGACGTCATTTGTGCCGACGTGAATAACAATTTTAGAGTATTTACATTTACTTTTAGCCAGCACTCTCAGACTAGCCTCAACATCGGTAGCTCTGGCACCAGGCATACACTGCACTATGGTCGCTGGTGTCGCTAATCTCACGTTTCTCAGAATACTATCCCCTATAATCAGGGCTTTCTCAGTAGGTGTGTTACTGAGTGGGGAATATCGGTTTGAAACGCGAGTAGGGTGATGCTCGGCGGCTCTAAGCCGACAGCTATGTTTCTTTTGCACCGTGATAAAATCGTCCCGCAGTGAGGACTCTGACGGGGGAGAAATACTAGCATCTAAACTGGCATCCGGCTCAGGTAAGAGGGAATCTATCAAACTCTCACTCTCCTGGATCTGATATAACGTCGGGATGCGGGCCTCTAGCTCAGCTATTTTCCGTGCTAATTCTGAGTTAAGCTGACACTTTGCACATATACCATTACTGGTAAAATTAGCAACAGAACTAAGGCTAAACATGAAACACACCCCGCAGGAAACACTTGCAGTGGAAGCCATAATGTACGCTTACCGTATTTATCCTTAGTTGTTGTTAGATGTTCTGGGTCTGGATGTGATCAATTTAGAGCGCTAGTCACAAAAGTGGGAAAACGTAGAAATCGTGGAAATTGTCGTTGAAAAATGTTCAGTTCAGATTCAAACAGCAAACAGGAAACAGTTCATAAAGAGTTAAACTGGAACAAAAGCAAGCTTGCTATACCTGGGCTACCCACAGGTCTAGTCTGGATCACACGTATGGGTCCTCTCTTGTGTGGTTGAGCTGTAATTCAGCTGGTGCTTTGTCCTATATCTCTGCAGCCTCATCTGTATTTGTGCGGGTGAAAATATCAGCCGTATGAAGCTTGAATTCTCTTGTTTGCTTCTGTAATTAAGTTATTTGTTCAAATGAATAATACATTTACCTCTTTACACAAACTTCAGGAAAGGGCTTTTCCCCCAAACAACTACCAGCAACCGCACACAATGTGATTCTGCCAGACAGCTGTTTTGTCTCTGATGCATTTAAATATTTCTGGGATTTGAAGGTAAAATGTATGTATTGTTGCCCCCACCACCCTCAATTATCCCAACAACCCCACATCTGCCCTTGCAATGTTCTAGATTTGACCTCACCTTGTCTTCCTGTTACATCATTCTTATGGATGTACTTCCATAGAAACAGACTTCAAAACATACCATTAAAAAAAAATATATATATATATATATATATACACACACATACATACATAGACTGCAGCATCTGTCCTTCACCAGTTAATGGGAGGCACTTCAGTTCTGGCTGTCATTAATGCTAGGCCTGTCTTGATGTGTCTTTTCAATCTTTTCAACTGATCTTTTCAAACAACACACTCTCTCACACACAGAAATGCACACACTACTAAACTTGCTTCAATGAGCTCATGACTCCATTTGGCCATTTATTTAAGGGTCGAGGGTATACATTTTTTAAATTTGAGGTAGCTTTCTTTGTTACAAAGCCATATAAAGTATTATTGGAATGGTTGAAAACATCCTTTTGGTTTTAGAAGCTTAAAAAGGATGTCTCTCCCTTATATCCTTTTGTATTCATGCCAGTTCTCTGTGCCCTGGGTACAAAGTCTGTTTTATCTCCAGTGTTACATTATAAAACTAATTTATTCAGTGAAAGGTTGTTATTTTTTAGTATAACCATAATAATCTTTGAATGTTTGTGTATATTTATGTGTACATGTGCAGTGTTATAACTACCTAGAATCCCTGATACCACATAAAATGTGTAACTTGGCTACCGTTAGCTAAATACTTAATAGTCACTATTTCATTGCTTCAGGTTGGTTCACGTAATCAAAAGGAGTGGGGAGTGGTTGTAGTTGTTGGATTTTGCTTGTATATTTCTGGATTGAACTGGAAGACAGTTCCACTCTTGGAATCATTTTATATTAGGTGAGCAAATGAATCCTGCTGAACTCCAGCAAGACTTTCTGATCAGTGGTCTGGAAATGTGTTTCTGAAGTGTATCAGGTTTGTAGTTGAATTCCATTTTAATAAATCACAAGAGGTTCTGGTGTTGAAGCAACGTTGATCCACAGATATTGCTATCTGTGCTTGATCCTTGTTTATACAGCCAGTATGTGTGTGTGTGTGCGTGCGTGTGAGCGTGTGTGTGTGTGTGTGTGTGTGTGTGTGTGTGTGTGTGTGTGTGTGGGTGCGTGCGTGTGAGCATGTGTAAAGCTCCCCTCAGACACACAAAACAGCGGAAGTATCCGACTGGTCAAGGAACGTGTGTAGTCTTACCTGGCGCTACCAGAATGGGATTAATTTAATGTTCTTTCAATTTTACTCAGTTATCTGACTCCAAATGAATGTTTTAACCTTTCCTCTGTGCTATCAGCTGTACGTAGAAGAATGCTAAGAGTGATGGACTGTAGCCTCTTTCCACCAGAATTGTGGTTCTATACGGATCGCTATCTATCTTTTCAAGACACGGACGTGTCTCTGGCTTGTGCAGCCTAAAGGATACAATGTGTATCTTGCGAAGGCACAAGTGTATAGGCGAGTGAATATGGGGTGCAGATATCCTTAATTCTATGCGTATGTTAGGACCTTAAAACCGCTAGATGTGTAGTGGTTAGTGTCAAAGACGAACCCCAGATTAAAGTTATTGCAATTTATTGTCCAGTAATGACAGCATGCAATGGTGCAAAATGAGAGTGTGGTGAGATGGCTATACGTGAGTGGCACACACGAGTCTCCCAGAACCATTCCACGTTTCTCCCTATATACCCAAAGATCAAAGGATAACCCTGGATCTTCAAAGAAAATCCCAATCACAACAGAATGGTAGTAAGAACAATAACCCCTGTTAAAAATCTGTACGTTTATCACATCACATTAACCATTTGTGGCACAGCTGGCTGCCAACTTATAGGTAATTTGCATTACCTACTATTCACTTTTGAATGGTGTTCCAAGATGTGTATTCAGAGCCCACTGTACAACACCACCAATGACACCAACTTGATCCCCATGACATAGACTGTCCAACAACACCAAACATGAATGCACTGTATATGGATGACCTAAGGTTACATAACGCCGTTTCAGTAGTTCCGTGAGCATTCCAGCAGACGCAGCAGAATGGTTGCAACAGTGCAATTGGGGAATAGTATCGTTCCTTTATCAGACCTTACTGACTTCCTGCCAGCACGGTAAACAGTCAGTTCACCGTTGGTAGTCAGGATAAGGGACACACTTCTGTGAACCACCCAACATGTGTGTTTCTGCTATGCATTAATGGAATAATTATAATTATTTGTTTATTGTTCCCAAGTCTCCAAAAAGGACTATCCTGCCAGCTACTCGTGACCTGCTGAATACAGGAATATTGTGATTGTATAATTTAATGTACAAAGATGCAAATGTTTTGCTCGGTTATCGTCATCTGATATTAACTTCCCTGACTTGTTGTTACTTCAGCAATGAGTTAACTTTTACCATAACCCCTTTATTGTTATTATGGTTTGTATTATTCTTATTTATCTATTATTTAGTTGCTTAAATAGTTATCATACAATTTCCCCTTAGCTTCAAAAGCACATAGAGAGGTTTAAATCGCCTGACTCCTGGGCTGGGGAATACCAGTGCTCTGGAGCTCGACTCTGACTCCCTCCTTTTCCATGAATGAGGGACTCTGATGAAGTCTTGTCTAATTAGAACACTGAGTGCATAACAATTTTCTGCAATAATTATCTTCCACTTTATTAAAATTGTTGAGGAAGCGACTTTTTCCCTCCAGTGCATTTTTCACCCTGTGATCTTGGGAGAGATTGAATGGGAGATGTAGCTATGGCAGGGCCACTTTTCTTTTTTTATTTAACTCCCACTGCACAGTGACATTAGGGAAACGACTGATTCTAAGATGGGATTTGAGGCACAGTATCCACTTTCTCATTGCTAACTGTCAATCTGACGCTTATTGGAACACCTGCTGAAGCGTATTAATGTACACTTGAGGCGTGAAATGGGCTGAGCCATTCTTCCCCTATGCATGTGTGCTAATAACACAACTGCTAATACTACTACTGCTACAAGTACTACTATACTGCTGCTGCTGTTACTGCTACCCCTACTGCTGCTACTGCGACTACGCTGCTGCTGCTACGACTACTGCTACTAGTACTACTACTACTACTACTATTACTAGTACTGCTACTAATACTACTACTGCTATTGCTCCTGCTACTACTACTCTTATTACTACTGCTGCTGCTTCTGCTGCTACTACTAATAATAGGAATAATAATAATAATACGGGGTTAATTATTTGATTAATTACTCATACAGTGCCCACCATAATTATTGGCAACCCTGGAAAATATGAGCAAAAAAGGCTATAAATAATTAATTTGTTGTTTACATTACCTTACACTGAAAATATGACAATAATCTAATCTTTAATTTGGGTAAAATTATTCAAAGGAAAAACAAAATTCTTCATAAAAAAATTTATATTTTCTCAAAAAAACATGTATCACAATTATTGGAAATGCTAGAAATAGTAAACCTAATTGAAGTATATTCCCATTCATATTTAACTTATTTTAATATGGCTGCCTCTGCCAGAGGCTAAAACTGGGTTGTGGTTGGGCCTTCCAGCAGGAAACTGATCCAAAGCATACCTCAAAATCTACACAGAAATAGTTCACAGACCAAAGAATCAAGCTTTTGCAATGGCCATCCTGGTCCCCTGACCTGAACCCCATTGAAAACCAAAAGAGGAGAGGCCATAACCGATGGTCAGGGTCTCAAATCCCTTGCTATGTATTCTTCAACCTCATCAAACATTACAGGGATCTTGGCAAAGGGAGGGTTCACAAAGTACTAAATACAGGGATGGCAATAATTGTAACACGCATCTTCAACCTAAAAATGATTTTGCATTAAAGATTTGTTTTTCCTCTGATCAATGGTATCACAATTAAACTATATAATCTTCAAAATCTTCTGAACATAGAAGACATTTGATAAACAATTAACTGAATTTAATCCTGCACTTTTTGCCCATATTAATTGAGGTTGCCAATAATTATGGTGGGCGCTGTTACCATTATAATACTAATAATGACAGATACTAATACTAGTAATATTTAGCCCTTAGAGGTGTGATTCTTAAATTTAGTCACAGACAGGAGTCCTGAATCAGGAAAGGAAATCTGTAAAACCAACATGACAGGAATGTACTGAAAAGCCATGCATCTGTGTATCAGGTGTCCTTATCCGCAGTGACTAACATGGCTGAACAGTCCAGATGACTGGCTATTGACTATTCTGTTCTCATTCCAGGAATGTCCATAAATCCTGCTGCCGATATTTCATTAACCAATTTTGTGTAAAAAAAAAAAAAACAGTTTCGCCACCTAGGATTTGAACTCGCAGCCCTTATGCTCGCTGAACTCAGATGTGTAGTCACCTGAGAAAAAAACGCATGGCGGCATCGCAGAGGGCCTCAAATGGAACTGAGACATAAGGGCCCTGGGGAAGCCAACCACTGTCTGCTCTCTTCCCACAATGCACTTGTGCGCTGCAGTTCCATTTGATTTCTGACGGAGCAGGTGAGAAACACTGGTGTAACTGGCATTCTGCTGTGGGTGTTTATCAAATACAAATTTAATCTGCAATAATAAAACCTGACAAACGCCTGTATTGCTGAGTTGCATTATGTTAACTTCCTGACACAATGGCAGTTTTCCTTCCCAGTCATGGAGGAGAGTCGAGGCTTAACTAGCTACACAGTCATTGAAATGAATTACCAATTTAGGCTGTAAAAATTGCCATTGACCCTACTTCTGAAGGGGATCTGCTCTAGAGCTGTCTGTCTACAGTCTGGATTGTGTCCAATCTTCAGCCTTGAATGCGCTATAGCACGCTGCGCAACGCAGATACTGTGGGGCGGGCCAACCTTTCTAGAGATGCTAGAAATACTGTACATAGCCAAAGATTTTTTTGGTACCACGACAAATTCATCTCTCCGTTGTCCGTGTGTGCAGGAGAGATATTGACGGACGGCGATGTGTGAATCGCTTGCTGCCAAGATCAGAGCACAACTGGTTATTGAGGCTTATCCACATTTGGAAGCCATTCCTCGGTCTGAGTTTATTCATCAACGCTCCAACCAATCACATGCACACATGAACATGTGCACCCATACATGCACATGCACACAGACACACACACACACACACACACACACACACACACAGAGTTGTGTTACGACAGACGAACATGTAATTTATTTTTGTCGGACGCGAGTCTCCATTTTGCCTGATGAGTGTTGACAGAACCTCGGGCTGAATGAGTGGGATTCTAACTTCTGGCACAGAGTAAACATTTCTCTGAGCACCGCGCACTCTTATCCTCCTCAGACTGCACCAACTGCCTCTGATCAGGACCCAGGAACACATTCCCAGAACTCTGACTTAATTGGGGGGGGTTCTTAAATGCAAGGGGGGGTTTTCCATAGTTTGATGAGATGCTTGTCAAATTGTGTTTGTGAAAAAAGTACCACTTGCAGTTATTTGTCAGGATAAATGTTGAATGAATTCAGGTTCAATGCACATACAATGATTCCTCTCTGGGAGTTAACATAGATGGACAAACAGTATTCTTCAGGGGTTCTAGATGTATAAAGTGGTTGCTAAATATCCCATTGCACTGAATGGATAGGGGTCCTCTGGTGCCTGTCGCCAAATTCCCTCGCTGGCTCTCTCGATCTGACCCTCTTATTTATTATTAGCGAACTAAATCCCTCCCTCTCCACATAATCTGAGGCACAGCATCCTGGTGCAAAATGGCTGCCATGCATCTCACAGATGGGGGCCTGAGACACACACACACACACTCTCTCTCTCTCTCTCTTCACAGTAAAAGCGCTTTGAGATACATGAAAGGCATGGGGATAATTAGGCATGTCTCACAGTAAAGATTGGAAGAATGTGCGCTCATGCTCATACGTGCTGTTTAAACATCACAGGGTTGCGATTTAAACTTAATTTTCCTATTACCTTACCTTACCCTTGCCTTTTTTTTGTTTCTAAATGATTGATTGCTGGGTTTCTGTTCGTGAGCTATAGTTGAAAGCTGCCAGTGCATTTTTGTGCAGAAAAGTGCAGATGCTGTTGGCAGTAAACATAGTGCAGTCAAAGATCAGGACTCACCAAAATGGCCTGTGTCACACATATTTGCCTCAAATGGTACCGTAAAACAAAATATAATTCAACAAAATAACAATACACTTTGGCATTAATTTAAACTAAATCCCAGAGAGGTACACTGGAAAGAACCTAATGAACCATTGATGCGGTTATCACGTCACTTTTGTCTAACAATACTGAACAGGCATAGTTATAATAAGATGTCCGTATGTCCATGGATAGTTTTTTTTTTTGTTCGCCAGTTTCCCTCCACATATATTACGATTTTGATATATTAATCTTATTGAGATGCATGGTTTTTTGATTGCAGCCAAATCCGTCTTACCTTTGCCCGTCGTGTGCAGTGGACTCCAGTAGAGCCACGCGTCGCTGAAAACGACTGCCTCCGTTTCACATTCAATTAGGCTGAGCAGGGGAGAGCTTCGCTGCGGTTGCCTTCAGCGCACAGGACTCCGAAATTAAAGCGATCTTGTTGGCTAATGTGATCTAAAGGATAAGTTACTTAATTGGATGCAATTCCGCTCCGCAGCCCGAGGCTACGGTTGCTGGTAACGTTAGGCGCAACAGCGAGCGGCGGCTGGCTATCCGCCAACACTACCGCCACCCCAGTGGGGAACGCGTGGAAACACTCCGTCTCTAATCCAGGAAAAATATCCAAAATGGGAGCCTGGGTGGGGCGGGACACTATTCAAAGAATACCGTTGTGTACCTAGATACAACTATAGCCGATTATTCAGCATACATACTAGTAGATAGAGTCCTACTCCTGCATTCAAGTCTTACAAAGACTAGAGTCATCTAGCTATCAGATAACCAAGTGATAGCAGTGATAGAAGCTGGCTATCTAGCCTAGCATCTATTATCAGAGCTGTAATCTATTATTAATTCGTTTTGCTTTTATTTTTAATTTTGCATCTGTTTTATTGGAGGTAACGCTGATCATTTGATTTACATTAAAACTTTGACTTTCAGACTACTAGTATTTAGCAAGTCGATTAGAGATATTAGTCTTTGGGGTGAAGGAGGCCCTGCTAGATGCAGCTATCAGTATCTCTGTAGATGTTTTACCCTTACTTTCGTACTACCAAAGTTTCAATGTTTCCATGGGAGATATGTGGCATTGCCATTTTATACAGACCAAATGAAATGTTGTTCACTCGGCTAATCTCTCGATTCTAAATTCTAAAAGTCTTAAAGGCATTCCGGAGGGAAATAGACAGTGCTTCCATTTTATAAATGAATAAATACAGTTTTTACAATCATAGTTTTTCATTTTAATTTTCATCTTCATGTGTTTTACATAATAGTCTAGAAGCGGATTATTCAGCCTTAGATTTGAAAATGTCTACTGTCTAATTGCAGTATTTCATGTTAAATAAAGATCCTCTCCACCCTCCTTATGGAGCACGTAATCAGATAGCTCTGCTGATTATCAGGCATAGGAAATGGCATCCTCAGATGCTATTATTTTAATGGGATTTGTCTGAGTACATATCAGAGCAGCGTCGGATCACAATCTGCACCCCTTCTTCTCGGGTGTAACGACGGAGCGGTGGGAGCCATGTACCTGCCGTTACCTCTGGCCATCCCTCCTGCGTCGCCCTTTCGGACGGGACTACTTCCTGGCCTGCGGGACGTGGGGGGGGACGGTGGCCAGAGCGATCTGTCGCTCACTCGTTGAGAAACACGCGGTCACGCACGCGTCTTCGCCGCACTCGAAGCAGCAGGGTGAAATGCGAGAGGGTTCCTGCGGGGCGCTGTCTCTCTCTCGCTCTCTGAAGGCCAGTCTGTGTTTATAGGCTGAGCTTGGTGATACTGGGCCGTGCGCAGAGAGACAGCGCGTCACATCTCAGAGATGCTGGGCCGTGCGCAGAGAGACAGCGCGTCACATCTCAGAGATGCTGGCCCGTGCGCAGAGAGACAGCGCGTCACATCTCAGAGATGCTGGGCCGTGCGCAGAGAGACAGCGCGTCACATCTCAGAGATGCTGGGCCGTGCACAGAGAGACAGCGTGTCACATCTCAGAGATGCTGGACCGTGCGCAGAGAGACAGAGCGTCACATCTCAGAGATGCTGGGCCATGCGCAGAGAGACAGCGCGTCACATCTCAGAGATGCTGGGCCGTGCGCAGAGAGACAGAGCGTCACATCTCAGAGATGCTGGGCCGTGCGCAGAGAGACAGCGTGTCACATCTCAGAGATGCTGGGCCGTGCGCAGAGAGACAGCGCGTCACATCTCAGAGATGCTGGGCCGTGCGCAGAGAGACAGCGTGTCACATCTCAGAGATGCTGGGCCATGCGCAGAGAGACAGCGCGTCACATCTCAGAGATGCTGGGCCGTGCGCAGAGAGACAGCGCGTCACATCTCAGAGATGCTGGGCCGTGCGCAGAGAGACAGCGTGTCACATCTCAGAGATGCTGGGCCATGTGCAGAGAGACAGCGTGTCACATCTCAGAGATGCTGAGCCGTGCACAGAGAGACAGCGCGTCACATCTCAGAGATGCTGGGCCGTGCACAGAGAGACAGCGCGTCACATCTCAGAGATGCTGGGCCGTGCACAGAGAGACAGCGTGTCACATCTAGAGATGCTGGGTCATGCACAGAGAGACAGCGCGTCACATCTCAGAGATGCTGGGCCATGCACAGAGAGACAGCGTGTCACATCTCAGAGATGCTGGGCCATGCACAGAGAGACAGCTTGTCACATCTCAGAGATGCTGGGCCGTGCACAGAGAGACAGCTTGTCACATCTCAGAGATGCTGGGCCGTGCACAGAGAGACAGCTTGTCACATCTCAGAGATGCTGGGCCGTGCACAGAGAGACAGCGTGTCACATCTCAGAGATGCTGGACCATGCGCAGAGAGACAGCGTGTCACATCTCAGAGATGCTGGACCATGCGCAGAGAGACAGCTTGTCACATCTCAGAGATGCTGGGCCGTGCACAGAGAGACAGCTTGTCACATCTCAGAGATGCTGGGCCGTGCACAGAGAGACAGCTTGTCACATCTCAGAGATGCTGGGCCGTGCACAGAGAGACAGAGCGTCACATCTCAGAGATGCTGGGCCATGCCCAGAGAGACAGCGTGTCACATCTCAGAGATGCTGGGCCATGCACAGAGAGACAGTGTGTCACATCTCAGAGATGCTGGGCCATGCGCAGAGAGACAGCGCGTCACATCTCAGAGATGCTGGGCTGTGCGCAGAGAGACAGCGTGTCACATCGCTCACAGTGGGAGGGACACGAAAACCATCTCAAAATATCCCCCTCGGATTCACTATCCTGGTGCGCTGTAGGATAAATAAAAGATTTATTTTCAATCTCTGGTATAAATATTACATCTGTTGCAGTCATGTCATAGTAAAACAATATTGCATTCCTCTCATAGGGTTTACAGCATCAGTTATTAATAGCAGTAATGCTTGTATCTGAACTGAGATTGTTCAATACATGTTTCTGTTGTTCTTACTGTACTGTCAAAAAACAGCTGTGTAGCATATCCAAAGTCTTGTTTCATGCCTTGATATAAAATTGCTTGACCTTGAGATACTATATATATAAATAAATAAGCACAAAATGGGAGCAACAGTAATTTGTACCGTAATTGTCAGATTTTATTTATTTATTTATTGTTTTGCTGTGTGTGAAGTCATGCTTTTCCTTTTGAGAAACATGGTCTCTGAATTATTCAGAGCTAAACTTGGGACAGAAGAGAAACAGGCTGGAACTGAAATAAGTGCTTCTCAGACTCAGCCCTGGAGACAACCAGCCTATTTTGTGACTTTAAGCCCATTTAAAAATATAATTGGAACCTTCAATTTAGGCTAATAGTTGGTACACCGAGTAATTTGTTTGTACAGCCAAACTTACCAGAGGCAATGCTGTCTCAGAAACACTCAGACACAGATACACACTCATCTTTCTCTGCTGTTTTTTTTTCAAACATGTATACATACCATGATTGCATCGCGGGACTCTTGGATGTTTGGACAGAGGTGACCGTAGGAGCTTGTCTATCAGTCTGTGCATATCAGGCTGTAGGGAACTGATCTGTAGTTTGAGAATCCTTATCTGATCTGATGCACCCCTTCCCTCCGCCCCGCACCAAATGTCTTGGAACATTACGAGAGTTCACAGAGATGCCCTGTGCTTAGTTCATTCACCCAGACATTCTGGTCCACTGAAAGAAATCTGACAGGAAAAACTATGGCAGATTAATTTTTTTAAATCAATGCGATTATGCTCATGTGTGATGAGCTGAGCTCAATGAGCTGAAAGCTCGGTGTCATTTCACACGGAGCTGGCGGGGGGGAGAGGAGGAGCGCCAAGGCGTGTCCCCTGGAGCGTCACTGATGCCTTATGCTGGAATGTGCGGCATTGTGTAATGGCGCGCCTCCCGGCGTGTCTGATCCTCCGCGGGCGAGACGCCGCGAAACGACTCCGCACCGCCAAGGTGAGGGATCGCCGCTCCCAATACGAACGCGGCGCTGCGCCTTTACCGAGGCGTGTACCGCACGGCGTCGCCGAGTAGCGTCGCCGAGTAGCGCCCTGCGCCGTCAATTGCGCAATGCTCTCATCGGTTGATTGACAGGTTTATTGCACAATGGGGATAAAAGCATAACGAAGGTGTGTCTCCCGAGAAGGAGGGGGGGGGGGGGGGGGGGGGGGGTGCGGTGGGGGGTGAGGGAATGTGTTATGAGTACCGTGCCTTAAAATTGCAATTCAGGGCAAAATAACTATGAATGAAGGACTGCCTCATTACATTCCACTCCTGAATTGTGTTTGATGATAATTGATAATATCATTGAGCACCATTAAATAGTGCGATGTGGGAAGCCACTTGGAGCCAAACTGTTTTGTTTTAGTGGGGCGTCGCGTTTTCTTTCTCCTGTGAACGTCTTTTTATGTTGATGAAAGCGGCCTAGTTTTATTTCTAATGAGGTGGAAAGTTGGCGCTGTCCACAGTGATGGTGCTGAAGTGCTTGTCTCAGACCTCGTGCTGCAGGTTCTGAGTGGTCTGCGCGGATGAGGCGCTGTCCACTGGGACTGGTTCTGAAATGTCTACCTGTCAGTATGTTATTGGACTGTTGGTACAGAGCTGTTGTACAAAGTTGGGTCTGGCTGGAAAGTAATTTTCTTTTCATGGCAATGATCGAGGCAGAATTGGTGTATTCTCTCTCTCCTGTTCACTCTTGTTTTATTTATCTCTCTCTCTCTCTCTCTCTCGCTCTCACATGCACACACAAGGTGTGTGTGTGTGTGTGTGTGACGTACAGCTGGAGGTTTGAGGCATGAGATGTGTACAGGGACAGAGAAAGACAACATCATTGAGAAGAGGAGAACTTGGCTGCACAGTGTGATCTAGTCTGATCGGTCTATCAGACTCCATGGAAAGAGCATATGAGAGGCTTGTGTCCTCCATAAACATAGTGGATCTTAAATAACAGGTGTGTTATAGAAGGTTTGTCAGTCTACAGACAAACATAAACCCTCCAGAACATGAATATGCAGTAGCTAGAGCATTATTTCAACTTAAATAAATTAATGATTTAAACTCAAGACTTAAAGTGAAATATGGCCTTTGTCTCAGCGGTGTGTATTTTGTAACAGCACATTGTAGAAGCTGTGTCCTCCTAGCTTCTTGTATTCTGCATCGCGGCAACATTTACTCAGCAGTTTTGCCCATGGATACTGGATCATGTGTTCCTGTTCTCCTCCTGGGCTTACTCCCTCTGACCTCCCTCCCTCCCACTAATCGTTATCTGATCATGCTCTCAGAGTCCATTTCCCCATGCAGACTATGGCCAAACCAAACTGTACAAGAAAACAAGAGTTGCATTTAAGAAATGCTTCATTTTCCATGGGGGGTGTGTGTAATAACGTGTGTGCATGTGCGTGCATGTGCATGCGTGATCGTGTGCACAGGGCATGCGTGTTTGTGCATGTATGAAAGCCAAGGAGAGGAGGGGAGAGACATAGGGAGACCCGTGGCCTGGAGGGGTGGGTGGCGGGTGGCGTTCAGTGCCCCAGGGTGCAGGTGCCTTAATATGTGTTGAGTCTATTCCTCTCTAAAGAAATAGGAGAGGAATATCCCGCGATGACGTGACCTTTTAGATCAGAGTGAAGTCTCTCTCCCTGTCTGCGGGAGCCGGAGAGAAGCGCAGCGTAACGTAAAACAGGCTGGAGAGACCTCACTCGCGATGTGCGACTCTCACCCGTTAAATGAATTGATCCTGGTCTGTGAGCGGCGCACTGAGCTCTTTACGACCGTGAGTGTATCTGTGCGTCTGTGAGCGTAGCGCTGTCAGGAGAAGCTCCATTAATAACCCGACACCGCTTTCCTTTACACATATGGGCACGGGTCCAGAACGTACCCCCGCCAGACCGCCGCATAATCCCGCCGCACGCCGAGGAGCTGGGCTACCCGCCGCTCGCCGCCGAGCCGACGGCCGCGCCTTCCACACAAAACCGCCGTAACAAGATGAAAGGAGGCACTCGGGAGCTTTTGTTCGGGCAAAAAGCTCTTGTGCTATTTTAATCCTTCTATTTTTCCAGATGAATGGCCTCTTTCAGGTAATTATACGAAAGGTTGCTAATGTACAGTAATGGAGCTGAGAGAGGTGAACACGGCAATGCTCCTCGCCGTCGATATATGACACAGTATACATTTCAGACTGCATCCAGTTCTGGTCTGTCCTTCGCTTGCTGTGGCGTTTTATATATGTATATATATATATATAGTATATATAACCATAGTATATGCAGTATATATAACCAAAGTCAAACTGCGACCGTTACTCTGGTAACAGTGCAGCAGCCTGAAAGCTGGAATAAAGCCGACGATGGGGGGGGCGGGTAAACGTAATGAGAACAAATGAAAGTGTAGGGATGACGGTGAGATGCAAGAACACAGCCGGGGGGTGGTCAGGGTAGGAAAAACACGGGCGACTGTTGATTTGTTTTATGTTTCATTCTGATTGGATAAAAGAGAAAGTTGTTTTTCTTCTGTTTTTTTTTTTCCCTCAACCTAGCGTGAAATTGAACATGACGGCGTACAGGCTCGGTGATCTTACCAGGTAAATGATGTAACTTGTTAAACCTGAGCCTTGTGTATGAGATTGAGACAAACAAACAAAAAAATACGCTTATTATTTTTGTTAATAAAGTAGTAGTAGTAATAACAATAATAGTTTATTGCCATAATTATGAAACATTGTGGATTTGCTAAGCAGATGACGGTATTGGTGTGAGCGCAGTCCTTGGTTTAGAGACATTAGCACCCAGCTGTGCGAGGTGTATTGTGGCTCCATGGCTGACTGGAGAGCAGAGGGACGGGTTAGGTCTAAGGCTCCCTGAATTTTATCACTCTCTTCAAAGGCACGGCTCGGCTCCCTCTGATAAGAGAGAGACAAAAGGCTCCTTTTGTGCGTGCCTGTGTGTGTGTGCGTGTGTGGCAGTCTGGTGTTAAAACTTTTTTTTATTTTTTTATTTTTTCTCATTAGCGAATTAATGTGGCAGTGATTATTATTTTTTTTAATAAGTCAGATAAGGGAGCCAGAAATGAATATGTTTGGAGGTGACAGACTGCTTATGCACAGGCACTGACTGCACATCCATCTGTCTCTGCCACTAAATTTATGAAAACACAGAACACTGTGTTACCGAACCAAACGCACCCATTGTTAAACTGAAAAAAAAAAGTTGATCGCAATTAATAGATTTTAAAAACTCCCTCTGATTAATTGCCTCCATTGTCTCTCAGAATCCCCCACACTTTCAGTATCCTTCTTGAAGGTTGCCAAATCCTCCACCCTGAAGTAGATTTTTGGATAAATCTGAATTTATTAGCAACCGTACTGCCAGGGGTATAGACCTGTAAAATGAGGAATTCTAAAAAGTGAGAAATACGATGCTAAACACAGGGTCGTTTTTACACTTCGGGAACAGTCTCTAACTGCCTCTGCGACTGTCTGCATACAAAACACAAATTTAACAATAGAGAATTTGATACAAGTCCCTTTTTAAAATCAATGACTGTAATCGTTAGGCGTCATTTATTTCCTCTTATTTTTTTGCTTGAAGTCGGCCCTTATTGACCCTCTGGAAAAAGCAGGATCTCAATAATGTATGCATTTTGGTTGCTGTCAGAACAGGTCCTGGTGGTGATCTGGGATGGGTATTCCATTTCATAGTGTAACCCCCCCCCCCCCAAATAAACCCTCACCCCCCTGCCCCCCAAGGATCCTGTAGTGAAGTGCTCATAAATCATTCAGATCCACAGTGATGAAAACACAAATGCAGGTCCCAGGCAATTCGCTCCAGTGCCCCCCCACCTTGAAAGTGCCAAGTATCGGAAAGAATATTAAACAGTACCTGCCCCGCCCGCTCCAAATCCCCAGACCCCTCCCACTCCTCTCGATGGTGTGGTGAGGTTTGATTTGTGCTAGCGAGGGACCCTGAGCTAATGACGATCTCATAAGAGCCCGTTTCCCATTGCCGCCCTTTTTTTGATTGGCTGAGCCTAGAATAAATCAGGCCTCATTCTGATATGGTATTAAATCCATGGTTGATTCATCGTTAAAAGTAAGCACATTGTTTCCCGTGTGAAAAAGCAAGAGGAACTTTATGTCAAGTAAACCATATTCTGTACAACTTTCACTTAAGGGCACAGTTATATGTTATTGAATCTGACCTCAGCATTATGTTCTACCCCAGCTTCAAACTGAATAGACTTTGAAATCTAAAAGCCAACAACAGCCCTAAGCAAGTGTGTATTATAGAAGTGCAAACACATAATACAAATCTATAACCATAAACTATTGAGCTGACTTTGCACCATTTCACTCCAAATACTTTGGACTGTTTTTGTACTCAACTGTAGGTATTTCTGGAATTATCACGCTACATTTGTGTTAACAAAACCAAATTAATCTTCCCTGGTTGCATACTTCATGAACTCCAGATAATGTATATACATACCTTTATATTTGCATTTACTATAGTAACAATTAATTTATACAGCTGGATACTTTATTGAAGCGAAGTAGCTTGCTGAAGGCTACGACGGGAGTCTCTATACCTGGGAATCGATCCCGCAATCTTTTGATACATGTAGGACATAAGAACGGCCAGCACTTTTGAAGCCCGGTTAATTGCTTGCCCAGTGGTTAGCAGCCCAGCTGATTGGCCTACCTTCTCATGTAAAGCACAGCTTATTGGACGTTGGGCGTGACTGACGCTGAAGTCTGTAGGCTGTGGATGTCCCGGTTTGACCGACTGCACACTGACGGTTCCAATTGATCTTGAAAAGCCAGGTTTTCTGCAGACTTCAGGCCCCTAAAGAGCCGAAGGCTCAGTCCTGGCTCCCTAGAATATTTTTCATGGTCGACATTAGCCTCTGTTGAAGTCTGCTAGACTGGATGTTTAGCCTTGGAGTAACATCTGAGGGTTTTTTTGCCACTATTTTCCAAGGCCACTTTGGAATCTTTCCAGTGTAATGACAACGTAATGAAGAGAGTCACCAGGAACGTTGTGGCGTAGTCATGATTTGGAGTCTGGAGTTCACAGGCAACATTCCTAATCTTTAGCCTAATCTTTAGCTTCCAGATATTTACCTCTCTTGATTGTCGTTTCAATATTTTTCAAGGTATTTATTGTATGTGCATGTGTCAAGCTCCGATGACTCTATGAGTGTATCGTTCTCAGTAATTGAATCCTCGTCCTGTTTTTCAAATATCTCGCTTGGAAGAAGATGAGTGAAAGTGATTATTTGTCTGTAATACCCGGAGTATCATGCATTCCGCAAAGACGTATCATTGAGATGAGTAAACATGCCTGTGGAGAGAGTCAGGCCCGATCTCTTAAACAAGTTATAATGGGCCTTTTTAATGGCCTTTTTTGAATAAATTGCCATCCGCTGGGCTGTATCTCTCTGTAGTGGGAATATTGACGGTAACAGTAGCAGGGCTCTCTTGGGTAGGGTTTTACCAGCCCAAACTGAGGGTGTGCTAGGGGCGGGGACAGCATCTGGAAACAGCTGCTATTATTAGAGGAAGATAAAAAACACCATAAACTCCTCCACTTGGTTCAGGAGTCGTGACATTTCACTGGGCGTGAGGGGGAGCATCTTTCGCTGCATCTTCCCTGCTGCTGTGCTGGGATTAGTTTATCAACCCTGGGGATGACTGGGAGGACTGCGTGGCTTCTTTCACGGTGAACAGCTCCTCATAAGGTGAACAGTCTCTGAGAGTGAAGACGTTCACTCGGGATGGACAGCTTGAAGGAGCATTAGCACATTCTTACAGGGTGAACAGAGTGAAAAGTGAACGGCATCTCTCTCAGGGTAATGATCTAAAAATAAGGCTTCCACCCACCAGGAGCTGGAGCAGCACGCGTCCCTCCCACACGCCGTCACTTCATAAAGGTGTGTCACACAAGGTAGAACATGTCATTATTTTATATAATTGTTTCCGAACGTCAGAGTAGATTTGTCAGCATCTCCTTGCAGGTGTGTAATCTCGCACCTGTCACAACAGCAAGGTTGGCTTTAAAGCCACCTGTCACTCAGTGGAAGCAGTGTGTGGTATTTCCCTCTGAACCTGAGAACTGTAGCTGTGCTCATATCCCACTCACTGTCTCCTACACGATCTGCTGTCTCAAACAGGAACTTTACCTCCGTATGTGTCATTGTGACTCCAATGCAGAATTTATCGTTTGCCAGGAAACTCATTTGGGGGTGGGGGGGCTCCTTTACTTACTTCAAACAGCTGACGGCAGCTATGTCTCTTTGGAAAGCTAAGGAACGGCGCATGTTTAACAGTCCCTCCAAAGTCCAGAATAAACTTGTACACAATGAGGAATTAAGCCCTTCAATGCAGACATCAGGAAATGGAGGCACTTTATCAGCTGTAAGGGACCCACTGTCAATGTGTTCTCACTGTACTCTTTAGCTTTGCTGTCAGGGTGCACAGTTCACTCACATAGGCAGTGTTTATTTGTCATCTGCCTTTGTTGCGCAGTTTGATGCTGTTTGGTGTCAGACCAAGCGGGAATCCTGCATGCGGACGCAGCTGGATGCGCGCGATGGAAGCAGAGGAAGCAGGAATCTGCCGAGCTCCTGCTGGTGCTTATTTTTTATGTGTTTGTTTGTTTTTTAAAAAAGGAGAACGGGACAGTCTTCCCTACTTTTGTGTGGTTTGCTTTATTCAGAAGGGTAGAAAGCTGAAAGGGTAACGGAAGGTGCCATGGCGGGGGATGGCCCTCCCCCTCCCCCGGATGGGGGTTGGCCACCCTACAGACTGCTTTTATGTTTTTTTGGACGTCATTATTTCTGTAGCTGTGCTTCTGCTTGTTAGATTGCCCATGGTAGTCACAGAAAAGCAGTCACAGTGAATGTCTGGATGTTCTAGAAGAGAGATTAGAGCGGGATCGAGAGCTCATACATGTACTTGTACAACAGTGGATGCATTTCTGCATGTGCGTGCGTCCAGTCCTGCATGTCTTCAGTCTGGTGTCCAGACACTTTCATTATGCTCTGCTGCCATTTTGGAGGCATGATGCTGGGCCCAGTGGCTCTCCTATGTATGTCAGTGGGTCCTCACTCACACACCCATTTAATGCCATCTGTTTACACAGCTGCCAGGGAACTCTTACCCAAAATCTGCAGTCTGTTTTCCTGATGCGGCCTGAGCAAATAACTAATGTGCACCCAAATCAATCTCTGACCCTCAGCTAGGAGCGCACCCCTTATCCATATCCCACATCTGACAAGAGGAATCTGTCTTTCCCAAATGGTGACTGATTCACCTCCCGGCTCTTGGGTCAGTCCGTCAGCGAGGGAGACATTGCTCCCCACAATCTATATGCATCTTTCCCCCTCCGCTCTATTACCTCACACTAATCACTCACACTAATCACTCGCGCAATTCCCTCACACTATCCACTTGTGTTATTCCCTTACACTGTTTTGTCACACAATTCACCCACACTATTCCCTCAAGCCATTCCCTCACACTATTCCCTCAATCTATTCCCTCAAGCTATTCCCTCAATCTATTCACCCACACTATTCCCTCAATCTATTCCCTCACACGATTCCCTCAAGCTATTCCCTCAATCCATTCACCCACCCTATTCCCTCATGCTATTCCCTCAATCTATTCACCCACATTATTCCCTCATGCTATTCCATTACACTATTCCTTCAAGCTATTCCCTCACACTATTCCCTCAAGCTATTCCATCAATCTATTCACACACACTATTCCCTCATGCTATTCCCTCAATCTATTCACCCACACTATTCCCTCAAGCTATTCCATTACGCTATTCCCTCACACTATTCCCTCATGCTATTCCATTACGTTATTCCCTCACACTATTCCCTCAATCTATTCACCCACACTATTCCCTCAAGCTATTCCCTCACACTATTCCCTCAATCTATTCACCCACACTATTCCCTCATGCTATTCCCTCAATCTATTCACCTACACTATTCCCTCAATCTATTCACCCACACTTTTCCCTCATGCTATTCCATTACGCTATTCCCTCACACTATTCCCTCATGATATTCTGTCAAGCTATTCACTCACGCTATTCAGTCACACTATAACCCCATGCTATTCAATCACGCTATTCCCTCATGTTGTTCACTCACACTATTCCCTCATGCTATTTTCTCAAGCTATTTCTTCACACTATTCCCAGTCTGTTTCTGTCTAATTCCGCCCCTCTCATTTTTTATTTATTTATCCAGCTCTTATTTTCCCCCATGTAATCTGGCTGCGTCTCCAGAGGCCAGGAACTCTGCAGGAGGGAGAGTTTTTCCTGGAAGGCGGAGAGACTCGTCGGCGAGGGCCAGCTTAATGAAGAGGGAGATCATCTTCTGTCTCCTTATTTAAAATGGCAGCAATTACGGCTGTGCTGCAGGATTTGGATTAAACATGCAGGAAGAAAGGCAAAAAAGAACAATAATGGAGAACAAGGAATTTTCCATGACAGGAGTCCTTATGTTAGAATAAGATAACATGGGAGACTCTCAACCCATATCAAATCCCACCCCATATACGAATCCCCCCCCAGGGTCAATTCCATACCATGACAATTTCTGTTGTATGATCCCATTTCTATCTGCAAACCTCTTTTCTGCTTTCCTCCTGTCTGAGTCAAGTGAAAAATACAAAAGTAAAAAAAAAAAAAAAAAAGGATTAAAAGGATTAAGAAAGAACATTGATTTGTTTCACACATTCATGGCTCAGCTGTCGGTAATATTTTTTCTGGCTTTATTCCTTTATAGTTTTTGTAGCTGTCAGTGTGGAAATACATTTGCCTGATTCCCATCCACACAGCCGTGATCCATTTGAAGCTGTAAAATTCCCCGCCTGATTGACTGCTGCGGGGCACAGTTGTACGAACATTTTCATCTTGCCGAAGGTGAAGATGCACATTTCGGGTGGACGGGGGTTGCAGTGTGCTGGTCGCTGTATGCGTGAACCACTACAAAAGCGCTGCCCTTTGGGTTATTTAACTGTATTTTATTTTTCCAACTCTGCACAGATTGTGCTTGCGGAATTGGTTTGTTCTGTGGGCTGATGGTGGGGTTGCGCACCTCGACACCAGAGAGCCGTTTGTTCAGTTCTCAGCCTCTGACCTCTAAAAGGATACCGCGGCCTCTCCATGTGTGTTATTACAGTGATGGATCGGGAGAGCCGCCCTTGGATGGAAAGTAATTATACAACAGGTTGTTTCTCAAACACAGACGGTGGGATGATCTGCAAGTCTTTGAGCGGTCCGGTTTAAGACATTTTCTTTCTCAATAGAAGGCTCTGACCTTGGGACCACAAATCCCGACTGAACTCTGACCCTTTAATAACCCCACGTGTTTGCTGTCACGGGCTCGCACGCGTGTGCCTTATCATAACCATCTGGCATTTATTCGCTGTGCTTACCACCAGCCCTTTGGGAAGAAGTAGCCTCAGATCTTATCTTACATTCAAACACAAATTTAATTTTCCCACAAGGCCTGACCTCCTCTGAGAAATCAGTCCCGAAGGGCTGTGTGAAGTGCATCCCTAATATCACAGGGCTGTCTTATTTCCTGGACGGCTTTAATTTTGGAGAAGTGAACAGGGAATTCCCAGAGCCTGCAATCACATGGCATGGCTGTGAGTATGAACTGCTCTTCGCCATAATGAGCTGATGGTAGTTATAGCCATTCAGTTGTTCTGGAAAGGGAGGGAGTAAAGTGCAATAAAATACGTCTCATAAGAAGGGAACAGTATCTTCTATATCGTTTTTTCAAACCCTATGTATCCACATACTGTGGCATTCTTGCTTTAATTTGATTCCTATGGATTAGTCCGTCAGACCAAAACATAAAGGATTGAAAATATATATATTTTCTAATACCGTACCCAACATTTAAAAAACTAGAGTTTCATGGAGGTATTCATAGATACAAACATAACTTGGTACTGCAGGATAAAACTGAAGTAAATCTCACCATTTGTAGTATTTACCGACACAAGCAGACAAGCACGACAATCGAGCTCACGTTAATGAACTCATCCTTCATCCAACAGCTGAATTAATTGGTATAATGAGATTCGCCTCAGCTTATTTAAAACAGGTAGGCCTCATCACGGCAAATTGAGTCTAGTAATATGAGTGGAGAAGCCTGCTATATCAACCTTCTCTCTCCTATATGAGGCTGAATGTTAGTCTATATAGACAATAGTCTTGAATGTTATAGTCTAAGTTTGCGCCTATAATCCTACACATGATGTTCAGTAATGAATTTGTAACTCTAGTGCAAAAGATTCATAATTCATAAAGAAGGATGCAGTGGCATAGAGCTAAGCTGAAAATGTAACACATAAACCGAGTTGTAAAACGACAGCCACAACTGTAATATTTGCATTAGACTATTATTTGTTTTATAAGTTGTATGGTCAGCAGCAGAACACACACACACACACACACACACACACACAAACATCCACATGTTTGACTAATGTTTGTACTGAAACCAACCAACTGAGTGCTGATAAAAGTCCAGATAAATGTTTCATTGAGGGTTCATTTTAGCTCTCAGAGATCCTTCCGGAATCATAGAGGTAGATTGACAGGTTGAGGTGGCGGACTTTGGGGGTGGGCGTTAAGAGATGTCAGTTAGAGGAGCCTCAGTGTGGTCTCTTTGTCCTCTGGCTTTTTGTGTACATTCAGGCCGCCATATTATTGGCAAACCTGATACTTTACCCAGCTGTACTGATCCCCCTGCAAATGCACAAAAATAATACTATAAAACCTCTCACAATTTGTGTGTATGTGTATGTGTGCGTGCACGCATTGCAGTTTTGTATTTTACACAAGAATGCACAATTAAACTACATAGTAATGCAAAACAATTGCCTGACGCCAAATATTAACTGAATCTTTCCATAATAGGAATTATAAAGTATTTATATAAAGCACTTTCTAACTTTTCTAGATTAACTTCCCAGTCTTGGAAGAGAGAAACACAATTCGGAAGTCATTTTGTGTGGCCTCAGTGAGCCAGGTCTGCAGGCTTGAGCTGATTTTTTTTTTTTTTTTTGATTAGACTGCCATTTCAGACACATTTCTTACATAAGTAAGGCTCTCATTGGCTAATGTAGGTCATGTGCCTGCTGGGAGCTGAGCTAACAGCAGCAGGCTAGACTCCTCCCACGCAGGGCATGAAATAAGCAACCATTATGAAAGTGCAATATAATGTACAATCAAGGCTTTCAGTTGAGCTTTCCCACGCAAGCCTGGACACCTTGATTTGTACTTGTGTAACGTAAATGTGTGTGTGTGTGTGTGTGTGTGTGTGTGTGTGTGTGTGTGTGTGTGTGTGTGTGTGTGTGTGTGTGTGTGTGTGTGTGTGTGTGTGTGTGTGTGTGTGTGTGTGTGTGTGTGTGTGTGTGTGTGTGTGTGTGTGTGTGTGAGAGAGAGAGTGTGTGTGTATTTATATATCTCTCTGAATATTTATGGTGCTTATTTTTTTGGGATGAATGAATTTGAGTTTTTTTTTTGTGTGTGTATATACAGTTGCAGCCACTATTATTGGCACCCCTAGTAAAGACGAGTAAAAAGGGTTATACAAAATATACCGTATGGTGAATTACCTTAATCTCACACTGAAAAAATGAGAAAAATCCAACCTTTAATTGACGTTAATTTATTATGAGAAAAAAAAAATCCCTCATCAAGAAATAATTATTTTTAACAAAACCACGTTGGCCACAATTATTGGCACCCCTGCATTTATATATAGAATAAAGTAATAGTTTTTAATATTTGGTCGCATATCCTTTGCATGCCATGACTTCCTGATGTCTGTGACTCAACGACATCAAAAGACTTGATATATTATTTTCTGGTACTCTTACAAGCGATACTATAACCTCTCTGCATTTGAATGGATCTCTAAGGGAATTGGGGGGTGGGTCTAGATTTAGCTGTAAATTACACTGGAACAGTATGGAACACATGGTTGGCTAAATGGCTGTAAGTCATCAAGGGTCTGACGTATCAAACAAGCTTTAAACCATCACTCTGCTGCCAGATATGCAGTAGATATGGATGAATAACTTGAAGGGTTTCTTCTCCTGACTTATTTTTCCATAGAGTTCAATAGGAAAATTTGTCAGGAGAAACAACCCTTCAAGTGATCCATCCATATCTACTGCATATCTGGCAGCAGAGTGATTGTTTAAGACTTGTTTGATACCTCAGACCCTTGTTGACTCACAGCCATTTTACCAACCATGTATTCCATACTGTTCCAGAATAATTTACAGCTAAATCTAGTCCCACCCCCCAATTCCCATATAGATCCATTCAAATGCAGAGATGTTATAGTATCGCTTGTAAGAGTACCAGAAAATAAGATATCAAGAGTCTTTTGATGTTGTTGGGTCACAGACATCAGGAAGTCATGGCATGCAAAGGATATGTGACCAAATATTAAAAATTATTACTTTATTCTATATATAAATGCAGGGGTGCCAATAATTGTGGCCAATGTGGTTTTGTTAAAAATAATTATTTCTTGATGAGGGATTTTTTTTTTCTCTTAATAAATTAATGTCAATTAAAGGTTGGATTCTTCTTGTTTTTTCAGTGTAAGATTAAGCTAATTCACCAAACGGTGAATTTTTTATAACCCTTTTTGTTCATCTTTACAGGGGGTGCCAATAATAGTGGCCGCGACTGTATATATATATATATATATATATATATATATACAGTACCAGTCAAAAGTTTGGACACACCTACTCATAGATGGTTTTTTTCCGTTATTTTTTACTGTTTTCCACATTTTGGAATAGTAAAGACATCAAAACTATGAGATAGCACAAATTAAATTATGCAAAGACCAAAAAAGTGTTAAACAAATTTTAAAAAGTCATATATTTTAGATTCTTCAAAGTAGCCACCCTTTGCCTTGATAACGGCCTTGCACATTCTTGCCATTCTCTCAAACAACTTTTGTGGTAAACAGGTATTCCACAGGTAAACAGGTGATGCCATCATGACTCTATATAAAAGGATATCAAAAGACTCCTGATATCTTATTTCCAGGTACTCTTAGAAGCAATACTATAACCTCTGCATTTGAATGGATCTCTATGGGAATTGGGGGGTGGGACTAGATTTAGCTTTAAATTACACTGGACCGGTGTGGAACACATGGTTGGCTAAATGGCTCTAAATCATCAAGGGTCTGACGTATCAAACAAGCCTTAAATCATCACTCTGCTGCCAGAAATACAGTAGATATGGATGGATAACTTGAAGGATTTCTTCTCCTGACTTATTTTTCCATAGAGTTCAATGGGAAAATTTGTCAGGAGAAACAACCCTTAAAGTGATCCATCCATATCTACTGCATATCTGGCAGCAGAGTGATGGTTTGAGGCTCGTTTGATACCTCAGACCCTTGATGACTTACAGCCATTTAGCCAACCATGGGTTACATACTATTCCTATGTAATTTACAGCTTAATCTAGTCCCACCCCCCACCCACCATAGAGATCCATTCAAATGCAGAGATTATAGTATCGCTTCTAAGAGTACCTGGAAATAAGATATCAGGAGTCTTTTGATATCCTTTTATATAGAGTCATGATCCAGTTACAGAGTGAGGTGCTGATACCAAGGTCATGGAGTTTGGTGACCAGTTTAGAGGGATGATGGTGTTGAATGTTGAACTAAAGTCAATGAACAGCGTCCTTACATAGGTGTTGCTATTGTCCAGGTGAGTCAAATCTGAGTGTAGTGCAGTGGAAATGGCATCCTCTGTTGACCTGTTGTGACGATAGGCAAATTGGTGAGGGTCCAGGGTCGGGGGTAGGCAAATTTTCAGATGGGCCAATACCAACCTCTCAAAGCACTTTGTGATGATGGGGGTGAGTGCAACGGGGCGGAAGTCATTCAGGCTTGTTGCAGCAGAATGCTTCCGCACTGGCACGATGGTGGCAGTTTTGAGGCGCGTGGGGATGGCTGCCTGGGCCAATGACAGATTGAAAATGTCCGTGAAAACCCCTGCCAGCTGCTCAGCGCATGCCGTTAGCACACGGTCAGGGAAGCCATCAGGTCCAGCAGCCTTTCTTGCATTCACCCTGCTCAGTGTGGAACATTTGTGGTAGAGAGTGTGAGGCTGGTCATCTGGGGGGAGCCCGGCTTTAGTGGCAGTTTCCTTGTTGTCCCGGTCAAAGCAAGCATAGAAGTAGTTGCCGCTGGTTGAGGGAGTGAAGTTTGGGTGTTTGTAGTCTGTAAGTGCCTTTATGCCTTGCCACATGCGTCGAGGGTCAGAGTTGTCGACGTGCTCCTCGATCTGCAGTTTGTGTGCATATTTGGCTATCCTGATGCCCTTCTTCAGGTTAGCCCTGGATGAGCTGTAGGCATCCGTGTCACCAGTCCTGAAAGGAGCGTCACGTGCCTTCAGTAGTAGGCAGACCTCCCCATTCATTCAAGGCTTCTGATTGGGGAATGTTTTTATTTGTTTATGTGTGGTGACATTGTCAACACATCTATTGATGTAGTCCAACCCAGAACCCGTATACTGGTCAATGTCCGTGTGGGAGTCCTGGATGGCCTGGGTAGCAAACATACTCCAGTGAGTGTGCTGGAACTGGTGTTGAAGTGAGCGGCCAGCTCCCTCTAGCCACACTTTTACTGTCCTTACTGTAGGTTTCACACATTTAATGAGAGTTGTGTATGACGGTAGGCGGAACAATGAGAAATGATCCGACTGTCCCAAGTGGGGGAGAGGAATGGCTTTGAAAGCCTTAACAATGTTTGTGTAAACATGGTCCAATGTATTGTCCCCTCTCGTGGCACAGGAGACATTTTGATAAAATTTGGGGAGCACTGTTCTCAAGTTGGAATGGTTGAAATCCCCAGGAACAATAAAAGCACCGTCCGAGTGTCCTGTTTGTAGTTTACTAATAGCCGCATGTCCAGCTCTTTCAATGCTACTTTAGCATTAGCCGGAGGAATGTAAACAGCGGCTTATGAAGCTCAACACACATTTCCCTCATTTAATTTGTGTGTTCTCTTATCTTTCCCATGTTGATGATTGAATAAGGGAATATGGCTTCTGTGTCACCTCATATTTATACCCCAGTGAAACAGGAAGTCATGGATTACTGCTTGAAAGTTACGAAACTTGAAGGGTTTCTTCTCCTGACTTATTTTTTCATAGAGTTCAATAGGAAAATAAGTCAGGAGAAACAACCCTTAAAGTGATCCGTCCATATCTACTGCATATCTGGCAGCAGTGATGGTTTGAGGCTTGTTTGATACCTCAGACCCTTTATGACTTACAGCCATTTTACCAACCATGTGTTCTATACTGTTCCAGCATAATTTACAGCTAAATCTAGTCTGGGTCACAGACATCAGGAAGTTATGGCATGCAAAGGATATGCAAGCAAATATTAAAAATGATTACTTTATTCTATATGTAAATGTAGGGGTGCCAATAATTGTGGCACACATGGTTTTGTTAAAAATAATGATTTCTTGGTGAGGGATTTTTTTTTTCTCATAATAAATTTATTTCAATTAAAGGTTGGATTTTTCTCATTTTTTCAGTGTGACATTAAGCTAATTCACCAAACGGTGAATTTTATATAACCCGTTTTACACATCTTTACCAGGGGTGCCAATAATAGTGGAGGGCACTGTGTATATATACAGTGAGCACCATAATTCATTGGACAGTGACACATGTTTTGTACATTTTGGTTCTGTACTCTAGCACTTTGAGTTTGAAAGGATACCTCTGAGAGGTTGAAGTGCAGACTGTCAGCTTTAATTTGAGGGTATTTTCATCCATATCGGATGAACCGTTTAGAAATGATAAAACCTTTTGTACATAGTCCCCCCCATCAAAAAATATTGGGCAGTTTAACATAATGTAGAATAAAGTAATTTTTTATATTTGGTTGCATATCCTTTGCATGCAATGACTGCTAGAAATCTGCGACGCATAGGCATCACCCCCTCCCCCCAATTCCCATAGAGATCCATTCAAATGCAGATAGGTTATAGCATCGCTTGTAAGAGCACCAGAAAATAAGATATCAAGAGTCTTTTGATGTTTTTGGGTCACAGAGATCAGGAAGTAATGGCATGCAAAGAATATGCAACCAAATATTAAATGTGATGACTTTATTTAAGTTTATGTTAATTTGTCCAATTACTTTTCGTCCCGTAAAATGCGGGGGGGGGGGGGGGCTGTGTATAAAAAGGGCTACAATTGCTATACTGTTCACCTGATATGGAAGTAAAAACTCTCAAATTAAAGCTGAAAGTCTGAACCTCATCGTCACTGTTCCATTTCAAATCCAATGTCCTGGAGTACAGAGCCAAAACAACAAATATTGTGTCACTGCCTGAATACTTACCATCCCCACTGTATATATACATCAGATCAAAAATGTCTACGACGTAAAAAAAAGCCAAGTTACTCACGCATAGCCTACATAGCGCTGTCCATAAGTTCTTAATTCCAACTTGCAAAAACTAGGCCTGCCTTTAAAAGTCTTGATATCAAAATGTGGCCAAGTTACAACTAACAATATTGCCTATCGTAGCTCACACTAAATAAACTAGCTCTATTCCAAAGCAATGCTATCCAAACTTTCCTAAATTATTTAATGCAACTTGGCCCTGTGTTTCTTCATCTTAGCATATGAAGAGATTGTGCCTCATGGAACAACATATGATTTCAATTAATGTTTTTAACAGTTGATGAATAATTACACTCCAGAAAGGATATGGTTGTACTTTGTTGGCAAGTTTTATTTAGAAAATGTACAGGTTTTAAAATGTTAACTGCTGCTACAATATTCTTTACAATTCACAAACAGACACTTATATGAAGAAACATCATGTACAATAGAGAAAGGGGGTGATGAATAAATAAATGCAAATAAAAATGAGTAATATTTTTACCTAGAAAATAGTGTACATAAAGCATTTTTACAAACGTATCCAGACATGTTTGTGGGTCAGATGGTGGCATATAAGTAATAGTACCAATTTTCTTAACATAATAGTATTTATGATATTTGCAAACATAATTTTGTGAACACAAGGATATCTATGCTCTGTAGGACCACACAGGTTTTGATAGAAATCCAAATAAATAAATCAATAAATACATAATAATAATAATAATACATTTTATTAATTCTGTGCTTTTCATAGACCGAAAGCAGTGGATGCAGACAATTGCTCAAACATGCCCTATAGTGTAGTAATTTTTCTGTTTAATTTCTAAGTGCAACACATCTGAATCAGAGTATTTCCACTATAAATTATTTTAATTTTGCAGTTTGATGTGGCACATACAGTTTAATTGACCACATTCTCTTGAGATGGTAAGATGACGAAACACAGGGCCAAGTTGCATTAAATAATTTAGGAAGGTTTGGATAGCATTGCTTTGGAATAGAGCTAGTTTATTTAGTGTGAGCTATGATAGGCAATATTGGTGGTTGTAACTTGGCCACATTTTGATATCAAGAATTTGAAAGGCAGGGCTAGTTTTTGCAAGTTGGAATTAAGAACTTATGGACAGCGCTATGTAGGCTATGCGTGAGTAACTTGTCTTTTTTTGACGTCGTAGACGTTTTTGATCTGATATCACTTATTTTTTATAGCTAACTAATGATGAATAATGCATGAATATAAACACGGAGAGAGACATGCATTCCAAATAAATGTATGCAGACATTCGCTTAACCATAACGCCCTCTATTGACAAGAATGAGAACAGTTATCCTATTACAGACAGCACACAATTACATTAAAAGAGTTTGTAGATGAGCAGTATTTAATGTGTAATGAAATACAATGAACAGCACCACCTGAGCTATGGATCATGAAGAAGCATGTAAATTAATGAACCAAGTCTACATGGAGACATACATGCAAAATGGGCTAGACGCAAACACATTCTAGCTGAAAGACATACAGCCTAAATAGCTAGTACAGCCTAAATAGTTTGCATCAGTAAAATATGGAAATACAGTTTTAAAATAGGGCTATTAGTATTCTATGAAATACATTTAACGTTAGGCTATTCAACACTGGATTGCCGGATGCGTAACTCCAACCTTCCATGTGTGGGCTACGAGCTAGCGAGCGAGCTAGTGAGTTCACTAGCACAGCAGTTAGGCTATTCAACACTGGATTGCCAGATGCGTAACTCCAACCTTCCATGTGTGGGCTACGAGCTAGTGTAGCACGTTACCTGCGGGAAATGTTTTGTTACCGGACAGCTAAGTTTAGTTTATTTTTCTGTAGTGCAATGAATGTAGGCTATAATGCATGTTGATTCGCTTCATAGTAGGCTAGCTTGTTTCTGCTTCCTGAGAAGAAGCAGGAAGTAACGTTGGCGAACAAGTTTAATTGGACAACGCATATTTCCCAGGAATCTTAGCCAGAAAGAAAACAGTAGATACTACTAAGAAAGTACATACCAGAGATTATTTTTCTTATTATTATTATTATTATTATTAAAAGTGTTTGCAGTAAGCTATATTATAAGCAGAGTAGTGTAGACTAAAGCCACATTTGGAGGCTATCTATTTATAAGTGACTAACCATGAATCAGATATGTTTGTGGAATTGGCGGTTTATAAATCTGATCGCTTAAAGGTTTGCAGCTTAAGAGAGGCTATCCTCAATTCTTAATGTAGGCTATTATCGTAAATTCTTAATTTTCCTAGTAGTTCATTTTATGGTGACCTTGTGATATGTGTGAAAAGGATAAAGTGAACAGAGCTGAAGTGAAGAAATTAATGAATAAAGAAATGTTGGCCGAGGCAAGGGGTTTCCACAGTCAGTCAGTCATGACCGCAAGAGCAGAGCGTAACACCCTCTCCAAACCAGACAAAAGTGAGCGTCCGGTTTGGGGACGGTGTGATATAGTACAAGTGAAACATTGAACAGTTAATATTGTAAACCTCTTTTGCCTTTGCAATAAAAATACGTTAATGTGTCAATGTGAAAATAATAACAGTTTAAGAAATGAAAAGTACTTAACAGTTGCACATTGTTTTTGTGGAAAATACACATGTGCCCTGCTGGGCTCGAACCCACCATCCACTGTGTGAGAGACTGCAGTTTTAACCATTAAGCCACAGAAGCTTCTTGGAAAGCATGAAGCCATTAGCTACATTAACATTAAAAAACATTAGTATGTTTTATTGGACGATAAGCTTGATGAGCAGGTATACGGACTATACCCTCAAAGAATAATTCTCCCCATTGGATAACATTGCGACGGAGGCAGGCAGTTTGGCAGGAAAAATGGGAAGAAGAATAAGAAGAAGAAGAAGAAGAAGAAGCGGAAGAGGAAGGAGAAAAAACGGCAAAATAACCCAAGTTTGGGGCTTTATTGTGTGGATGTGTGAAGTTGTATCTGAATGCTGTGTGGTTACATGAGGTCAGAACATACTGAAGTTAATGTTTTTAAGGGCTGAGAGTCTATGGTCATTGTGGTTACTTCTGTAGGAAACCCTGAAAAGTGCCAAACTCTCGGTGCTGTATAGGTATGGGGCATGCCCCGCCAAGCCGTAACTTGGCGGATGGCATACCTGCCATCCCAATGTATATACTGTATGTCTGTATGTACATTTATACTTTTTTTTTTTGTTCCAAGACTAAAGATTCTTTGAAAATGTCATGGCCCTAAGAAATATAGCACACAAAATATACTCAGATACAATTAAGAAAATCCAGATATATTAAGAAATGACAGGTTGAGATCTGGGGTTTGGTAGGTTGTGTGAGTTGTAGTGTTCCCGTGTTTCACACAATAATACGGATTCATTGCATATTAATCACCCTGTTCTATCATCATATTTATCATGTTTCATGTATACTTTATGGACATAACACATGCTCTTTATTTAATGATGTAAGATTTATCTCTCGGCCTTATAAATGTAGTTTCAGTTACAGCTTCTCTGGAGCACATTTATTTTATTTATATTCTTTCCTTTGAACATTTTTTACTTCCCTTTTTACTTTAAATATTAACTGATCAGGAACAACCAATACCAAAAAAAAAAGTATAAAAATAAAAATCCCGAACTGAAATATGTGTGGAGAGGTGAATGGGAGTCATGGCTGAACAGATAACAGCATATGGTATGTGGCCCTTTTATTGATTTGACCATCGGAGGAGGTTGTGGATGTTTCTTTGGAGTAGGAGTCAAGTGGCCTGTCTTTCAGAGGTTGATGTTGAAAAGCTCACTGATCCAAAAGAGATGTGTCAATGACCTGGCTCTTTAACCCAGAGACTCCAGGTCTAAAAGCTTTACAAAATGGCAGTGGGAGCTGCTGGCTTACTGTGGGAAGGATGAATGCCAGTTCATATTTGGCGGAAAGGACGGAAGACAAAACGGCTTGTCTGAAACTGCCGTCTTCAGCCATCCTTCAGGATGGAAATAGTTTATCTTTTATCGAGATGCTTCTCAGTGCCATCCTGGCTCAAGTAGAATTGCATTTGAGACAGCTAGGCTGCAAGCAATTTGAACCAAGACAAAACTGTACCTCAAATGAGTGCTGTGGTAATACAATGGGTATTGATTTTCTGATAGAATAAACAGCAAAAAAATGAGAGGATTGCTTTCTCTCATTGTCTCATTGGCTGTCTTGCTCATTCTCGCTCTCTCGCCTATACCTGCAGCAGACCCAATCAATCTATCCACAGACCTGCTCATTCGATCTGCAGACTCGACCAATCTATTCACAGACCTGCTCAATTGATCTGCAGACATACTCAATCGATCTGTGCTGAAGGTGAGCTCAGAAGCCCTGCCAGCCTATCCTCCGATTAATCACCATCTTTGACCTCAATCCACCAGGCCTGGCTGTGAACAACGGCCCAGCACGCTAATTACTGCAATGTCTAACCTTCGCACTAAGTATTCAGCGGTTAAAAAAGCAAATGCTTTGAACAAAAACCAGCATTGATTATGAGGAATTATTTTTGCCACTACTCCAGAAGCTATCCTTGGGGTCTTGCTGCAAGCCATTTAAATGACTCCTGTGTGACATGTGGCCACGGTGAGAAATAATTCAAGGTCAAGGTGACATTGTAGCGTGAAATTGGATGTGTTCTTCATTCATGCATGGGGGAGGGGGAAGAAGGGGTCAAGGGTCGGCCAGAGATGTTGGGCTGACTGCATTCAGATCTACGGGGTTTTTCTCTTGTGGTCTTCCAAGACCTTCGCCTGCCTCAAATTGCTCTCTTTTATTCTCCTCGCTCACGGACAGAGAGGGGGGGGGGGGGGTCAATCTCGGACCCCCTACACTATCATGGACTCCCAGCCTATGTTCACAATGGAGCACAGATAATCACACCATCACCAGCACCAGCACCAATGCTTTCCTTGAGAAACTTGCCCTTAACTCATTCAATGCCAGAGTGTTCTGGAACCGTCAACAGTGCAAAGCCAATATGGCTGCCGACATTCTAAATATTTTGATTGATCCTGTCAATGTGCAAACTTCTAATAAAACACATTATTTCACCTATTCCAACATAATTTTAATGAAGATAGATGGCTCTAAATAGCACACCTTCTGGTTCAGTTCAGTATTAGAACAATGTCAAACAATATTGATGGAAAATAAATTATTTATTTTCAGTGCTTCTTAGTTTGGTTAACATGACTCTTACATTGGTGATGTGTAATAATACTGAAAACAGTTTTCCATAAAAATCAGCTCTTGTATAACTATAGATATGTAAAAATGAACAGTTAACATAATCATTGGTCATTTCTATAGATATGTACAAATGAGCTGTCCACATGAGTTACTTTGTATCAACCGTTTTAAAACAGAAATGGTTATCCTGAGACAAAAATAACGTAGGCTAAAGTCTGTGGTGTGAGGGACTAATTAAAAACGGAACCAACAAAATTATGGTCACTGGAGGAGATATGGGAAATAACTGAACAGAAGTGGAAAACCTAGAATTACTAAATATAAGTCAGGAAAAGGATATTATAAAACTCATTGATGGCAGGCTGCTGTCCTTGATTCAAACGTTTACCAGACGATCGTGGAATGACTGAAAGCTAGGGGAGTTTTTTTTTTCCCCCATTACTGAGGCAGTAGAATAGCAGTAGTTTGTTATATTGCCCACTTGATTGTGTTAAATTTCTTTATATTCTTGGTCACTGGCACAGAAATGTGTTGGTACAAATTGATGGGGACGCGTTATTTCCACGCCCCAATGTTGGTTTAGATGGTTAGACATGAGGGTTTTTGTAACGTAATTGTAAATTTGTCATCGTTTCATTTTTCCCGACTCAAATCCAGAATTCTTTACCGTTGTAGCAAGAGTAAAGATAAAAATAAAAAACTGTTGATTTCAGTCGCCCTCTGCACTTTAGACCATTCATATGTTTGCGGCACGGAATGAGTTAAAGCTCTCTAAGCCCGAAGACCAAGGAAATGAGGCTTGCGACCAGATGCAGTGTTGGACCTCCTGGGCACAAGGCCACTGTGCCGCCGTAGTTTTCGTAGTTTATCAGGCTCTCTTCAGGCCATGGAGCTGCACCACACTGCAGAGGGAGAGCAGGTTGCACAATGAAGGCAATGATCAGCCTCCTCCTAGATCCACACACAGCTCTTTCTGCCAGAGTTATTATCAACTGAAGTGCAAGATTCCCATTTTTTGGCATACTTTGACACTAATTAAGCACCCCCCCCCCCCCCCCCAGCCCTCGCTCTTCAAAATTATCATGTGACTGCATCTTCTTGAACACAAGAGATATACAAACATCTGTTGTTCAGACGTGACAAACACGACAGTTACCGAGCTCGGCAGACTCTGGGACCTTAGTTAGAGGCGCTGCCAAACTGTCTGTTTCCCCTGTACCATCTGATTAGCCTCCACAGGGCCTCAAGGTGTGCCCTGAGACACATCACTGCTGTGCTGTTGTGAGGACATGTCCGTGTGTGTGTGTGTGTGTGTGTGTGTGTGTGTGTGTGTGTGTGTGTGTGTGTGTGTGTGTGTGTGTGTGTGTGTGTGTGTGTGTGTGTGTGTGTGTGTGTGTGTGTGTGTGTGTGTGTGTGTGTGTGTGTGTGTGTGTGTGTGTGTGTGTGTGTGTGTGTGTGTGTGTGTGCGTCTCTTTATGCACAAACAGATGTTAAACCGTCCTTTGATTCGTTATTTAGCCTCATGAACAAATCCGCTCTGAGAGTAATAAACCACAATGGCTTATTTTCTGCCTGCGTGTCCCAAAGTTAGCGACTGCAGAGGTGATTGGCTGATGGTGTCTGATTCATCCGCATCTGGTGTGGATCCGTGTGGCTGAGTGCCCTGTCCAAGTTCACCCAGGAATTAATAAACAGAGTCCCATCAGCCACCTCAGTTCATCGCCCCTGCTACTCAGTGTCCCCCTGATGCATGCCATAAACCAGCCACTTCATACTGCGCCTCGGGTCCCACCCCCCACACTCTCCTTCCCTCTCAGTGGGACACTTCTGCACAACCGTATCGTCACCCGCAGCTTTGTGTCTGACAATGGAGATTTCATCCATGGTGGGGTTCATACAGCCTTACTGTAAGCTCTGCGTTGTGCAAGTGGCTCTGGGTAAAACGCTCCGCAAAATAAATGGCTGCAAACGTTAGCTTGAATGTAAGGCCAGAAACAGGTTAGCAGGGTGTGAGCTAATTTCCTGAGCCAGGTTAATGTGCTTGAGGACAGGTCAGTGTGGTTTACCTGAGGCTAATGGCTGTGATCTGTTTTCTCCCTGCTATTCACACCCAGCACCCAGGGGAGGCCACAGACTCTGGGTAAGAGGCTGTCTAGACTGGCTCAGGCTGTCATTTTTTCCGTCATCTGAAACATTGGGAGAAAAAACAGAATACCTTCATTACAGTCCCTTTGTGTATTAAAAACAACAGAAAATAGAAATAAATAATATTGCTATTATTATTAGGGGACCGTGCAGCGAAGCTGCAGGTACCCTATTGTTTTTGTTCAGATTCATTTTTTTTTTCTCCCCTTTCACCTAAAATTCCCATGAGCTTGTTTGTCCTAGAATCACCAGACTTGGCACGCTTGTTGGGATTCCCAAACTCTTGAATCCTCTATATTATGACGCAGATTGAACACCTGGTGGCGCTGTAGTGCACGTGACAAAATTTTGACATTGACACGCCCACTGCCGACGCCCCGTTTCACCTAGTCACAAAATTTGGTATGCATGTCCATTTGCTCATTCTGAACAAATTTGCCTCAAGGACCCATAAAGTCCGCCATATTGGATTTTTTTGCTAATTAGCATTTTTTGTAAAACGCTTAAAATGCTACTCCTCCTACAAAATTTGACCAATTGAGATGAAACTTGGTTAAATATAACATAACATAAAAGTTATATTCAGAATTTTGACATTTTCAAAGATGGCCGAATGACGAGCCAATGAAATTTCACTGGGCGTGGCTTATCACAAGAATGCTAATAATTCCAAAACGATTTGACAAAAAGCTATGAAACTTGGTAGGTCTGTTAAGAGTGCCATTAGGACTAGACATGTACAGTTTTATCCTAATCTGTCCATGTGGTGGCGCTATAGAGTTCCAAATATAAAGAAATATAAAAAAATTCACTAAAAATCACAGTTCCTTTGCAGAGATGTATAACTTGCTACAGTGACAAAGAGCCGGATTTGGAACATAGAACTTTACTAATTTGGTGGGCGCCATCTTGAATTTGCCGACATTTTGGCTTAAATGTACTCATTTATTACTTCTTTGAGGTTTTCCTTAACCGCTTGGCTGATTAGCATGAAACCTGGCAACTAGTTAGAAGTTGTCACGATACAAGCTCACACCGAATTTCGTGGCGATAGGCCAGTTGGTGGCGCTGTAGTGCATGTGTAAATATTGTGACATTGACACGCCCACTGCCGACGCCCCGTTTGACCTAGAGTCACAAAATGTGGTGTACAGGTCTCTCTGCTCATGCTGAACAAATTTACCTCAAGGATCCATGAAGTCAGCCATATTTGATTTTCCGCTAATTAGCATTTTTTGTAAAACACTTAAAATGCTACTCCTCCTACAGAATTTGGCCAATAAAAGTTATATACAGAATTTTGACATTTTAAAATATGGCCGAATGACGAGCCAATTAATTTTCAATGGGCGTGACTTATCACAAAAATGCTGATAATTCCAAAATCATTTGACAGAAAGTTATGAAACCTGGTAGATCTATTAAGAGTAACATGAGGAATGGACCACTACAGTTTTCAACACAATCGAGCAACGTGGGGTGGCGCTATATAGATTCACATATAAGAAAATATTTAAAAATTCACAAAAAAATAGACACGCCCACTGCATACGCCCCGTTTTATCTAGAGTCACAAAATGTGGGATAGAGGTCCGGCTGCTCATACTGAACAAATTTGTCCCTAGGAACCATGAAGTTAGCCCTATTGGATTTTCCGCTAATTAGCATTACTTGTAAAACACTTAAAATACTACTCCTCCTATATAATTTGACCAATTTACATGAAACATGTTAAACACACTCCTTACACCATGCATCATAAAAGGTATAAACAGAATTTTGATATTTTAAAAGATGGCCGAATGACGAGCCAATAAATATCCAGTGGGGCGTGGCTTATCACAAAAATGCTAATAATTCCAAAACCATTTCACAGAAAGTTATGAACCTTGGAAGGTCTTTTAAGAGTAACATCTGGACCAGACTTCTCCAGTTTTAACCCAATCGGAGTCACATGGTGGCGCTATAGAGATCCAAATATAAGAAAATATTAAAAAATTCACTAAAAATCATTGACACGCCCACTGCCGACGCCCCGTTTGATCTACAGTCTCAAAATTTGGTGGATACATCCCCCTACTCCTGCCCAACAAATTTGCCTCAAGAAACCATGAAGTCTGCCATCTTCGATTTTCCGCTAATTAGCGTTTTTTGTTAAAACACTTAAAATGCTACTCCTCCTACAGAATTAGACCAATTTGCACCACACCTGTTCAATGGACTCAACCGACATCCATACATACATGCATTACTTTACTAAGGCGTATGTCAAAAATGAGATGAGAAGCCAATTAATTTTTCATTGGGCGTGTCTTATCGCACAAATGCTAATACTTATAAAACCGTTTGATATAAAGTTCTGAAACTTGGTGGGTTGATTGAGAGTTAGATCAAGACTCGAGCCCTGCAGTTTTAACCCTATCAATCTGCGTGGTGGCACTAAAGAAATACAAATGTTGGGATGGCAGGTATGCCATCCGCCAAGTACACTATCTGCGCTTAACAGGCCGTCTCTACCTACTATACCAACTGTGAAAGTTCCAGTAGCTTAGTGGTTAAGGCATTTGACTGCCGTGTAGTAGGTTGGTGGTTCGATCCCCACCTGTTCCCAAGTTTTTTTTGAGGCACACAATGTGCACTTCATTGTAAACATGTTCTTTTTATTGCAAAGGCTAGGAAATTTCACAATATTACCTGTTATCTGTGTGAATTATGAAGTCAGTAAGCCAAAACAATCTGATACCACAACACACAAGTCTTATTTGGCCTCCTCGTTTCTGTTAACCTGCTTTGGCCTAGTGGATTCAGTATTGGCTTTCCATGTATGTGGTCAGCGGTTCAATTCCGGCTTGGTACCAATGGCTAGGTTAATGTTTGGCAAAACTATTGTGCAAATGCTATGCTTCTTTTAATGTTGTTTTCACATTAAGAAACACCTTTTTATTGCAGAAGTTAAGAAATTTAACAGTATTAACTGTTCACTGTTTCACTTGTACTTAAAAGACTTAATACGCAAGCCCTTACTGGATCGGGTTTAAGATACCATCAGCAATGGCAAAAGCCCTGATTAGAAACAAATATTTGTATTTTGGGTCAACCCTGGCCTAGAGTTGTCTACCATTTTGCAGTTTCTGCGTTTGACAAATGCCACTAATGCCGCACGGTCCCCGGAAATCGCTGCTTGCAGCTATATTTTTTATTATTATTATTAATAATAATAATAATAATAATAATAATAATAATAATAATAATAATAATAATAATAATAATAATAATAATAATAATAATAATAATAATAATAATAATATCCTGATATTCAGATGTGCTCAAAAGCCAGTATATAAATATACACATTGTGGGTTCACTTTTTCTATGCAGAAAAATGAATATGCGTTAATTAGGCAATATATGGCTGCATGTTAGTTTATGATCTGGTAAATGTGGTGAAAGCTCTACTACTACTACTGTGAAACTCACTGCTCCCTCTTGGCATTTGATTGTACTGTCACTCTCACACATATTCCTGTTTACCAAGTGCACAAGGACAAGTGTTCTCTTGAAAACCAGCCAGCTCAAACAGCGGAGCCCGTGCAGATTGGTCGCTCGTATCGATTGTGTTTCAAAATGTCCCCTTTAGTTTCAAGAAAGGGCTCAACTACTGATGGTTTAGTGCTGCAGGATTTGTGTTTTATTACAGACAGAAGTATGGACAGGACACGGCGCTAACTGCCACACATCGATCGAGACTCCTCTGTGCTGGAAGCATTTTGCACCGAAAAAAAGGTTTTTCTCCCCTCAGGTTTCCAAGACAATACCACCCCCCACAACCATAACAAGTTTTGTGGTAATCATACTACCAGAGGTAATGGTAGAATTATTGTAAAAAACAAAAACGCAGATCTTTTTTTTCTTATTCTCCACAAAACAGTCCTAACTGCTTTAGGAGGGCACTGATGGAGACAATGTGATGAGCAGCTGCCTCTGATCGATTGGACTTAAATGCATAAAGCAGCTGTTTTAAGCATGCTACTTATTCGCAGTATCGCACTGTCAGGTGTTCTCAATTTGTCTCCCTAATCTCCGATTCAGTGTCTGTCCATCAGGCCGCTGTCTCAGCCTGCTGGCAGCCAGGCAGCTTTATCAGTAAAACATTTCATTAGATTTGCTAGCTGTGTGCGTGTCCGCGTGCGCATGTGTGTGTGTGCAGTGTGTGTGCAGTGTTTGTGCAGTGTTTGTGTTGTGGTGTGTGTGTGTGTGTGTGTGTGTGTGTGTGTTTACAATGCTACAGTATTTGTTTCCTGTCAGGTAGAGGCATGGATCTCTTTCAGTCTCATTTTAATTACAGGTCTCAGCAGGGGAAGCACGATGCTTCAGAGAGAGAGAAAAGGAGGGAGGGGTGGGCGAGAGGGTGGAAGGGAGGGAGGGTGGGAGAGAGGGTGGAAGGGAGGAGAGGGCGTAAGGGAGGGAGGGTGGGAGAGAGGGTGGAAGGGAGGGAGGGTGGGAGAGAGGGTGGAAGGGAGGGAGGGAGAGAGGGGAAAGAGGGTGGGTGGGATGGTGGGAGAGTGGGAGAGAGGGTGGGAGGGAGGGAGGGAGAGAGGGAAAGAGGGTGAGTGGGAGAGAAGGGTGGGAGGGAGGGAGAGAGGGAAAGAGGGTGGGAGGGAGAGAGGGAGGGAGAGAGGGTGGGAGGGGAGAGAGGGAAAGAGGGTGAGAGGGAAAGAGGGTGGGGAGGGAAAGAGGGAGGGAGAGAGGGTGGGTGGGAGGGAGAGAGGGTGATAGGGAGAGGGAAAGAGGGTGGGAGGGAGAGAGGGAAAGAGGGTGAGAGGGGAAAGAGGGTGGGTGGGAGGGAGAGAGGGAGGGAGAGAGGGTGGGAGGGAGAGAGGGGGGAGGGAGAGAAGGAGGGAGAGAGGGTGAGAGGGAGGGAGAGAGGGAGAGAGGGTGAGAGGGAGGGAGAGAGGGTGAGAGGGAGGGAGAGAGGGGAGAGAGGGTGGGAGGGAGAGAGGGGAAAGAGGGTGGGAGGGAAAGAGGGTGGGAGGGAAAGAGGGGGGGGGAAAGAGGGTGGGAGGGAGAGAGGGTGGGAGGGAGAGAGGGTGAGAGGGTGGGAGGGAGGGAGAGAGGGTGAGAGGGAGGGAGAGAGGGAGAGAGGGAAAGAGGATGGGAGAGAGGGAGAGAGGGTGGGAGGAGGGAGAGAGGGAGGGAGGGAGAGAGGGAGGGATGGAGGGTGTGAAAGAGATAGTGTGTTGAAATCTGAAGGTTGAATCTGAACATAATCAAGCAAATGCATGAAAGTACCGTAACATGCTGTATTTAAGCAATTATGTGTTGAGCTAGCTGAATACCCATTGATGTAAGGCTGGATGCACAATTCTGCATCCAGATTGATATGCCTTTCATGAGGGAATCACACCATTTATTTATGGGGCTGTTCTGCACATAGCCATGTAGCATGCATTAACATACCCAGGGTGTGGAGTTAGAGGAATTCAACACTTTGAACACAAGCAAATGGAGAGCGCAGTGGCACTGACTGACACTCTGCAATTCAATCCATTAAAATTAGACTTGGATTTTACATGAATGTTGTGTCTGTATTCCAGTCTGAGGGAGGGAGAGAAGGAGAGGGAGATGGCCCTAACTGAGGGAGGGAGAGAAGGAGAGGGAGATGGCCCTAACTGAGAGAGGGAGAGAAGGAGAGGGAAATGGCCCTAACTGAGGGAGGGAGAGAAGGAGAGGGAGATGGCCCTAACTGAGGGAGGGAGAGAAGGGGAGGGAGATGACCCTAACTGAGGGAGGGAGAGAAGGAGAGGGAGATGACCCTAACTGAGGGAGGGAGAGAGAAGGAGAGGGAGATGACCCTAACTGAGGGAGGGAGAGAAGGAGAGGGAGAGAAGGGGAGGGAGGGAAGGAAAGGGAGATGGCCTCCTCTGGCCTTTTGAGTTCATCACCCTTTTCTGTGTTCTCCATCACAATAGTGCTTGATTTTGATTTAAGGCAGGCTTCATTCAAATAAAAAATGCACCCTGGCAGACATGAGTGGTGGGTCTGATTAGATTCCCATTACTTCTGCTTTCTAAACAGTCTGGTTCCATTCCATACAAACCGTCTGGAGCGTTTTTTATTTTATTTTTTACAAGCTGAATTTAGATTGAAGAAAAAAATGAAAACTTGCAGCATTCATCTGCAACCAACCATTACATTACAATTATTTAGCCAGCTCTCTTATATCCAGTGGGGATTACGCAATGAAGTATAAGTACTGTCAAGAATACGAGCTGAAGTATGAAGTACTATAGAGGAAGATACGACATACTTTGTTACTGTGTAATAAGAAGCACTCACCGCTTTTTTTTTTTAAACTAAAGTAGCTTTTACTTTGGTCAACTACTCTTCAAAAGCTATTCAGACTATTAATAATATACAAACCCCAATTTGAAAAAAGTTGGGGACAGTATGTAAAATGCACATAAAAGCAGATTTATGTTTCAAAAAAGGGCACAAAAAAAAATTATTACTAGGAAGCTTAAAAAAAATAAAGACTGTTTGGAGCATTCCACAGGTAAACAGGTGATTCTATCATGACTGGGTATAAAAGGATATCAAAAGACTCTTGATATCTTATTTTCAGGTACTCTTACAGGTGATACTATAACCTCTCTGCATTTGAATGGATCTCTATGGGAATTGGGGGTGGGGGCTAGATTAAGCTGTAAATTACACTGGAACAGTATGGCATCCATGGTTGGCTAAATGGCTGTGAGTCATCAAGGGTCTGCCGTATCAAACGAGCCTCAAACCATCACTCTGCTGCCAGATATGCAGTAGATATGCATGGATTACTTGAAGGGTTGTTTCTCCCGACTTATTTTTTCCATAGAGTTCATTAGGAAAAGAGAAACAACCCTTCAAGTGATCCATTCATTTAGTCTCCTAAAGAGTAGCTCTTGTGGTCTTAGAGTAACGCTATGCTCTTAAAGAGTAGCTCTGTGCACCGGAAGATTAGCACTGTGGTTTTAAAGAGTAGCACTGTGCTCTTAAAAGAGTAGCTCTTGTGCTGCTGAAGTAATACTGACAGTCATCCACCTGACCCTGTAGAGATTCCTTCCCATAAATGTGTCAGGATGCTCCCCATTGGATGGTATTAGGATAAATAAACTCCTAAGCTTACAGAAGATATGACGGCACATTCTCTCCCTTTATCTTCTCAACTCAACGCTGCTTATATAGCCCATTTTCCCTTTGTTTGTAGCATTGCTATGTATAAATTTCACATAGTCAGCTTTCATAGTGAAAGGATTCATTTGCTTGGGTCAAATCCCTATTGTCTGCTGTGCGTTGTCGGAGGACATAAAGCCCTGCTGGCATTTTGACAGACAAGAATGGCTATATGATTAGCTAAATTGGTCCTAATTCCTCCTCTGATTTACTGTAACAGATGTGATTGTAATGATTTTTGAACCTTGCTTCATTCGTACCACAGTGCCACAGTCTGTGCCAGGAGTTCCAGCAGGACCCATATTCAGTGAAAACGGAGCTGGTGTTAAGAGCTGGGCCCTGACTTGTTAGCGTTCTTGATTCCAGTAATTTTAGGTCTTGATCTTGGCTTCCGTCCGACAAAACTTTCCAATCCATTTTGAATGAATTTGAGCCTCTGTATTAGAGAACATCATTGGTGTTTGTTCTGGAGTTGGTCCTTCATCCTTTCAGAGAGCAAACAGGCCTGCCCTCCTTTTGTGTCGTTCACTTTACTCAGACTGGGAGGAAGCAGAGAGGGTCACAGATGGAGAGGGAATAAATGGC